>ML686139.1:2052522-2075004 GCA_007922175.1 Pelusios castaneus | reverse complement strand
TTATAACTACCACTCATTAGGTCGACTTAACCCTTAAGTCGACTCCTTAAGTCGACTTAAGGACAGTGTGAACATGGAGTAACCCTTAAGTCAACTTTATTAAGTCGACTTAAGGGTGGTTAGGTGAACTTAACTTTAAGTTGACTTAGTCCACGTTGTTAAGTCGACTTTAATAAGGTCGACTTTAAGTCGACTTAAAGTCGACCTTATTAAGTCAACTTAACAAAGTTGACCTAACTTTTTCTAGTGTAGATATAGCCCATGCACTTAGCTGGGTTTGCAGTTGCATTTTTTAAAAAAAATAAACACCCTTATTGAGATATATAATCATTTCACTGCCGTCCTGTTAGGCGTGTCACCCCATAGAGCACTGTCACAGATACCCCTCCACTGGGGCACAGTCCTTTCCCTGCTTCCCCTGAATTAATTAGCTGCTGATTTAATCCAGGAGCAAATGATGACTCCTTCTGTTTCAGCTGTGCAGGCCAGTGCCCCTGGGGCATGAATACTAGACTCTGCTTATTCCTCGCACTCAGGGCCATGTGCAGGAATTTAAATTTGACTGCTTTTGGAGGGGCATTGTAGCAGTGTTGTTGCCCCACTACAGTGCACATAGGGTTAAGGAAGGCCTGTGAGCGGCAGCCAATAGGCTGTGGGAGCAGAGGACCAATCAGGGATGAGCAGCTTGGAACTGCTCTACCGGCCACGTGCTGAGAGCATATTTGCCATGCCTGCACCCCCACCTTTTGCACTGTTATAGACCTGAGCTTGCACACTGCTTTGAGGAGTGCTATAAAGGCATAGGAACTGATCTTTCCCTCCTGTATGGGGCAGCAGCATTCACCATGCAGTGTTGCCTCATCTCACTTAACAAAGATCCTCCTTGTCCATCACTGGAAGCAGCACAGTTGGGAAGTGCTTTGGAGAATGAGATCAATTTACCTTGCATGGAATCTGTTTCCTTTTCCCTGCATTAATCTTTCAGAACATGAGGCAAAGCCAGAGCAGTCAGACTGAAGGAGCTTGCTCTGCTGGTCCCCACATACAGACAGATGCATAGTGGGGGGAGAGGGGGGCTTTTCTGTGCCTATAGTAGCAGCTAGTTCCTCAGGAAGGCAGCAAGTGTGACAGTGGACTCCCTCTGCAGGAGTCAATAATGTAGATAATGCACTTCCCACTCATTAATAACATGCTCTCCAAGCAGCTGTGCATTCCCTGCTGGCTATGTGAAATAGTGTTTAATGCAGACAAAACGCAAGGGTGGAGAAGTAGCCTTTGGTAGACCCAGGTTTGTGGCAGTGTAAAAGAAAAGAGCTTTTCAACAAAACTTCCCAGCTTGCTGTGTATAGAGCAGATGCAGATTGTCTCTACAGGGCAGACTGTTGGCCAGCTCTGCTTTTCATTCTTCCTTATGTTGCACCATCACTCAGTAAAGGGCCTGATCCTATGCTCTGATCAGCAGGGCATTCTTTGCCTGGACTAGAACTGGGTGAATAAATTATTTTTGGGTTAGTGGCCACATTGAAAAAAATAAATTAAAAAAATTGCTTCAAGTCTAGGTGAAATGGAACATTTTATGTTCAAAGTCTTTTAAAAAATATAAAAGTCCTTTTGCTTTGAACCGTCAAAATGTTTTGTTTTGAAAATGTCAAAGTGAAACATTTTGACTCTGGGGGATTCTCCCACCCCCAAAACATTTCAATCAATGTGAATCTTCATTTTTTGGAGAAAAAAGGTTTCAGCCACACAACATTGCCCTTCTCCACTTCTGACACAGCTCCCCACAATTGGCTGTGGTACTCAGGTCCATGTCCATGCACTATAGTCCCGAGGAACACTTTAGTGCTCTGTCCTTAGCCAGTGCAGTCTTTCATTCCAGGTCAGACATGTTTCTCTGCCTTAGAGAATGGAGCTCACCTCTGACATGCTACATCTCAAGATCAGGCATCAGGTGTGGGACTTCCCAGTTCCTCTCCTATAACTGCTGTATGCCCTGGTGTATGGAACGCACAGCGAGAACTTTCCCTTTTGGGTGGAAAAGGAAAAAGGACTAATTCAGACATATTTGAAATCGTGGAGAGTATTATAATAGGAAGAGGGTCTCTTTCCAAGATGGACCAAGGGTGGACAATGATCATTCCTCCAGCTCAGACTGGGAAACAAAGTTTTAGTCCCTCCATGCCGCTCCCACTTAGAGATGGGTGGAACTTATTTAGTCAAAACTTTTTTTTTTTTGCCAGCCAAAAATGCAGATTTAGCAACATTGTCACTTTGACTGAATTGTTCATATCGGGGGGAAACAAATTCTGAAAAAGCCTGAAAGTTTCATTTTGAGAATTTCAAAGCAGCTTGAAATGACTTTTCATTTGGAAATTTCCTCCCATTTTATGGTTTTTGAAAGCAAAAATATTAAAAAAATACTTGAAATGAAAACAAAACTGTAGCTTTACCCCAAACCATTTTTATATTGTGATTCCCTGAAGATTTCAAAAACATTTGTCTTCATTTAAAAAAAAAATTCCCCAGAAATTGCAAGTGAGCCAAGAGCCCTCCAAGTCAGCCGATAGCCAGTAGATCAGCACAATCCAGAGACTCTACAGGTTGGTCCTGCTGTGAGCAGGGGGTTGGACTAGATACCTCTTGAGGTCCCTTCCAATCCTAATCTTCTATGATTCTATGAAGGGCTGAACAGATAGCTCCTCCTGCTCAACTCCCATCCCCACAGAGTGGGATTTAGCTATTGATGCTGTGGCTTTATGATGATCACTTCTGACAGTCAATGGGATTTAGGAGCCTCACACATTGGGACACTTCAGAAAATTTCATCCGTTTCCTTTCAAAGTGAGCCAAGGTCCCCCATTGGAAGGATGAAACACATGCCCGAACCAGTGGTGACTGAGCCGAGAGGATGCTCCCATACCTGCTGTGGTCCTTTCAGAAAGCCCATGTGCTCGTAGGCCCCCTCACCACAGGTAGGCAGATTCTGGTGAAGGAGAAATACAACACAGAGGTGCTCTTCACAGACACGGTTGCTAGATTCTTACCTGGGCTGTTCCTTTTACCATGCTGTATCTCGCTTGGTTTCATAATAGATCTAAAAAACATCCACTGAAAAATTTTGCCTACGTCTAGGCAACCAGGAATTAGCTGGAAACAATCACTGTGTCAAGTCCTACAAAGACAAATGCCTCCTAGGTTGGTCTGGATACAGCATGTCTCAGAATATTGAACGTATCCTCTGCCTTCTACTTTTGTTCCCTTCAGGCTTCAGCAGTAATTACATCCTCTTTGACTGATTGTCACGGATATTCCAGCCCACAGAACAGCATTGGCAGGATGTGTAGATGGAAGAATTGGCGAGGCGGAGAGGGGCTCAATACACCAGCAGGCTTGGGAACCTCTGTCCTGCAATCGGAGTAGCTCAATAAAACAGAACAATGGAGAATCTGGTGGTGAGATGTAAACTAGAACAGCAAAGATCTTTGACAAAGTCACACACACACGGCTACTATAGAAAATAAGGCAACCCAGTCCTGGGACAAGAGATCACCACCAATCAGTTCCTGGTTTTGTACAATAGCTCATCTTCTAGGGCTCCCAGCCTCAGGGGACAATCAATTCCAGAGGGCTGCTTCTCCAGTACCATGACACAGCACAAGCTGTGTGAAATGCTGCTATGTCTGTGTGGTGATAGTGGGCACCCCCTTAGCATGGCTTTCAGGGACTGCCCACAGCATGAGGAAGTGACACTTTTTCAGATTTCCAGTTCGGGAACATTTTAGAGATTTGGACTTTTCACCCAATCATGTCTTGAAAGTTTCTGCTGGATGGGAAAACTGATCCCCGCCCCACCAAACTCTAGTGGTAATTCCAGATGTGGAGCAGTGCGGGAGCATATTGGGAGCAGAGCACAAAGTAATAGGATTGCATAGGGCAGCTAGCAAGATGAAGCAGAGGGCTGTGGGTTAGAGGATTTTGGGACCAGGATGGAAGCTATGCAAGCAGCAACTTACCCCACATATGCCAGCTGCAGCTTCACCTATCTCTGAAACAATTGGCATTGGCTGATGTTGCTGTTGCAGAGTAGACCAGGATGGATAGATTTCAGGATTGATCCAGGTCTTGAAATCCCCGTGTTCTCTCTTCTACTCAGGGCACTTATATGGCAGCCTCTTGAAATATTTACGATTTTGCTAGAAGTATCTCAGTCACGGTGGGGATTTCAAACAGACTTTGTCCTCCCAATAATTTCATGGGCTCCCTCTGCTTCTCAGTCCAGGGCTGGGTCCTCGTGGCAGCCTGGTACGTTAGTTACTCACCTTGGCTATGTCTATACTTGCACTTTTAAGTCGACTTAGTTAAGTCGACTTAGTGTGTCTACACTTAAAATTAAAGTTGACTTAAAGGGGAACTTACAAAGTCGACCTAGAGCGTTCACACTGGATGCTCTAGGTGGACTTTGTGGGGCTAGGGGGACCTTGGGCAGGTCCACGGTGGCAGGGGGGGCACCCCCTGTGTGCAATGGGGCAAAGGGGGACAGGGACCCTGGCTGGACAGAGCCCTGTGTGTGATGCTGTCTGGATTTAGGAAAGCATTTATGATATTATTTTCAATGGATATCTCATAAATGCTATAATCCATAGGAGCTATGTCATGTTTGGTATCAACCGAAAGGTAGTACTTTGCTGGGAATGATTATATAGTTTATGTCTAGGAATTCTATTTCAATTAGAAGATAGGAATTTGATGTTATATCTATACTTTAACTTGTGTCATTCTGGAGGAATGTCTTAGATGGGAGAGTATGAACAACCATTGTCTCCTTAATGTTTAGGAATTTTCCAGGGATAATGGTCCCAGGGAGTATCCTGATGAGCCATTAAGGACATAAAGAATACAACCATTGTGTCCTTAATGGTTCATCAGTTTACTCCCTGGGACCATATCACCTGGCAGATTCCTTAACATTAAGGAGACAATGGTTGTTCACACCCTCCCGTCTAAGGCATTTGTCCAAAAGGACACAAGTTAAAGTATGGATATAACATCAAATTCCTATCTTCTAATCGAAATAGAATTCCTAGACATAAACTATATAATCATTCCCAGCAAACTACTACCTTTCTATTGATACCAAACATGACATAGTTCCTATGGATTATAGCATTTATGAGATATCCATTGAAAATAATATCATAAATGCTTCCCTAAATCCAGACAGCATCACACCCTGCCCACATGCCCTGCCCTTTGGGGGGCATGCCAGGCTCCCCCTGTGCCCCCCCTGACATGGAGGGCATTGGTGTAGTCCTGGGGTAGCCCTAAGTCGACTTAGGGCTACCCCAGGGCTACACTGGCTTAATTCAACTTTAAAAAGTCGAATTAAGCCTTAGGTCAAGTAGAAAGGTGGTTTGATAAAGTCGACTTAATTTTCATTAAGTCGACTGCAGTGTAGGCGCAGGGTAAATTAAGTTGATTTAAGCAAGCTTAAGTCGACTTAATTTACAAGTGTAGACGCAGCCCTTGTGCCCAGAAGTGTGGTGGTTGGTTTATAGAGAGAGGGGAATAGCTCTCTGCCCCAGGAGCCGCCAGTTAATTGTATGGGTGATCCAGTGAGAGGCAGGAGGCAAAAAAAAAAAAAAAATAGGGACAGCACTTAATATACTTTTCTCTTTGAAGTGTTCTATGTAAGGTGTTAGACAGACCTGGTGGGTGAGCTAAGATCTTTTGTTGGACCAATGTCTCTTGGAGAGAGAGACCAGCTTTTGAGCTCCACAGAGTTCTTCCTCAGGTTTGGGGAATTTACTCAGAGCGTAACAGCTAAAGGTGGAACAGATTGTTTAGCATAAGAAGTCACAGTATTTCAATGCTAAACAATCTGTTATCTCGTATTTAGCTGTGACACACTGAATGAGTGTCCTGACCTGAAGGAAAGCTCTGTGTGAGTTCAAAAGCTTGTCTCGCTCACCAGCAAAAGGTAATCCAATCAAAATTCTTACCTCGCCCATCCTATTTTGGGACTGACACAGCTACAACACCGCATACTAGGAAAGGTGGGACATAGCATACTTTGTATGTGCTGAATACTAAAAAACTGATATTTAAAGAACATAAGAACATAAGAACATAAGAAAGGCCGTACTGGGTCAGACCAGAGGTCCATCTAGCCCAGTATCTGTCTACCGACAGTGGCCAGTGCCAGGTGCCCAAGGGAGTGAACCCAACATGATCAAGTGATCACTCTCCTGCCATCCATCTCCATCCTCTGATAAGCAGAGGCTAGGGACACTATTCTTAACCCCTTTCTGGCTAATAGCCATTTATGGACTTAGCCCCCATGAACTTATCCAGTTCCCTTTTAAATATTGTTATAGTCCCAGCCTTCACAACCTCCTCAGGTAAGGAGTTCCACAAGTTGACTGTGCGTTGTGTGAAGAAGAACTTCCTTTTATTTGTTTTGAACCTGCTACCTATCAGTTTCATTTGGTGACCCCTGGTTCTTGTATTATGGGAGTATTTAAACAACTTTTCCTTGTCCACTTTTTCCACATCAGTCATAATTTTATATACTTCTATCATGTCCCCCCTCAGTCTCCTCTTTTCCAAGCTGAAGAGGCCCAGCCTTTTCAATCGTTCCTCATACGAGGCACTCTCCAAACCCCTAATCATTTTAGTTGCCCTTTTCTGAACCTTTTCTAGTGCTAGAATATCTTTTTTGAGATGAGGAGACCACATCTGTACACAGTATTCGAGATGTGGGCGTACCATGGATTTATATAAGGGCAATAATACATTTGCAGTCTTATTTTCTATCCCCTTTTTAATGATCCCTAACATCCTGTTTGCTTTTTTGACCGCCTCCGCACACTGTACGGACCTCTTCAGAGAACTATCCACAATGACTCCAAGATCTTTTTCTTGACTCGTTGTAGCCAAATTAGCCCCCCTCATATTATAGGTATAGTTGGGGTTATTTTTTCCAATGTGCATTACTTTACACTTATCCACATTAAATTTCATTTGCCATTTGGATGCCCAATCACTTAGTTTTGTGAGATCTTTTTGAAGTTCTTCACAATCTGCTTTGGTCTTGACTATCTTGAGTAGTTTAGTATCGTCTGCAAACTTAGCTACCTCACTGTTTACCCCTTTCTCCAGATCATTTATGAATAAATTGAATAGGACTGGTCCTAGGACCGACCCTTGGGGAACACCACTAGCTACCCTTTTCCAATCTGAGAATTTACCATTTACTCCTACCCTTTGTTCCCTGTCTTTTAACCAGTTCTCAATCCATGAAAGGACCTTCCCTTTTATCCCATGACAACTTAACTTACGTAACAGCCTTTGGTGAGGGACCTTGTCAAATGCTTTCTGGAAATCTAAGTACACTATGTCCACTGGATCCCCCCTGTCCACATGTTTGTTAACCTCTTCAAAGAACTCTAATAGATTAGTAAGACACGATTTCCCCTTACAGAAACCATGTTGGCTATTGCTCAACAGTTTATGTTTTTCTATGTGACTGACAATTTTATTCTTAACTATTGTTTCAACTAATTTGCCCGGTACCGACGTTAGACTTACCGGTCTGTAATTGCTGGGATCCCCTCTAGGGCCCTTTTTAAATATTGGCGTTACATTAGCCGACTTCCAGTCTTTGGGTACCGAAGCCATTTTAAGGGACAGGTTACAAATCTTAGTTAACAGTTCCGCGACTTCACATTTGAGTTCTTTCAGAACTCTTGGGTGAATGCCATCTGGTCCCGGTGACTTGTTAATGTTGAGTTTATCAATTAATTCCAAAACTTCCTCTAGTGACACTTCAATCTGTGACAGTTCCTCAGATCTGTCACCTACAAAAGCCGGCTCAGGTTTGGGAATCTCACTAACATCTTCAGCCGTAAAAACCGAAGCAAAGAATCCATTTAGTTTCTCTGCAATGACTCTATCATCTTTAAGCGCTCCTTTTGTATTATCATCATCAAGGGGCCCGACTGGTTGTTTGGCAGGCTTCCTGCTTCTGATATACTTAAAAAACATTTTGTTATTACCTTTGGAGTTTTTGGCTAGCCGTTCTTCAAACTCCTCTTTGGCTCTTCTTATTACACTCTTGCACTTAAGCTGGCACTGTTTGTGTACCTTTCTGTTTGCCTCACTAGGATTTGACTTCCACTTTTTAAAGGAAGTCTTTTTACCTCTCAGTGCTTCTTTTACATGGTTGGTGAGCCATGGTGGCTCTTTTTTGGTTTTTTTACAGTGTTTCTTAATTTGGGGTATACAGTGAAGTTGGGCCTCTATTATGGTGTCTTTAAAAAGCGCCCATGCAGTTTTCAGAGATTTCACTTTAGTCACTCTACCTTTTAGCTTTTGTTTAACTATCCCCCTCATTTTTGTATAGTTCCCCCTTTTGAAATTAAATGCCACAGTGTTGGGCTGTTGAGGTGTTCTTCCCCCCACAGGGATGGTGAATGCTATTGTATTATGGTCACTAGTTCCAAGCGGTCCTGCTACAGTTACCTCTCGGACCAGCTCCTGCGCTCCACTCAGGATTAAATCTAGAGTTGCCTCTCCCCTTGTGGGTTCCCATACCAGCTGCTCCATGAAGCAGTCAATCAAAGTATCGAGAAATTTTATCTCTGCAATATGTCCTGAAGTGTAATGTTCCCAGTCAATATGGGGATAGTTGAAATCCCCCACTATTATTGGGTTTTTAAATTTGATAACCTCCCTAATTTCCCTTAGCATTTCATCATCGCTCTTACTATCCTGGTCAGGTGGCCGATAGTAGATCCCTAATGTTATATTGTCATGGAAGCATGAGATTTCTATCCATAGCGATTCTATGGAACAAGTGGATTCGCTTATGATTTTTACTTCATTTGAATCTACATTTTCTTTCACGTATAGTGCCACTCCTCCTCCCGTACGACCTGTTCTGTCCTTCCGATATATTTTGTACCCCGGAATGATTGTGTCCCACTGATTGCTCTCTGTCCACAGGTTTCTGTGATGCCTATTATATCAATATTCTCCTTTACCACTAGGCACTCTAGTTCACCCATTTTATTATGTAGACTTCTAGCATTTGTGTATAAGCACTTTAAAAACTTGTCCCTGTTTATTTGTCTGCCCTTTTTTAATGTGCCAGATTCTTTGTCATGTGGCTGTTTATCATCGGATCCGGCCCCCTCACCATCCTTTTCTGTCCTCTGTTCCTGACTATAACTATAACTATAACCTGGAGATTCCCTCTCATCAGACTCTCCCTTAAGAGAAGTCTGTGTCCGATCCACCTGCTCCTCTGCAGCAGTCGGCTTTCCCCCATCCTCTAGTTTAAAAACTGCTCTACAACCTTTTTAATGTTTAGCGCCAGCAGTCTGGTTCCCTTTTGGTTTAGGTGGAGCCCATCCCTCCTGTATAGGCTCCCCCCATCCCAAAAGTTTCCCCAGTTCCTAATGAACGTAAACCCCTCCTCTCTACACCATCGTCTCATCCACGCATTGAGACTCTGAATCTCTGCCTGCCTACCTGGCCCTGCGCGTGGAACTGGGAGCATTTCTGAGAATGCCACCATAGAGGTCCTGGATCTCAATCTTTTTCCTAGTAGCCTAAATTTTGCTTCCAGGACATCTCTCCTACCCTTCCCTAAGTCATTGGTACCTACATGTACCACGACCACCGGCTCCTCCCCAGCACTACACATAAGTCTGTCTAGATGCCTCGAGAGGTCCGCAACCTTCGCACCAGGCAGGCAAGTCACCATACGGTTCTCCCGGTCATCACAAACCCAGCTATCTATGTTTCTAATGATCGAATCTCCCATTACTAACACCTGCCTTTTCCTAGCAACTGGAGTTCCCTCCCCCGGAGAGGCAACCTCCGTGCGAGAGGCAGCCTCAGCATCATCTGGAAGGAGGGTCCCAACTATGGGAAGGTTCCCCTCTGCTCCCGCTGACTGCTCTGCTTCCCTTGGGCATTCTTCCTCCTCAACAGCACAGAGGCTGTCTGAGCGGAGGTGGGACAATTCTACAGTGTCCCTGAAAGCCTCGTCGACAAACCTCTCTGCCTCTCTCAGCTCCTCCAGTTCCGCCACCCTGGCCTCCAAAGCCCGCACGCGGTCTCTGAGGGCCAGGAGCTCCTTGCACCGAATGCAGACATACGACACCCGCCCACAAGGCAGGTACTCATACATTCCGCACCCGGCGCAATAAACTGGATAGCCCCCACTCTGCTGCTGGGCTTCTGCCTGCATTGTCTCCTAGTTAATGAAAGGGTGGTTGAAAGAAAGGGGTTTTAGAGTATGGTTTTGAAGTATAGGTTATATGGGGACAGGGGACCAAGGAGGACCTATGGGGCCCCGCCCTCCCTTGAAACTCCCTTGCAAAACTCCCTGTTAGCAGCCCCTGTTCGCAAGCTCCCTGGTCGCTTATGTGTGGCTTTATAAAGCCCTGGCCTGGCTTAATGCCCCACCCACTGATTAAGGCTGATTAAGCTCAGCCAATCACCAGAGGCTTCAAGCTCTCAAACTTACCTTTGAAGCTCACAGCCTCCAACTGCCAGCTCTAGCACACAGTCCTTCAAACAGACACACACAAACCCCTAGCACACAAACCCCTAGCACACAGTCCTTCAAACAGACACACAGACAGACACCAACTCAAGCTCAGCACACAGCTCACAGCAGTAACCCCTAAACACCCCCCCCCCAATACTACAGACAGTCACTTACCCCACAGATTCTGCAGTAGCTCCTCCTTCACCTGGAGAACTCCCTTGCAAAACTCCCTGTTAGCAGACAAAATAAAGAGACACTAGAGTTACACCACAAAGATTTTTGTGCCAGCCACACTCCTATAACAACGGAATCCACAGATATTCTCAAATGGCCACCCACCAAGACAAGACATGCAGTCGAACAAATGCAGGCAAACTGCTGGTATATAATCCTGTAACTGCTATCACCTCCTTGCACAAAGCCAACCTGAACCTTCTGTTTGCAACTGGGAAATGAACTGAGATGGTGGGGAAAGAGAAATCCTGCACAGTTAAGGCATCAGAGCTGAAAGTTGCTATTGCTCCTAACTTAGCACTGAGAAGGGAGCAGGGTTCGCTTGGATTCATCTGTTATAGTCCAAATTCTCAGCTGTGATGCTGCAGAAACACCTGTGCCCCATACAATATTGACAGAGGGCAGGTGGAAAACCAGAATTCAGTTTTGGAAAAAATGTTGAGATTTCAGCATTTATCTTCATTCCACAATGGAACCAAACCAAGGACCTTTGAAATTGTCCATGAAGCAATCAGAGGAAATAAAACCCCACCCCTGAATAGCTTGGGATTTCAGTCCTCTGCTGGGGTCAGAGCAGGGACTTGGCCACGGATGGCCCATATGCCAACCCCTAACCACTGGGTTATTGGCTAACTTAGGACAGATCACTCTATCAAGTTTTATGCCGGGAGTCCATCATGGATCTGAGAGAATTTAAAGCTGTCCCTTGAATGTAACATCTTTTTGGTTCCTCGTTTTAGGAACCTCTACAGATGTACCTAGGAAGCATCTACAGTCTTACAACTTCCCAACTGTGCTGCTTCCAGTGATGGACAAGGAGGATCTTTGTTAAGTGAGATGAGGCAACACTGCATGGTGAATGCTGCTGCCCCATACAGGAGGGAAAGATCAGTTCCTATGCCTTTATAGCACTCCTCAAAGCCGTGTGCAAGCTCAGGTCTATAACAGTGCTAAAGGTGGGGGTGCAGACATGGCAAATATGCTCTCAGCACGCTGTCCGGTAGACAGTTCCTTCTGATTTTTGCTCTCAGCAGGAAAGTGATGTATTTGTGATGAACTCCACAGCCTTCTTTTCTTCCTGACTTTCTTTTCTAACCAATGCCTCTGCCAGTCCCTTTTTAATAAGGCCCTGCATTTTTTTCCCCCTTGGCCAGGTTTCTCAGTGAGTCCCAGAGCTCAGTGTATAATAAATACAGTGGTGCAACACAACGAGAGGTATAATGCCCCTTGGGAAACCAAGTCTGACAAAAACAGTCTATCTCACAAGAGTTCTTCTATCCCTGTCTCTTGATGGCCAGAAATGCTGTGAGAATAACTTACTGTGGTATCTCATTAATGATCTGGAGGGTGGAGTGGGTTGCACCCTCAGCAAGTTTGCAGATGACACTAAGCTGGGGGGAGTGGTAGATATGGTGAGGGCAGGCATAGGATACAGAAAGAGCTAGACAAATTTGAGGATTGGGCCAAAAGAAATCTGATGAGGTTCAACAAGGACATGTGCAGAGTCCTTCCCTTAGGACAGAAGAATCCCATGCACCGCTACAGACTGGGAACCAACTGGCTAGGCAGCAGTTCTGCAGAAAAGGACCTGGGGGTTAGAGTGGAGAAGAAGCAGGTTATGAGTCAACAGTGGGCCCTTATTGCCAAGAAGGCTACCAGCATATTGGGCTGCATTCGTAGGAGCATTGCCAGCAGATTCAAGGAAGCAATTATTCCCCTCTATTGGGCACTGGTGAAGCCTCATTTGGAGTCTTATGTTTAGTTTTGCTCTCCTTCCCCCCCCCCCCCACCAATGGATGTGAACTAATTGGAAAGAGTCCAGTGGAGGGCAACAAAAAAGATTGTGGGCTGGAGGAGAGAGTGAGGGAATTAGGCTTGTTTAGTCCACAGAAGAGAAGAGTGAGAGGGAATTTGATAGCTGCTTTTAACTACCTGAAGGGGTTTTCTAGGGAGGATGGAGCAAGGCTGTTCTCAGTGGGTGCATCTACACTTGTAAATTAAGTCGACTTAAGCTTTCTTAAGTTAACTTAATTTACTGTGCGGCTACACTACACTTTCCTTAAGTCGACTTAAGCAAGCTGCTTAAACCGACTTAAGGAAAATTAAGTCGACTTTGTTAAACCTCGTTTAAAGTCGACTTTAGGCTTAAGTCGACTTTCTAAAGTCGACTTAAGCCAGTGTAGACGTGGAATAGCCCTAAATCGACTCTAAGTCGACTTAAGGCTCTCCAGGACTCCCCCACTGCCCTCCCTGCCGGGGGGGGGGGTGACACAGGGAGAGCCTGACATGCCCCCACAGAGGGCAGGGCAGAGCCCTGTCCACCCTTCCCCTATGCCCTGCCAGGGTCCCTGTCCCCCTTTGCCCCATTGTACTTGGGTACAATGGGGAAAAGGCTGAGCCCCCTGGCACTTGGCAAGGGGTGCCCCCCCGCCACCGTGGACCTGTCCAAGGTCCCCCTAGCCCCTACAAGTCGACCTAGGCATCCAGTGTGGACGCTCTAGGTCGACTTTGTAGGGTCCCCCCTAAGTCGACTTAAAATTTAAGTGTGGACATGCTAAGTCAACTTAACAAAGTTGACTTAAATTCACAAGTGTAGACATAGCCAGTGGTAGTAGCTGACAGAATTAGGAGCAATGGTCTTAAGAGTGGAGGAGATCTAGGTTGGATATTAGGAAAATCTTTTTCACTAGGAGGTTAAATGTTGGAGTGAATTACCTAGGAATATAGTTCTTAGGGGGGTTTTAAGGTGTGACTTGACAGAGATCTGGCTGGGATAATTTGGTTGGGGTTGGGCTACTATGAGCAGGGGCCTGGATTAGATCCTTCCTGAGGTCCCTGCCAACCTTCATCTTCTAGGATTCTAAGATTCTGCTCTCATGAACACCAGGAATCATTTGACTCATAAAATGCCACAAGACCTGAGTAAGAGCACTGTATTTGCTTCTGCACACTCAGTAGCAGTATGCCAGGGCTTAGGAGACGATGTATCCCATGTCCAACAGGAACAGCATGGAGAACAGAGGGTGTCAGCAGTCATCTGAGTTGTAATCTGGCCAGGTTTGGTTCATGAGAAGCATAGTGGCTTGGTTGGTTGGTTCTTTATTTACAATGACTCAGACACACCTAATCCAGACTGTTCTGACATGACCATCAGAGTGTCCCTGCGGAGATCCTCCAGCTCATTTGGCGGGATTTGTCATGTCTCCAGGGAGGTACTATGGCTCTTGGGAGGTTGGAAGTTGTGATGTGCCCACAGCAGCAGTCAGAGAGGTGGACCAAAACAAAAATATAACATTACCAAGTAATAACGAGAGGTTTGAATGTACTGATTCCTCTGGTTTTTGTATTACAATGAACAGTGTGTCTAGTGCAACCGGATTCATTTGATTAGAAAGAGCTGGTGTTGTCTGTTTATTGTACAGTCCCATGCAGCCCTAGATCAATAACAATACTGGGGAGGTTTGTCAGTGGGTGTGGCTGGCTGGATGTTTACACCCATATAACGACTACTTGAACACCAATGAACAAAACCCTTACTGCCACCTCCCCACAAATGTCATATTTCAGAGGGGACAAGTCATCATATGGGCGTGATAACCAGGGAACGTGTCATTTTCAAAGCATAGGAAGCTCTCCGAACAGCTTATTACACGATTTATACCTAATAGGCTGGTGATATGTGTTATGGGATGCACATCCGTACACCCCTGAGTTATGATCTATGTAACTTTTTTGTTCACTTTTGCAATCTAAGTGTGTACTTTAAAATGTAAAATGTACCATGCAAGGTTCCCTTTTGAATGCTCTGCCTTATTGTTGTGGTATCATGATTCCTGCAGCATCATGTACATGCACAGAGGTTGTTAGAAGGAAAAGAAGAGGAGGAAAAGGATCGGGTCCACCTAGGAACAGAAAGGGTAAATGGTGCCTTTAATCACAATGCTTGTTCCCCTTGTACATTCAACCTCACAGGAAGTAGCCACGACCCACCTCCGTGGACACCCTTACAAGTAAGCCCCGAATACAGAATTCACAAGACGTATATACTTTCTAACATGCTAAACACAATATATGTATTGCAACAGGTGCATGCATAATACAACAGAATTGGCCTAAATCCCTACATGGTTACACTATACTTAATATAACGAGAGTCCTGTGGCACCTTATAGACTAACAGATTTTTATTTTTTTTTTTGCCGAAGAAAATCTGTTAGTCTATAAGGTGCCACTCAACTCTTGTTGTTTTTTGCTGTACTACAGACTAACACGGCTACCCCTCTGGAAATTTATACTTAATATGCAAGTTACGTGATTAGATTATACTTAATATACAGCATATAATCAGCTCACCTCTGTTGATGTTTACAGCTTATTTGGGTACCAAATAATATTTCTGACCAATGAAATGCTCCAGACTCTCTTGCCCTCTCTGGTACCTTGTTTGCGTTACCTGCTTACCAGAGTTGAGTTAATGGCTTTCTAGTAGGGCCATCACAATAGATGGTTACCACTTCAACATGTTTCCATTCTGCTTTCCTTTTGTTAGTTGTATATTGGTGCTTTCCAGCCAAAGCTGTTTACAGTATCACAGCTTCAGTAACAGGTTTGACCTCTTGATTCCTTGATTCCTAAATCCAGGTGGCCAGCCACCCAGTTATTATAAAGTATAAATTCCCTACAGAGGTGAGGAATGTTTCTAGGTATTTTACATGGCTCAGGGGGTAGGGGAACAGTCAGACTTGTCTTCTAGCAGGATAGAGGTAGTGAGAGCCGTTTCCCAATCAATGTTGCAAGCACATACCCAGAGAAGATAACAAAGACAATGGGGTTACCTAAATGATTGCAGCACCTTGACCCAGAAAAGGGGGCCATGGGAGGGACGGGGGGGCGGAGAGGTTTGGAAATAAATACAGACACTTTGAACTGCTAGAAGCTTTTTGGCTTTTGGCCAGAGACTCTCCATCTTGAAACATCTACAAGAAGGATTGGGCCCTGCCTAGAAATAGGCATGGCCCAGCTGCAAACCATCACACTTGAGTGGTGAGATGGGCATAATTGTGGTAGTGCTGTTAGTTTAGCATGTGTTTTATACCTTGTGTTCGCTTGTGGTAACTCCCGACTCCTTTATTAAATGATTATGCCTTGATTTGCCATATACTCCGTTGAAATCATATTCTAATCAATAAACTAGTATTTGGTTTATCTAAAGTTGTGTGAAATTCAGAGGGTATGAATCAGAGAGGCTGGGCCAATCCATTTCAATGACAAATGGATGGACAAAGGTCTATGAGTCTACGGTGCTTGGGGAAGGGTCCCAATTCCTGTAGGATGGGAGTTCCCAGTATAGTGTCTGGGGACTGGGGTGCTTACTTCGGGATCATTCCATAGGTGGCCAGAGGGTGCACACCCACTACCTGGGACCAATTACATGCAGAAGGCTAGTGTGGACTGACTCAAGAGTGAGTAGTCACCTGGCAAAGAAGGGTAAATTGGGGTTCAGGAGTGGAGATTGGGGGTCACAGCAGAACACTAGCCCAGATTCTGGGAATGACCTGTCACAGTATGTAAACAAGTATAAGCAAAAATAAAAGTGAGCTACATTTACTCACCCTTGAAATATTGTCTTAAGCAAAGTTTTTTATTAGACGTTTCTTTAACCATACTGAACACACATCCTCTATCTATCCTGTAGTACCACCATATATGGATTTAGACACCTAACTTTAGGTACCTCAGTTTGGCCCTTCACCTCCCTGGGCAGGCTTCTCCGAAGGGCTCACTGATGTTGTATCTTGGCTTTTACTGAAGTCAATGACCAAACTCCCATGGAGCAGGTAGCAGGGGGCTTTTAAGAATCCCACCCACTGTGCCTTAGTTATTTCATCTGTAAAATGGGGATAATAAGTCCCTGCTCTTTAAGATGACTTGGGGACTTGCTGAGATCCTCAAACACAATGTCCTATGTAAGTACCAAGGGTCATTGTTACAGCCATTGAATCAAAGGGAATAATGGTGATTAACTCACTTCAAATGTCTGAAAAGAGGAATAGTTTTCTAGCCCTAATACTAAATGAAAGATGCAGCTGATGTGTGATCTGCCAGCCAACCGCCCACTCTGCAGGCATGAATACAGCCAGGCCATATTATTGTGGTATATGGAGGACTGTGTTGGACTCGGAAGCTATCACTTTAAGAGTGATAGGAGGTCAGAGGGGAAAATCCCAGTCCCAGTCCTGTTTACAGGCCAGGGGGCTCTGTAATAAAGCATGCAAATAATGCAACCAGTGTCATTCTGGAAAAAGTTGGTTGCTTAAAGCAAAATAAAGGTGAGTTGTATCTTGCTGTGTTAAGGAGCAGCCTGTTTTCTCTCCCCCTGTTTTTGGAGTCTTGTCAGTTTATCATTCTGAATTCCAAGAAATAAAGTCATGTTGCAGCCTTTCAACCAGAGTATTTATGGGTTTATCTAATTTTTCTATGTGTGTATTGTGCATATTACAGTACATTCCCAGATAGACTTAGTTCTTCTGAGCTATTGTACCAATTAATGGGGCTAGGGAGCAGTGTGTAGTATGGGAAGCTTAGGAGTGGTTTCACT
This sequence comes from Pelusios castaneus, assembly GCA_007922175.1. NCBI lineage: Eukaryota > Metazoa > Chordata > Testudines > Pelomedusidae > Pelusios > Pelusios castaneus. Next base: position 2,057,614 of record ML686139.1, on the reverse strand, counting down.
TTTTATCTCTGAGTGAGGCACTCTTATCATTTAGCTGTTGTCCAAACTTATGACTGTACATTTTTACAATGTCACAAAATGGGGCTTGGTGGCAGATTTTATACACTTATTTAAAAAGGGAAAGAAAAATTGAATTTGCTGAAATGCGCCGTGGGACTTCCAAACTCTCTTATTTATTCTCCCTCTTGCATAGCTGGGATGAGCTCCAAAAAGCACAGCAGCATCAGGAGACACACTGGCCACTGGCCAAGAGGCAGCTGAGATGGAGAAGAAATACCTTCCAATCAACTGAAGCAAAGGAAAGAGGATCTGCAGCCAGAGGTCATACAAGCCTTAGTGGAATGTTTCCTTTGGGCAACAGGGTTGGGGTGGGGAGTTCTGACTCCTGAGCTGGGCATGCACTGGAAGTGATGGAAAAAGACCAGTTGACCTACTTGGCCATTTTCTCCTCTGCTTCTGTTACTCTCTGTAGCCTCTTAGTTTTGCAGGATGAAGAAATATGCTGTAGCCAGGCTCCTTCCTCACTGTAATTTCCTCTCAGCAAATAGATCTACCCACAGACAGCAACTTTTGTCATTACAGCAGGGCAGGACCAGCTGGGAACAACTCTCCCATGGCTCTTCTAGCCTGCCATTCGGTATCACGGAGGAGCTGTCACAGCACAGTGGGTACAAGACTCACTGGCAGCACTCTTCCATGGCATCCAGGCATTGTAGTAGTTTGCCTGTGGGCCACGTTATTACCCCTTTGATCCTTGCATGCTGCAGCTCATTCATGTGGCAGTATTCCCTTTCCATGGGGTGAAGGGGTGATGCCTCTTCCCCCCTCCCCATCCCTATCCCATCAGGAATCCTCCAACTGGCAGGATGTAGGGATACACGTCAGTCCGTCACCTCAAGCTTCAAAGGATCCCCAAGAAGGCAATCCCATCGCTGGACCCCTGGTGGGAAATGGGGCTGCCTGGGACCTCTGGGGTGTCCTATGTGACTGAACACCATGGAGCAGAGATTAGAAGGGCAAAGCCATGTTGACAGGGGGTGGATGGAGAAGAGCAGGCAGCCAGGAGAAGGAATAGAGACATGCTGTGAGCCCTGGGCTCCAATAGACCTCCCCCCTCTCCAATCTCTGGGGATCACAGACATTGAGGCAGGCTCTCTTATCTCTTCTGTGGAGGATGCCAACCCCTTCCCCCCCCCCCTTCCTTCAGGAGATGATCTATGGGAGTCTCCCCAGGGTGTATTTTCATTGAGGAGGATGAGCTGGAAGGCCCCACAGAGCAGGGCAGAAGCAGAGACATGGAGCACGGGTGCCAGGCAGCTCACCAGTCTCTGAGGGACATGGACATAGGTTTCCCCACACAGGGAGCGTGGATGTAAGGAGGTCTAGGTATGTCTGTTCTCAAACCCACTGAGAACAAGAATGGTTTTCTTAGAGTATGTCTACACTAGAAAAAGTTAAGTTAACTTTGTTAAGTCAACTTAATAAGGTCGATTTTAAGTCAACTTAAAATCGACCTTATTAAGTCGACTTAACAAAATGGCAACACTTTAAGTCAACTTAGTCCACTTTGTTAAGTCAACTTAACTGCCTTAAGTCAACTTAATAAAGTTGACTTAAGGGTTACTCCCAGTCCACACCGTCCTTAAGTCAACTTAAGGAGTCAACTTAAGGCTTAAGTTGACCTAATGGGCGGTTGTTATTAAGTCAACTTAATGAAAGTCCAGTGTGGACATAGAGTAATTTAGGTCGACTTAAGGGTCTTTAAGTTGACCTAAATTGCTAGTGTAGACATACCCTTAGTGGTGGTGCTGTGCATTGTGAGGGACAGCTCATGTAATTTATGGCTTTCACTTCTATACAAAGGGCTAAGCTGCCTCTGCAACAGGCACCATATCAATCACTGAGAGGAAGAAACTGAAGCAATGAATGCTGTGAGCATTCCTGAGTGCACATCCAGGTGTAAGGTCTGCCATCAGACTCCATATTTCACTTACATGAACCGTACAAGGCAAACCTGAAGAGTGTTTTGCTAATAGCAGCCGTTTTCCAGCCTGGCACTGATTCTTGCTTCATTGGTCACAGGTCCAGCAGCATGAGGGAGACCTAGCCAGGCTGAACCGATGGGTAATGAAGCTGTGACCAAAAACACCTCAGTGATCTTTGATAGAATCAGTAAATCTCTGCTCTCTCATCTGAGCTAATACACCCAAGCAGAAGAATGACATAGAAAAACCCAAATTCAAATCACTTAAACCAGTTTAATTCTCAGTGTTCACAAATGTGAATGATCCCACTGCCCATGGCAGAGAGCACTGAGGCCTATGCTCTGTTAGAACCTGATCCAAAGGTGATTGATGCCGATGGAAAATTCCCCATGTCTCCTTACAAATTACTGTTGCACCTCTTGCCTATACTACCTTTCACACAAAACCCCTCCTTCCATACATAGTTAGCTTTTTCAGGTCTATCTCTTTAGCTAATCCCTCCATGTTCTTATGCCAACACCCATTCTAGATGTTCCTGAGAATGTTCCCGTCCACACAGGCTTCCAGGCAATCCTATTGGGATCACAATACCAGAGATCCTTTGTCAGTTTTGAACCAGCTTTACTACTGAGCAATGTCCTCGGTTGTGTGGCCCATAAATCTTACTAGCTCAATGAGACAAACTTCATTTCCGACCTGTGAGCAAGACACACCTTTTCTCTAATGCTCTTTGACATGTTTGATTTTTTAAAATCATGACAGAAAAATAAGTTGAGCTCTAGAGTCTTGCATTTACATACATTAATATTAAATGAACTATGCATTAGGGAGTATAGCAATTGCCCAATTTCCACTGCACTGCTGATAGCTTCCACTCTGGTCAGAGATGGGTAATGCTCTGAAGACCACAGATCATTTTTGGAGAGGTATGGAAATGTTCTTGTCATGTTAGAGGGATACAGACTCCCTTTTCTTTCTCTAAGGACCCTTAATTTTAACTACAGACTGAGCTAGCAGAAGACGGATTGTGCATGTGTCTATGATGGATGATGCTCAAGTTTAATTTGAACACAGAAATATGGTGCTTTCTGTAAGTGGAGGGAGCTAGGGGCTGTAAGTGTCTCATTTCCTCTGAAGGAGTACTTCAGTGCTGCCTGAGATTTGGATGCTCAGTGCCCAGTTAGATGCACGGGTATTAGAAGTGCAAATCACTTATGCAACTTTGAAAATCCTGGGCTTAAGTTGACTTAAATTAAGCCACGTCCACACTAGGCTATCATTAAGTCAACTTAAGAAATTCCTTAAGTGAACCTAATAAATGAAAGCTTAAGTCAACTTAATAACTATGGCTGCGCCTACACTTGTAAATTAAGTCGACTTAAGCTTGCTTTAGTCGACTTAATTTACCCTGCATCTACACTACAGTTTCCTTAAGTCGACTTAAGCAGCTTGCTTAAGTCGACTTAAGGAAAATAAAATTGACTTAATGAAAATTAAGTCGACTTTATTAAACCTAGAATTACTTCGATTTAAGGCTTAATTCGACTTTTTAAAGTCGAATTAATCCAGTGTAGACATGGGGTAGCCGATTTAGGGCTACCCCAGGACTACACCAATGCCCTCCCTGCTGGGGGGGGCACAGGGGGAGCCTGGCATGCCCCCCCAAAGGGCAGGGCAGAGCCCTGTGTGACGCTGTCCGGATTTAGGGAACCATTTATGATATTATTTTTTATTAATATCTCATAATTGCTATAATCCATAGGAACTATGTCATGTTTGGTATCAATAGAAAGGTAGCAATTTTCTGGGAATGATTATATAGTTTATGTATAGGAATTGTATTTGTATTAGAAGTTAGGAGTATGGTTGTTATATCTATACTTTAACTTGTGTGATACTGGGAAAACTCCCCAGACAGGATGTCTACAGCCATTGTCTCCTTAATGGCCTATTAAGGAAGCTCCCAGGTACAGTGGGCCCAGGGAAGTTAGTAATATGGTTGTTATATCTATACTTTAACTTGTGTGATTCTGGGGAAACTCCCCAGACAGGAGGATGTCTATAACCATTGTCTCCTTAATGGCTCATCAGGTTTCTCCCTGGGCCCATTGTACTTGGGAGCTTCCTTAACATTACAACCATTGTCTCCTGCCACCGTGGACCTGCCCTAGGTCCCCCTAGCCCCTAGAAGTTGACCTAGGCATCCAGTGTGGACACTGTAGGTCAACTTTGTAAGTTTCCCTTTAAGTCAACTTTAATTTTAAGTGTAGACTCACTAAGTCGACTTAACTGCATTGACTTTAAGTCGACATAGTTAAGTCAACTTAGTTAAAGTCGACTTAAAATTACAAGTGTAGACATAGCCTACCACTCATTAGGTCCACTTAAGCCTCCTTAGGTCGACCTAACCCTTCCTTAGGCCGACCTAAACCCAGTGTGGACGCATAAGTCCACTTTGTTAAGTCGACCTAAGGGCAGTTAGGTCGACTTAACAAAGTGGACTAAGTCGACTTAGAGTGTTGCCACTTGTTAAGTTGACTTTAATAAGGTCAATTTTAAGTCTACTTAAAGTTGACCTTATTAAAGTCGACTTAACAAAAGTCGACTTAACTTTTCTAGTGTAGACATAGGCCGAGGGTATGTCTACACTAGCAATTTAGGTCGACTTAAGGAGGCTTAAGTCGACCTAAATTACTCCCTGTCTACACCAAACTTTCATTAAGTCGACTTAAGAAATTTCTTAAGTCGACTTAATGAAAGCTTAAGTCGACTTAGTAAGAACTGCCAGTTAGGTCGACTTAAGCCTTTATTAAGTTGATTTAAGCCAGTGGAGACGGGGATTAGCGCCTTTGTATAGCTTATTAAGTTGACTTAAAACGTTAAGTCGACTTAATAAAGTCGAAAAGGGACCACGTCTACACTTGAAAAGTTAAGTCAACTTTTGTTAAGTCGACTTAATAAGGTCCACTTTAAGTCAACTTCATAAAGTCGACCTAACTTTTTAAGTGTAGACATAGCCATTCAGATTCCATTGGACTTTCCTCTGAGTGCACTGGGATTTGGATCAGGGTCAGTGCACTGTCAGTGATGCCTGATTAACGCACCTT
>ML686139.1:1993695-2047522 GCA_007922175.1 Pelusios castaneus | reverse complement strand
ACTAACACGGCTACCCCTTTGGAATTTGACTAAATCATTCAGTGACTAGCATTTGAGTTTGCTGGATATGAGCTCCAGAAGCTGCACAAAACTGGGCTGCTCTCTCCTCCAGAATCCAAAAGAATCTGGAATCATAGAAATTGGAAGGGACCATGATAGGTCATTGAGTCCAATCCCCCTGCACTCATGCTAGGACCAAGTGTCATCTTTTCATTGAAAAATTCTATTTCATCACAACAGAAACTTTTCAAGTATTTTCAATTGATTTTCTGCTTCAAAAAAAAAATTGGAAAGATGAAGTTCAGAAATTGTAAAAATGTTCCATTTGAAATCAGAACAAAACCTTTCAAAATGATGAAACTTCAATTTTCTGATTGACCCAAAATGGATTCCCACCCACCCCTTCCCAGATTTTTAGTCAAAGAAAATTTTTAAGATTTTTGACTTTTTGTCCAGATTTGGGATGGGAAAACTTTGGGGAATCTCAAAAATTTTTCCAGGACAGGAAAAACATTTGCCTGCCAGCTCTATTTAATAGTCAGTAGGATGGCTTGCGGCACCTAAGGTTGCTCTATTAATTAATATTTAACAAAGGCGTTCATCTCAAATAGAAAACCAAGCCACAGAAGAGAATTGAACTGTCAGTGTTCAGTTGTGTGAGAGTGAATACCATGCAAGTTATACTGGCACTAGCTGTGTGAAATAAACAAAGGGAACTGGCACCTCCATGAATTTCAATTTCTTGTCCCATGCGAGTCCAGTTGCCTTGGCAGGTTGACTCATTTATTGTTATTGCATCTAGTAGAGTTTCACTGATCCAGCATTGGAACAAGGGCGATTGTTGCAACTGTATTCTAAAATTGATTGTTTGAAGTTAATTTTGTTTAAAGGTTAATATCCAGTTTCTGGAAGCTAACTGTTCCAGGTGACTTAGTCATTACCCAGCACGAGCACCTCTCCTCAAGGGAATTATTAAATCTGATTTGCCTTTTCTTTTAAGATCATTTTTTGTTCCCTTCTCACACTTCCGCCCCGACTCTAGAGCTCCAGCTTGGCTACTGCAGGAAGGCACTATAGCAGCCTTGAATTTACAACAAGAACAAATCATTCAGAGGATATTTTAAATGGTATTTTATCCAGCCAGTAGAAACCATCTAATCTGACCAGCTATATAGCACAGGTTAGAGAATCTCATCCAGTTACTCCTGTATTGTGCCCAGTAACTATGTATATAGACTAAGGTCTTTCTTTTTGGAAATTTATCCCCAAAACTATTCAAATCAGTGATCAAACAAGGGACTACTTGTGCAGAGAATTCTCACCCAATCCCGCCTTTTTTACCACAGAAAGGGCTTTGCTCCCATTTCCCACTTTCTTGAGCTGAAATGGTACTCAAGATTTACAAAACTAAAAGACTATGTTAAAACAGTTTGTCATTTTCTGCTTTGATGTATGGACCCCAGTTCTCCATTTCAGCTCTGGTCAATTTTGGTAATATTGAAATATTTTCTTTCAATTTTTGATTTTTTCTCTTATTTAATTAACTTTTTTAGTCTAAATTTACAGAAGTTTTGAAACAAAGAGTTGTTTCAGCTCATTAAAAAAAGAAACTTTCCAACTCAGAACTATCAAAAAGTCTTTCTGAAAAACACATGTTTTAAACTTCTCCCTCACCCCACCTCTCCCCATCCACATATTTTATGAGTCAGGAGATTTGCTAGAACTGACCCTGTTTTGGGAACAGTTTTGATTTAGACTAATTAGCACTTTCTGATGAAAAACAGTTTACTGAAAATTTTCTGACCTTTCTTAGAAACATCCCTTTCCCATACACTGCTGATAGAGTAGGCGTAATCTCACAAACATGTGCTCTTGAGACCAGCAGACTGGACCTGAAATAACTGGTTGGGTTGTGGTTCACAGCTGTAGTTGTTTGGCTACCATTCTGAGAATATTTTTATTTAGGAATAAAAGGGTCCTATGTAGCAGTGTGGTTTCCACGGTCCAGTGGGGAAGGGGTTAAAAGTTCTTCAGAATGGAGCAGCCAATGGGCATAAGCAGGTGCAGAGCCAATTAGGGCCCAGGAGCCCTGCATATAAGAAGGCTGCAGCCCCAACTTTGGACAGTCTTCCCCTGGCAAGTGGGGTGAAAGTGTTATCTGGTTGGCTGAAGGAGGCAGTACCAGGGACAGCTCTGTGCATATTGCCAGGGCTTGGCTGGAGCCCAGACCCTGAAACAAGAGTTAGAGGTACCGGGGGGGGGCGGGACATGGATGTGGCCCAGGAGACCTGATGAACTGTGTTGGGGGTCAAGGTGGTGCCAAAGGTATGGAATGTAGGGTCCCTGGGCCGGGGCCTGGAGAAGTGTGTGGGGCCAGGTCTCTCCCCACCTCCCCCAAACCACCAATGTGCAGCGAAAGGACTAGTGACAGCCACTAACTCTAATTGGGCTGGCCTGGACTAGATCCATACCCTGAAAGAGGCGGACTGAGAAAGGACTCGGTTGGAGCGTTGAGGTCCTGAACAGAGACTGGGAGAGACAGAGCAAAGGATACCAGACAAGAGCGCCACTTGAGATATTCCTTGGAAATATCACCAGGAGATATTCGTCTGGTGAACTGGTGCAGCAAACACCTACACCTATTTCAACTGAACTAAAATCAGCAAAAACAACAATTTTAGCTATTTAAATCACAGTTAAAGTGGAATCAGAGGTTCTTGGCAAAGGTACTTCTGGCAAGCATCGCACATTCTTCACATTTCTCCAGATTTGCAAACTTATTCTGCAGGTTGTCAGGATTTCTGGAAAGGTTCCAACATCACAAAAATATCTGGAGCATTTCCTGTGTTTCACTGTCATTGCTGGCCCCTCACATAGGGAAAGAATTTGCTATACCACAGAAAATGAGTACCCACACATGACTACATGAAAAAAGCATGAATAACAACTTGTGTAGTGATCCAGTTGGTGTGCAGATGAATCTTGGAAAACAGGAGAATTTGGAATTTGTATTGACTTCTGGATGCTCCGTGTGGTTTTTGAAAGTCCAGGAAGGGTTTGTGGCAACTGATTATCAATATCTTTTCATGTAGATGAGAAACCATGAGCCTGTGATGCTGCGGCATTCCCAGAAGCCTGTTTGAACTTTACTAGGGTTGTCAATTCCCTGGGATATTCATTGCTTTCGACTGAGTAGCTAATTAGATTCTGCAATCAGAGTCTTAAGAATTTAATTATGCTTCTTCTTGTCCTACTGTCCTTAAGGAGCTCTGCACCATTTGTTCTGCATGATACCCAGATATTGTGGGGCAGGAGTGTAATGCCTAGCTGCATACCATACCATACCACCAAAATTAATGAGGTTGGTAATTAAAGCAGGCACCTTTTGGGCCTCCTACCAGCAGCTACTGGCCAGTGATGTTGCGATGGGGAATTTATTCATCATTTTTATGAGCACAAAGGAAGGTGGATGGGCTACGCTAGGATGCTAAGCTTGCTCCATGCCAAGAGAACCACCTCCTGAAATGATAGTTTCTATATTGTGTCTGATTAGATATGTGCAAAACACAGACAGTGCTAGTGCAGGATGCGGTCAGAGTAGATAGCTGGGAGCTTCACTGCCCTCATGCTCCACTAGCGTACAGTGATTCTAGCAATTAGAGGAAGTGCTCACAACCACATGAGAGGTAGGGAACTGCCACTCATCATTATGTGCCTGTCCCTCTGTTGCACCAGTGAGGTCCAGTTGGGATATTGGAGGGCAAGGACCCACCACACAAGGAAACAATTGTGTGTTTTTTCTTGGTGGAATTTTAATTGTTTGTCACTTTTAATTATAGTTTAATTGGATTTCACACTGGCAGAATGTGAATGGCCACAGAGATCTTCAGTTGGTCTCAATCTGCATATTGCTCTGCTGAGCCCAGCTGAGCCAAGCTGATGTGAACCAGCGGAGGATCTGGCCCTCTGACTTCAATGGTGCTGCTCCAGTTTGCCCCAGTTGAGGCTTTGGTCCCATCAGGTGAATCTATTGTCACAAATACGTGTAAAAGAAACAGTAACATGATATAAGAAAAATACATCCCAAAGCCTAATCATAGCTGTAGACCAACTCTCCATGCAGAGTAGCTAATGCACACAGAGCGAATTAACAGAACAGGCAATCATCAAGTGACCCATCCCCTGTTGCCCATTCCCAGTTTCTGGTAAACACTTCAGAGCACGGCTTTTTAATCCCTGTCCATCTTAGCTAATAGATGTTCATGGATCTATCCTCCATGCAGTTATCTAGCTATTTTTTGAACCTTCTTCTAGTCTTTGCCTTCACAGCATCCTCTGGCAAGAACTTCCACAGGTTGACTGTGCATTATCTGAAGAAATATTTCTTTATGTTTGGTTTAAACCTGCTGCCTATTCATTTCATTTGGTGACCTCTTTCTTGTGTTATGAGGAGGAATAAATAATACTTCCTTATTTACTTTCTCCAACCCAGTCATGATTTTATAGATCTTTATCATATCCCCCCTTAGTTGTCTCTTTTCCAAGCTGAAAAGTCCCAGTCTTATTAATCTCTCCTCATATGGAAGCCGTTCCCTATCACTAATCATTTTTGTTGTCTTTTTCTGTAACTTTTCTGATTCCAATATATTGTTTTTGAGATGGAGTTACCAGATTTGCATGCAGTATTTAAGATGTGGGCAACCATGGATGTATAAAGAGGCATTGTGATATTTTCTGTCTTATTATCTCTCCCTTTCCTAATTATTCCAAACCGTTTGTTAGCATTTTTGACTGCCGCTGCATGATGAGTGGATGTCTGAAGAGAATTATCCACAATAACTCCAAGATCTCTTTGGATCTCATGGTAACAGCTAATTTAGACCCCATAGTTTTGTATGTATAATTGGCATTATGTTTTCCAAAGTGCTTTACTTTGCATTTATCAACATTGAATTTCATCTGCCATTTTGTTGCCATATCACCCAGTTTGCTGAGATCTCTTTGAAACTCTCTGCAGTCTGCTCTGGATTTGACTACCTTGAGTAATTTTGTATCATCTGCAAATTTTGTCATCTCACTGGTTACCCCTTTTCCAGATCATTTATTAATATGTTGAACAATATTAGTCTAAATAATAGTCCAAAGTATTATTAGAATTCCAGTGGGGAAAAGGGAAGAAGCTGTGCTCACCCAAACTATAACAATGTATTTATCTTTTGCAGCCAGGTTTGGTGAAGGAATTTTCCGGGATCAAACAGACATAATTTAAGGATGTAATAGTGTTTGTCCTTTGTGGCTTTTCTCTTGCTTTTGTTGATTTCTCTGCCTGCTACTTGGATAGAGGATGGAACATTGGAGAAGTCATAGCACAAAGGAGGGGAAATCTGCCGCAACTTAATTGATCTTAATGATACTGGAAGAACTTTGTGTTGCTAACACTGGAGTTTGTATTGCTGGTTTAATGTGATTTTTGATTCGGTTTGATTACTCTGGGGAAATCCTGTGGGCTAATGAAAGCAGCCAGGGAGAACTAGCAGTAATAATTTCAGTGCCTGGTCTCAGCTTGAAACAGCACAGGTTTCCATGGCAGAAAGGGGAGGAGGGAAAAGGTCGTGGAGATGGATTAAATGAGCTCCAGCACACCAGACAGTCTGCATTGTCGTTTGAGAACAACAGACAATGCTGTTGAATGACAGGTGAATTCGAGGGGATGAGATTTCACAAAGATGTGATGGCATCGTGTGTGGGAGGAACAATCACCCAGGCTGACTGGCAGGGATAAAGCATCCGCTGAATAGTGAATCACCAGCAGCTCTTCTTGCAGCACCAACCATACCTGACTGAATCCTCAATACTACTCCCTGAGCCCTGGGCTTTCCCTGAAAATCTCCTCTTCCATTTGTTGGCCCCAGCCAGCTTGCAAACTCCGCCGAGATCCCAGTCTGCCATGGAACGGCAGCAAGTGTGTAGCAAGTATGTTGCATGTGGAGAAGTCCAGCAATTAGAGAGACAAGGTGGATGCAGTAAGATCTTATATTGGGCTGACTTCTGTTGGTGAGAGAGACACACTTTCTAGGCACACAGAGCTCTTCTGGATTACTCCAAACATATGGAAAGCCAATGTTATGCCCCCAGAACCTCTCCATTCCCTGGCACCAGGATGAGAGAATTGGCACATGGCCACCATAAGTGAATGGAAAAGAAGTAGACCTCCAGGTGAGATGGGGGAAATCCTGATTTAAACAACTCAGCACTTGCTTGCCCAGGCCCTCTCTGCCCCATAGACCAAAGCTGGGAACTTCCAGCACTAAGACCTATTCAAGCCAAATGATGCTGTTGGCCCTGTGACTATCACAGAGTAAGAAGCAGCATTGCAGCGGCACACTGTGACAACAAAGCTTTGGCAGGGAGCATTTCCCCAGCCCTCTCTGCAATCAGGCTTCGTGTAGACAAGATATTTACTCTGGTCATCAGGAGTCCCTGGATCTGCTTCTGGGTCACCTTAGCCAAGTCACTTTCCCACTCTATGTCTCAGTTTCCACATGTGTAAAATGGGAATAATATTAGTGACCCAGGCTTCCTCCCGCTGCACTCTTCTAAGGGGAGGGAGTTAGATACTTGAAGCTAGCTGCTAAACTGCTGTCGCATGGGGAGAACATACTGCTGGGATGAAGGTAAAGTGTCATGCCCAACCTGCCTCTAGCATGAGACTGCCAGTCTTCCCACACTCAGCACAGAGACAGAGCTTTTGTAAGCTCCTCCTGTCCCCATAGCAAGACCCCTATAGATGGATAAGAGTTCTCTGTTCCACTCTGGCTGTTCTGATTTACAGGAGCTAATGAGAGGCAATGCAGTGTACGTTACACAGGATGAAGCATAGGGGAAGGGAGTAGCCCCAGAGCCCTCTGGAGCCCCAAAGGGAATTTCAGGCTCTATAGGGGAGGAAATGCTTGGAGGACAAGAATGGGGACACATATAAAACCCAATGCATAACTCTGGGGTACTGTTGACAGATGCCAATCAGTGCATCCCCACTGATGTCACTGGAACTACCCTGATTTCCAGCAGTTGGATGTAGTCTGGTCCATTGCTGTCCTCATGTCTGAAAGACTAGTTACAACTGCTGAGAGGCTATATGATCAAAGCATTCTGATTGGCTAAGAGACTGAGATTACTTTGGGAGTCAGCCAATCAGAAACTAGTGTCTTCATAACATTCCATCCATCTGGGTTTTCATGATGCATTTGATTTAGGCTTGGCTGAGAGGGATGTTCTCTTTGCTTATTATAATCTATTCATTTGGTTAGGAGGAAGTGGGGATATTATTTTTCTAGCCGTTGAACTGGCTGACACTGGTTTAATTATTTGCCATGTTGCTATAGCCATGTTGGTCCCAGGATATAAGAGAGAAAAGGTAGATTAGGTAATTTCTTTAGAGGCTGGAGTAGATCGGAAGCTTGTATCTTCCATCAGCAGCCAACAGTTGGTCCAATCAAAGGGTGCATCTACGGTACATTTGTAAATTAAGTCAACTTAAGCAGGCTTAAATCGACTTAATTTACTCTGCGTCTACACTACAGTTTCCTTAAATTGACTTAAGCTGCTGCTTAAGTCGATTTAAGGAAATTTTAAGTCGACTTAATAAGACCTAGTTTTACGTCGACTTATTGGTTAAGTTGACTTTATTAAGTCAACTTAATCAGTGTAGATGTGGCTTAGCCCTAAGTCGATGTAAAGGGTCCCCAGGGCTCCCCCCCGACCTCCCTCCCAAGGTGCCTGGCACAGCCAGAGCCTGCCGTGCCCACCCACAGGGCAGGACACAGCCCTGCCCACCCCGCTCCTGTACCCTGCCCCTGTCCTGCTCAGCCCCTATGTACCCTGGTACAATGGGGAAGATGCTGAGTTCCTTGGCACTTTTGGAGAGGTGCCCAGGGAAGGGGGGCACCTCTTGGGTACCCCCCTTCCCACCATGCACCACTACCAGGTCCACCTAACCCCTACAAGTCGACTTAGGCGTCTCCAGTGTGGATGCTCTTAGGGTGCGTCTACACTTAGAAATTAAGCCACCTTGTCTCACTGATTTGATGTGTTAAAGTATAAGTCTGGGCACAATTGCTTGATTAATCTCTTGATGACTCTGAAGCCAAGTTAGTGGTCACTGAGGCTTTACTAAAAAGCATTATATCCAAAGACCTGAATTCTCACAATGGCCTAAAACTGGTGTTTGAGAGAACCTGAACATAAGAGTCAGATCCTCGGCTGATATAAATCAGAGCAGCTTCATTGACTTCAATCGATTTACACCCACCACAGAGCTGGAGCTGCATCAGCAACTTCACAACATCGTTATCTGCAAACAGATTAAATGTAACCTATTTACTGACAGTGACTATAGGGAGACAAGCTGGGTGAGGTCATGGCCTTTATTGGACCAGCTTCTGGTGGTGAGAGAGACAAGCTTTCCAGCTAGATAAAGCTCTTCCTTAGGTCTGGATCAGGTGTCCAGAATATCACCGCTATATACAAGGAGGAACAGATTGTTTAGCATTAGTAGCTAACACATATTCTAAAGGACTATTCAAGGTGGAGTAGCCACGTAACACTCCTGAAGTCATAGGACAAAAAAAGCGGGGGAGTGGGGTTTGCAGGTAGCAGATTGTTATAATAAGCCATAAATCCAGTGTCTGTGTTCAGATCGTGATTTTTAGGCCTTGTCTACACTAACACTCATGCTGGCAAAACTTCTGGTTCCTCTGGGGTGTGAAAAGGCAGCCCACCTGAATGATGTAAGTTTTGCCAGCATTAGTACTTGTGTGGACAGTGTTATGTCAGCAGGAAACAGTCTCCCACTGACATCGCTACCGTGGCTCAAGTAGGTGGCTTTATTACAGTTGTTCACTATTTGTGGCCCGGCGGCCAAAAGTAGCCTGTGGGAGCTTTCAAAGTGGCCTGAGGCTCCTCTCCTGCTGGGTGCAGAAAGGATCTACTGCCTAAGGACTCAGGTGGAGTGTGTCTCCGCAGGTCTAAAAGACCAGTGCAGGTTCCTTGCTGCAGCCAAAGGGGAGGGAAAACAGCACTCCCCGCTCTCTATCTGTAGCAGGAAGTACAGCAAAGCACTCTGCCTAGGTCCATAAGCACTGGTGTCCCTGCTGGAGCCAGAGGGAGTGGAACACTGATCTTCCATCCTCAGGGCCATCCCTAAGGGGAGCGGGGCTGAGGGCCAATCAGCCTGTGGGAGCCCTCGCCTCCCATGCTGGGGAGGGGGATGTGTGGCCCAGCCCAGAGAGGCTAGGCCCCGTGCACCTGCCCCTTCCCTAAGCAGAGCCAGCTGCTCTGCCCTCAGGGGTGGGGTGGGCTGGCCCAGAGGCCGGGCTCCACTTCCCCACCCCATCCCTGGGCCTGCCTGCTTCTCCCTGGGGGCCAGAGTCTGGGTGAAGTGCTCCCACCCTGCCCCGCCCCCCGCCCTGCTGCCCAAAGGCACCTGGACAGGAGGGAGCAGGCCAAAGCGCAGCACTGGTGGAGTGGGGGCAGCGTGGGGCCCTCATAACCACGGGATTCGGGGGCAATCGGCCCATTCTGCCACCCCTAAGAATGGCCCTGTCCATCCTGCATAGGGACGCTGGTGGAGTGCATAAGAGGATGCATGCTGTTTCCCTGCTGCAGCCAGGGAGATGGGAAATCAGCAAGGGGCTGCCTCCTCACTGAACTCCTTCTGTCTGGCTGCAGTGGCAGCCCTCCTGGAGGAAGCTGGTGCCTCTTTAGGATTATAAAAATGATATCTGTAACCCTTGAGCCAAAAAGGTTGGGAACCACTACTTTATTATGTCAGCAGGAGAACTCTTGCCTGTCAACATCATGCGGTGACACAGGTGCTCTTGCAAAGGCACGGATGTCCCAATACAGATCAAGCAAGATTTCTTGGTGAAAGATGTTTACCACAGGTGACATGGGGTTTTTGTCTTTTATCATTGCCCCACAGGAGTTCAGTCAAGAGCGAAGTGTCTGCCTTGTTTCACCCGAACAGATGTTCTTGGGCTATGTCTACACTTGAAAAGTTAGATCGACTTTATGAAGTTGATTTAATAAGGTTGACTTTAAGTCGACGTAAAGTGGACCTTATTAAGTCGACTGAACAAAAGTTGACTTAACTTTTCAAGTGTAGATGTGGCCCCTTTTCGACCTTATTAAGTCAACTTAACGTTTTAAGTTGACTTAATAAAGTCGACTTAAGTGCTAGTTCGAATTAAAATGAGGTGTTATTAATTCGAACTAACTTTTCCTTAATTCGACTTAAGGAGCAGCTTAAGTCGACTTAAGGAAAGCCCAGTGTAGACGCAGAGTATTTTAAGTCGACTTAAACCTCCTTAAGTTGACTTAATTTGTAAATGTAGACGCACACTTGGAGCAGTAAGGGTGCTGGATGAAGTACTCCACCTGTGTGATAGGCATGTGTAGGATGCAGAGATCTTGAAAGGTGTGTTGTGAGGGTGGCTAAAGTCTTGGGAGACAGTGGTAAGACAGAAGCCAAATTTCCTGCTACTTTTCCTAGTGAGAAAGATGCTGGGGCCGTCTGCCCTAGGGAGAGGAGATAGCCCCTGTTGTGCTTTCAGAAAGCACCACACACTTCACTGGGCACTTTATTGCTTCAGTTCATTCTCATTCCTCTCAGTCTTTAGCATAATGAGTCTTTTACTGTCTGTTTCCAGTTATTGTCAATTTCATTAACTCGCTCAGCCATTAGCTGCTTGTCATTAATACTAATAGAAAAGGGGATCATTTGTAGCTTATTTTGAACCGCTAGCTTCCCCACTACATTTGGAATGAGTTTTCTTCACGCTCCCAGACTCTGTCTCTGATCTCGCCTGATGTCCCCTTGCCAGTGACAATCAAAGACTAAGAGTTTGTCTATGAGCACTTGTGCTAGCAAAATGTATGTGGCTCAGCAGTGGATGTGGGGGTCGTCACTCCTCTGAGTGACAAAAGTTTTGCCATTGTAAGTACGAGTGTAGACAAACTCTTAATAGACAAGCCCTCAGTCCTTGTCTACACTGGCAAGAATACTGTGGGACACCATATCAGAAACTTTGCTAAAGCCAAGGTATATCACATCCACACATTTCCCCACAGAGCCTGTCCTCTCAACATGGAAGGCAATCAGGTCAGTCAGGCATGACTTGCCATTGGTGAATCCATGCTGACTGTTCCTGATCAACTTCCTCTCTTCCAAATGCTATAAAATGGATTCCTTGAGGGCCTGCTGCATGATTTTTCTGGGGATTGAGGTGAGGCTAACCAGTCTCTAGTTCCCCGAATCCAACTCCTCCTTCTCTTTCTGAAGATGAGCACTATATTTGCCTGTTCCCAGTTGTGACCGGGGCCTCCTGAGATACCCTCCTGGATGTGCAAAAATCGGAGCAAGCTGCAAAACCGGGAGCCAAACTCCCCAAACACTGATGGGCGGTAAACAAACCAATTTCCCTATCAGGCACAAACGGGCCTCTGGCACTCCACACCAGGTACCAAGAAATCTGCCCAAAATAGAAACAGCTCCCTTTATTGCACTCCAGCTCCTCTGGCTCCCACCTAGCCACACGATCCCTTAGAGAATTAGGTTCTCCTGACACCAAAGGGCCAGCCACATCACACAGAACAATATTGATTTGGATCTTACCCAAAATACCACACTGATAGCCAATCCTTTAGCAACTACAACTAAAGGTTTAATATAAAATGAAAAGAAGCAAAATATGAGAGATGTTAAAGGGACAAAGTGAATCACATATATACAAATGATTTAAAGTTCATGTAAAGCAGTTTGCAGGCTTGTTCCTCTGGAGTTTGCAGGCTTGTTCCTCTGATAAACACCCAGCAGCCGGGTGGGCATCAGTCCTTTGTCCAGTCATAGAGGAATAGTTCCAGAGATAGGTGTTGACTGTAGACTGGGGACTTGAGACAAGATGGAGTTGGGGCTGCTGCCTTTTACCACCTCTGGCCTTCTCCATGCTGTGTGCAGTTCTTTCCAATCAAAATGGAGTTATGTCACATGTTCAAGTCCTAGTAGCTCAACAGGTTTTTCCCTGGGCCCATTGTACCTGGGAGCTTCCTTAATGGGCCATTAAGGAGACAATAGTTATAGACATCCTGTCTGGGGAGTTTTCCCAGAATCACACAAGTTAAAGTATAGATATAACAACCATACTCCTAACTTCTAATACAAATACAATTCCTACACATAAACTATATAATCATTCCCAGAAAATTACTACCTTTCTATTGATACCAAACATGACATAGTTCCCATGGATTATAGCAATTATGAGATATTAATACAAGATAATATCATAAATGGTTCCCTAAATCCAGACAGCGTCACACCAGTTTGAGGTCTCCTTTAAATCGCCACAAGGAAGGCGCAATTCATCCCTATAAAAAGAAGGCCAGCAACAGATTAGGTATAATTTACATCCCATGTATGACCCATGATGTGAGCTTGACTGGGATGTAAGTAGCGCATAACCCGCACTACCCTCTGCACTGTGATGAATTTCACATCTAGTTACTCTATAACCTGCATGTTTTGTTTGCTGGGCTCTGATTATCCAGCATACCTGAGGAATACTGTGTACGGTGTATTTTTGTTTCCCATCACTGATAATTGCCAACCGTGTGTGTTTCCCCTGCCTACACTCAGTTATTTTGGATTTCTCTTTTGTGTCTCAGCCTCAAGCAAGCACACTGTGGGTTTGTATTCCCCTGTTAATAGGGTCTGAGTGCTCTCATGTAGGGACTGGGTTTCTGAAAAGTGAAACAGGTCTAGGATCCCCTAGTACAGATACAGTACTTAATAGCAGAGCCTGCAGTTCCTATTGGAAATGCAACATAAACCTTCCATGTAATGAGCCTTTTATACTTCTATTTTTAAAAAGGGAAAGGAAAGTAGAGAGCTTACTTTGAGGGAGTGAAATGCAGTGGGGAAAGGAGGTGGATTCCGCATGCCTTTTGTTCTCTTGTACTGCTTTTACACTGGTGCAACCTAATTGACTTCATGACATCAACTCCAGATTTGCTCTCTTGTAAGCAACAGGACAATATGGTCCACTGATCTGTTAAACCAGGCGTTCCTCCACTTACCACATGTCAATGCAGAGATGGCCACCTCCCTATCCATTTACCTTCTCACGAGATCCTGACTGAGTAGCAACTGCTTGCATAGACATGAATATTAGGAAGGATCTTTGTGTTTTTATCATTGTCTTCTAATGAAATTTAGCAACTGGAGAAAAGAAGCAGGAGCCTGCCAGATAGCTAGCTCTCAGCAGACTACCAGCAGTGTCCCAGGGAGAGGAGTTTGGGTATCTCTGTTTTGAACATTGTACTGGGTCTAGTCTTCTAACATTAAACTCTATTGTCCCTTCTTCCGAGAGTGTAAAGCACTCAGATTTGAGTTTGAGGTCATTCCTCCTTCTCTCCTCTACCATTGTACAAAAGGCCCTAGCTTCCATGAGCATCCAGAGAGTTGTACTTAATTCTAGAGACCCACAAATTAAGGGACCAATGGTCTTTCCACTTCTTCAGGAGTGAGAGGCCTTCCTTTGATGAAATCCTTAAAGGAAACACTGGAACCAAATCTCACAGATCTTCCTGCCTCCTCTTGACATCTTTACTGCACATGGAAGAATTTGGCCTTTAGTGAGATGCAGGGAAGACTTTTGCCTTCTGCTTCATCATCTGTTGATCACAACATTAGGTTCATAGGAGCAGAATTTGTGTCTTTGGTGCAAATTCTGTACAGTAGTGCATGGATTGTGCTGTGATGTGCAGAGATCAGGAGATTTTTTTTTGCAAATGGACTGTATTCTTCTAGGCTACTGATTTGGCAGTTAGCAATGTTCTTTTAACTTCACAAGTGCACATAAGTTGAAAATTGACCATTGACATGATTTGACACAAAAGTGTGTTTCCAGCCACTGAGTATTTCACAATGTATTGAACAACAGTAGCATATTTGCAACAATTTGCAAATGTGGACGGCGACCAGCGTGGCTTAGCAGGGAACTCTGCGGGGAGCTGAAACATAAAAGGGAAGCTTACAAGAAGTGGAAGCTTGGACAGATGACAAGGGAGGCGTATAAAGATATTGCTCGGGACTGCAGGGATCAAATCAGAAAGGCCAAAGGACAATTGGAGTTGCAGCTAGCAAGAGATGTGAAGGATAACAGAAAGGGATTCTATAAGTATATCAGCAACAAGAAAAGGATCAGAGGTGGTGTAGGTCCCTTACTGAATGGGGCAGGCATCCTCGTGGAGGATGATGCGGAAAAGGCTGAAGTACTAAATGCTTTTTTTACTTCAGTCTTCACAGGGCGGGCCAGCTCCCAGGCTACTACACGGGGTAACGCGGACTGGAGAGAAGAGTGGCCCTCAGTGATGGAAAGTCAGGTTAGGGAACACTTAATGAAATTGGAAGTGCACAAGTCCATGGGGCCGGATGAACTGCATCCGAGGGTGCTGAGGGAGTTGGGGGAAGTGATTGCAGAGCCGCTGGCCATTATCTTTGAGAACTCGTGGCGAACGGGGGTGGTCCCGGAGGATTGGAAAAAGGCAAATATAGTACCTATCTTTAAGAAAGGGAAAAAGGAGGATCCGGGGAACTACAGACCGGTCAGCCTCACCTCAATCCCTGGGAAAATCATGGAGCAGGTCCTCAAGGAATCCATCCTGAAACACTTGGAGGAAAATAGAGTGATCAGGAACAGTCAACATGGATTCACCAAGGGCAAATCGTGCCTGACCAACCTGATTTCCTTCTATGATGAGATGACTGGATTTGTGGATGCGGGAAGAGCCGTTGACGTGATATACCTTGACTTTAGCAAGGCTTTTGATACGGTTTCCCACAGCATTCTCATTGGCAAGTTAAGGAAGTATGGGTTGGATGAGTGGACCGTAAGGTGGATCGAAAACTGGTTAGATCAACGGGCTCAGTGGGTAGGAATCAATGGCTCGATGTCTGGTTGGCAACCGGTAACGAGTGGAGTGCCCCAGGGGTCGGTCCTGGGGCCGGTTTTATTCAACATCTTCATTAATGATCTTGATGATGGAATAGACTGCGTGCTTAGTAAGTTTGCGGATGACACCAAGTTGGGGGGAATGGTAGATACTCTGGAGGGCAGGGACAGGATCCAGAGAGACTTGGACAAATTGGAACACTGGGCCGAAAGAAACCTCATGAGGTTCAACAAAGACAAGTGCAAAGTCCTGCACTTAGGACGGAAAAATCCCATGCACTGCTACAGGCTGGGGACCAATCAGCTAAGTAGCAGCGCTGTAGAAAAGGACCTGGGGGTTATGGTGGACGGGAAGATGAATATGAGCCAACAGTGTGCCCTTGTTGCCAAAAAGGCCAATGGCATATTAGGCTGCATCAGTAGGAGTATTGCCAGCAGATCGAGGGATGTGATAATTCCCCTCTATTCGACACTGGTCAGGCTGCATCTGGAGTACTGTGTCCAGTTTTGGGCTCCCCACTACAGAAAGGATGTGGACAAATAAGAAAGAGTCCAGCGGAGGGCAACAAAAATGATTAGGGGGCTGGGGCACATGACTTATGAGGAGAGACTGAAGGAACTAGGCTTATTTAGTCTACAGAAGAGAAGACTGAGGGGAGATTTGATAGCAACCTTCAACTACTTGAAGAGTTGCTCCAAAGAGGAGGGAGCTAGGCTGTTCTCGAGGGTAACAGAGGACAGAACAAGGAGCAATGGTTTCAAATTACAGCTGGGGAGGTCAAGGTTGGATATTAGGAAAAACTTTCTCACTAGGAGGGTGGTGAAGCATTGGAATGGGCTATCTAGGGAGGTGGTAGAATCTCCATCTTTGGAGATTTTTAAGGCTCGGTTAGACAAAACCCTGGCTGGGGTGATTTAGAGGGAGTGGTCCTGCTTTTTAGCAGGGGGTTGGACTAGATGACCTCGTGAGGTCCCTTCCAACCCTATTATTCTATGATTCTATGATTCTATGATCTGTCCATTTGACATAGAAATGGATTGGCCCAGCCTCTCTGATCCACACCCCCTAAAGTCCACCCAGCTTTAGGTAAAACAAAAACTAGTTTTTTTATTAGAATATGATTTCAAGTAAGTATATAGCAAATCAATGCACAATCATTTAATAAAGGAGTCAGAAGTTACCACAAGCAAATAGAAGATATAAAACTCAGGCTAAACTAATAACACTACTGCAAGATTACACTTAAGTCTATTCTCATTCTTACCCATAAGACTGACCGTTGGTGGTGTTCAGCGAGCCTAGGCTCTTGTGGCCATGTGGATAGGCCCAGTATCTTGGAGTTGCTCGCAAGAGGGTGTTTCTCTGGCAAATTCCAAAAGCTTTTCTCTCTTTCAAAGTGTCTGTAATTGTTTTCCAATTCTCCCTTGGCCCCCCTTTCTCTTGGGCTGCGGTGATTTTCTTTATTCCTCCTGAGCTAGGGAGTTCAATTTACATTGCCTTTGCCATGTATTTCTTCAGCCTCTGTGCTGAGATAACCCTGCTGCTTGGAGCTATGCAGCATGCCACACATCTGTACACATACATGATGCTGCAGGAAACATGATACCATAATAATATGGTAGAGCATTCAAAAGGGAACCTTGCATGGCACAATTGGCATCAAATCATACAATTACAGTGCAAAAGTGAGCAGAAAAATTACACAGATCATAGCCCATTGTGCATCATGTGATAGCAGGTGCATCTGATTAACTTCACTGGAATATAGGGACAAAGGGTAGAATGGGTTGCCAACATGAACAAAAAGGACAGGCCTGGGGAGAAGGCATGGGCTGAGATTTACTTTATTGTTGCTGACCTCATTAGTAAAGCTAATTGGTACAGTGCCCAAGCACTTTTCCTCAGTTCTGAATCAAAACCCAGACAGATGATCGGGCTAGATGATGGTGCCTTGGGCTGTCATGTCCCCGGATGGTAATAGGCTGCTTTAGGTGAGTGTCTAGCCCAGCACTAATTTTGGCTGCAAGAGATTTCAAAATGAAGATGGAAATGGTTGGCAGTACACGCCTGCCACCCGGCAGATGGATTTAATGACTGTAATACGCAGTAGTGCCCTATGATTAAAAGAAATAGAGCTTCTAAAATTGAGAGCCAGGTTAAATACACTGTGATATCTTTTTAGCTGCTGCCCGTTATGGGCCAGACCATCAGCTGGCAGAAATCCGAATAGCTCTAGCAGCATCAGTGCAGTGGTACTGAGAATCCATCTCTTTGTCTGGTAGGTTGATGGGATTCAGTAAAAATATTCATGGAAATTTATTCATTGTGTCCCCAAAAAAGCACATATTGGGCAACATAGAGGGAGTCCTTCAGTGATTTCAAAGAGTTTATTTTTTGTTATGACTGTGAATATGCCAAGCAGTCAACCCAATGAGATTGTCTTCAACATGTCCTTCTCTCCTCCCTCAATGAACCCTTTTACTCAGTGCAGTGGGCACCAGTGCAGCTCAGCATTCAAAAGGCCTGGCCTTGCCTAATTACTCTGCTATCCTGCTGTAACCCCAGGTCATAAAGCACCTGATTATGAGGGGTTCCATTGCTGCGGCAACTTTCTGGCTGCCATTTTATATTTGCTGTTTCAGAAGGATGACTCACCTTGGCCAGTAGGAAATGGGTTTTCTTTTCTCTTAGATATTCGCCATTCTGCCCTCCTTAGGAACAGATCTGCAGGGCTGGAGGGGTGCATCTACACTTGTAAATTAAGTCAACTTAAGCTTGCTTAAATCGACTTAATTTACTCTGCATCTACACTATACTTTCCTTAAGTCGACTTAAGCAGCTGCTTAAGTCGACTTAAGGAAAAATTAAGTCGACTTTCTAAAACTTCGTTTTAAGTTGACTTTCTGCTTAAGTTGACTTTCTAAAGTCGACTTATGCCAGTGTAGACGTGCAGTACCCCTAAGTCAACTTTAAGTTGACTTAGGGGACTCCAGGGCTTCCCCACTGCCCTGCCTGCCAGGGTGGCTGGCAGAGGGAGAGCCTGGCATGCCCCCCCCAAAGGGCAGGGCAGAGCCCTGCCCATCCTGCCCCTATGCCCTGCCAGGATCCCTGTCCCCTTTTGCCCCATTGTACCCAGGTACAATGGGGCAAAGGCAGAGCCCCCTGGCACTTGGCAAGGGGTGGCCCCCCTGCCACCATGGACCAGTCCCAGGTCCACCTAGCCCGTAGAAGTCGACCTAGGCGTCCAGTGTGGATGCTCTAGGTCAACTTTGTAGGGTCCCCTCAAAGTCGACTTAAAATTTAAGTGTGGACATGCTAAGTCAACTTAACAAAGTCGACTTAGCTAAATTGACCTAAATTAACAAGTGTAGACATAGCTTTGGAGAGGGAGCCTAAACCGGCAGCTCAGGGGTCCAACAACAGAAGAACACAGGCAATACAATGTCAAGCCAAGGAGCTTTGTATAACCAGCTTGTTACAGAAATGGACCAGAACCCAACGTAGACAGAACCTAGAGTATATTATTAATGATATGCTTCCAAACTCCTGTACAGATCATCAAACACGATACAGTTCCTACCTCCATCAGGTCACCATCTCAGCACAAGCTAAATGACAGCTGTACACAAAATCAGCAGCCAGTCATGGGGTAGAGACACATAGCAGGCCTGTATTTAATTTCAAAAGCTATGTTTCACATTTAATAAACCGTAGGGCCTCAGATTGAGAATGAACATTAATCTAATTTATGTGCTTCTAAGGCAACTATCATTATTGTATCTGAGTGCTGCTGCCTCTCAAAAGAAGTTTGTATTATTCTGAGCAGGCCTGATTTGCAAGATACCATAAAAGACTTTCTAATTCAAGACAGGAGGGTGTTCCAGGAAGAAGGGATGGCAAGAAAAAAGTCAGAGAGATTAGGGTGCAATGATAAGCACATCAGAAATGCTGACAGACACAAAGGTAGATGGACAGGAATCAGGAAGGTTAAGTAGTGCAGAAATCATTGTAAAGACAACTGACCATCTTTCAGGAGATTTTAGAAAGAGATAAATGATTCAGCCCTGGAACTTTGAAGAAGTGCTCTGGATCAGCGGTTCTCAATCGCTGTGTTGCAATGCAAAAGTGTATCATAGTACTGTGGCTGAGTGTGTCGCTGCAACTCAGCCCACCGCTGAGTGCCCTCACACTGCCAAATGAAACCCTCAGTGGCCCCTCTCATTGCTCACATCGTTTCCTCATCACAGAGATTTTCACAATGTCAGGAGAAGTCTTCATGGAAGGATTGAGCCCACTCAGGAGGTCAGATAAATAAAGGGAGGGATGAAATGTTCTCTTCATGGAGCTGATTAAATGTGATTTATATAGGGAACCTAAAGAATATGACCAGCCTTGAGAATGACTGGCACATATCCAGTGCTTTTTTTCTAAGAAAAAAGGTGCCGGTACTCATATCCAGCTGGTCAGCGGGGCTGGTCAGCGACTGGAGTGGTGCCCTCCTTTCCCCTGCTGTCCCCATCCTCCACCCGCAGCTGGGGAGCAGGGTCGGCAGGGGACAGGAACGATGGCACACTCTTGGGGGCGGGAGTCAGCAGAGGAAAGGAGACCCACTCCTTTCCCCTGCTGACCTTGCCCCCCAGCTGGGCAGCAGGGCTGGCAGGGGACAGGGGCGAATGTGCTGTAGAGAAAAAGGTGCCAGTACGCAGTACCGGTGTGTACTGTCAGTAAAAAGCCCTGCACATGCCCATGCATCAAACTGGCACTTCTCTGAAGGTACGGCTTGTTCCAAAATCTCAGCTATCATTAAACAAAGAAAATCATCTTTCTTTCTTATAATTGAGGAGAAACCCTCAAAAATCTGAACTGAGTATAACCTATGTAGAGATTAATCTTCAGGGAGCCTGAAATAATAACTGGGGCTCTGTCTACACTTGGCCAAATAAGTTGACTTTGCTAAGTCGACTTAGCATGTCCACACTATAAAATTAGGTTGACTTAAAGTTGACCTTGCCAAATCGACTTAGAGCATCCACACTGGATGTCTAAGTCGACTTCTAGGGGCTAGGTGGACCTGGGACTGGTCCATGGTGGCAGGGGAGACACCCCTTTCAAAGTGCATGGGGACTCAACATTTGCCCCATTGTACCAGGGTACAATGGGGGCTGAGCAGGACAGGGACAGGGGCATGGTATAGGAGCAGGGCGGGCAGGGCTGTGTCCTGCCCTGTGGGTGGGCACACCAGGCTCTGGCTGTGCCAGCCACCCTGGCAGGGAGGTCAGTGGGTGAGCCCTGGGGGCCCTTTAAGTCAATTTAAAGTCGATTTAGGGCTAATCTGTGTCTACACTGGCTTAAGTCAACTTAATAAAGTCAACTTAGCCAGTAAGTCAACTTTAAACTAGTTTTTATAAAGTAGACTTAAAATTTCCTTAAGTCGACTGAAGCAGCATCTTAAGTCGACTTAAGGAAATTGTAATGTAGACGCAGAGTAAATTAAGTCAATTTAAGCAGGCTTAAGTCGACTTAATTTACAAGTGTAGACGCACCCTTGGAGAGGTGTGAACTGACCTATTCATATCAGTTATGGGCTAAATCACATACTCAAGGAGCATCCAATCATTTAGATGTCAATGTTATTAGCTATTACATCTCTTGTGTGAGGCAGAGGAGGGCAGGTCATGGACCTGCACTATTCACTGCAAGTGATGTCTCCTTTTGGTGTCATAAGAAGCTGGCATTCGGTGAGTGGCATCAGTTCTGTTTTCCCCATTCAGGCAAGAAGTAAGCTCAGGAGCCCCATGAAGGTCAGACAGCTGCACCATCACAATCTCCCTGCAGTCCCCTGGGAGTGAGATCTCCTTTGACATCTCACATGGGAGGAGCTTGGAAGAGCCCCCCCCACCATTTTTCTGCTCAGTCTGGCCCTGGACTGAGGCTGAGATGTTCAAAGCTTTCTAAGTGATTTGGAAACCCAGTTGCCATTAAAATTAATGGAAATTTGAATGCAAATGAATGTCCAAAGAAGTTTTGAAAATGTCAAGTGATGATTTAATGTGGATTAGAAATACACAGACAGACATATGGATTAGAGGATCAGTAACACCAGTATCCTAGGCTATGTCTACACTAGAAAAGTTAAATCGACTTTATTAACTCAGCTTAATAAGGTCGACTTTAAGTCAACTTAAACTTAAAGTCGACCTTATTAAGTCGACTTAACAAAAGTCAACTTAACTTTTCTAGTGTAAACATAGTCCCTTTTCGACCTTATTAAGTCAACTTAACACTTTAAATTGACTTAATAAGGTCGATTTAGGCACTAATCCCTGTCCACACTGGCTTAAGTCGACTTAATAAGGTCGATTTAAGTGTTAAGTCAACCAAAAACGAGGTGTTATTAAGTCGACTTAACTTTTCCTTAAGGAAATGCTTAAGTCAACTTAAGGAAAGCCCAGTGTGGATGCGGAGTAGTTTAGGTTGACTTAAGCCTCCTTAAGTCGACCTAACTTGTAAGTGTAGATGCACCCTAGCTAAAGAGTAGAATTTCTTATCTCACATGCAGTTCCTGCTGTGGAACTCACAGCTTCTTCTCCAGCCCTTTACATAAAAAATATGAATCAAGACCACAACATGAGTACTGAATGCAACATCTTCATAAGCAGCACCAGAGGTTGCCAAGTACCATTTATCTTTAATGATTTAGTGTGGTGAATTGTGTTGTTCAAACCTTTCTCCCTTCCTCCCAACTCCTGGGTTACAGAGACCCCTTGGAGAAGGGTCTTCTGTTCTTTGCAAACAACCCTCCCCTCAGACCTGACAGTCTATCTGGCACTGATGTAGCAAGGGGGTGTGGTCTCCCTCAAACAGACAGGGAGGGACTGTCCAACACCTTACACAGGGTATTTATACACAAGGGGTAAATTGTAAATAGTATTCTGTGTCTTTAATTTTTACTGATTTTCACCCATAAATTACCAGGACTTTTTTAATTAAAGGAGTTTGTCTTTTACTGATTTATACCTCTTTATCAGTCCCCTTAATATTTTTTTCAGATATTTCTTTTTGTTAAACACAAAGGCTATGTCTACACTTACTAAAATTAGTTCGAATTAGTTAGTTTGAATGAACTAATTCGAACTAATTTTAGTTAGTTCGAATTAGCTTAATTCGAACTAGTATGGCCACACTGGAATGTTAGTTCGAACTAAGCAAGCACTTGCTTAATTCGAATTAGTGATCCCCATTTATTTCAATGGCCGGTTAATTCGAACTAAGAAATTAGCTCGAATTAATATGGCCACATTGGTTAATTCGAATTAGTTAGTTCGAATTAACCCCTTAGTTCAAATACCCTATTCGAACTTATTAGTTCAAATTAAGGAAGCCCTTAATTGAAACTATCTAAAGCCTAGTTAAAGCCATGGCTTTAGTTAGTTTGAATTAAGCCTCCTTAATTAGAACTAACTTGCCAGTGTAGACATAGCCAAAAGCTTTACATGATTTTTGTGTCCTGCAGCCCTGAGATTGAAGCAGTTCCACAGTGTAAAACACAGAACACACACACAGTGGAGGTCAGAAAATCAAACAACACTAAAATTGCACCATGATAGACTCACAAGAAGATGCTGCCTACCTGTTCCCTTGCATCCGTTTAGTGCGGAGCTGAAGTTAAATAATCAATTCTTCACAAATAAAGATAAGATAAAAAGGTAACCATGCAGTGAAAATGCAAATCTATGCCTGAGTACCCACAAGAAAATCAGTGCTTAGAAATTTTTCAGAAAAGTAAAGATGGGCATGAAGAGGATGTATGATGGTGTCAATGAATTTGTGCGTGCTCTTTGATTCACCAGACAACCGCTGCTAATAGCAGATGGGCCTATTGGTGACTTGTGCAACAGTACCATCCAACAGCAAAAGCCCTTCCTAATGCAGACAACCTCACTCATAAGCATCTGAAGGAAGATGACGATGCTTTAATACCTAAACTGATGGAATGGATTGATAGACACATGGTGTCTGGTATGATTTTTGATGAGTTTCCTGATGCCTTGCCCCATCCAATTCTTGGCCTTTTGTCTTTTATTTCAAAGCAAATAAACCTGCATTGTTTTGTGGTGATATGACATTCATACCCTCTGCTGATGATCATTTTGTTGATGCAGCAATAACTGGCATGTCTGAGATGTATCAATACATTTGGGAAAGTGTGGCCACAAATAACACAGATTTGCTTCCTACATGGCTAAGTTTGCAAGGGAGCTTAAACTCCACCAGAAACCAAAGCTGATACATGTTACCTGTCCTGCTCATCTGATGAACATTGTGTTATCAGCAGCAACCGCTACAGAAGAAATGAAAGATGTGAAATCTTTTGTCATTGGATTTGGGACTGTTTTCAAGTATGCAAATGAGGTGAAGACTTTATTTTATACAATGCAAGACAAGTGCAGAGCCAACTGCCGGGTGCCCACCCCTGGCATGCCACACTGGTGGATGAGCTCGTACTTTGTATCCTGTCATGAAAATGACATGTTGACTGTGCTAATGTATCTTCTAGCTCATCCTCAGTTTGCTGGTTCTAAAGCAGCAACTGTGGGGAGCCTGGAAAATAACTAAAAAGGCCACCAGATTCTGTTCACCAAGGTATTGTTCATTCGTGAAAGTTTGGAATCACTATGGCTATGTCTACACTCAGAAAGTTGTCGACTTTATTAAGTTGACATTAAGTCCACCTTATTAAGTCAACTTAGAGGGTGCGTCTGCACTTAGAAATTATGTCAACTTAAGGAGGCTTAGATCGACTTAATTTACTCCGCGTCTACACTGGGCTTTCCTTAATTCAACTTAAGCTGCTCCTTAAATCAAATTAAGGAAAAGTTAGTTCAAATTAATAACACCTCGTTTTAATTTGAACTAGCACTTAAGTCGACTTTATTAAATTGACTTAAGCCAGTGGAGACGTGGAGTAGTGCCTAGTTGGACCTTTTTAAGTCGATTTAAAACCTTAAGTTGACTTAATAAGGCCAAAAAGGGGACACGTCTACACTTGAAAAGTTAAGTCAACTTTTGTTAAGTCAACTTAACAAGGTCCACTTTAAGTTGACTTAAAGTCAACCTTATTAAGTCAACTTCATAAGGTTGACCTAACTTTTCAAGTGTAGCCAGAGAGTCTACACAGACTCTTAAGTCAACTTAAAGGCGACCTAATTAAGACGACTTAGAGAGTCTACACTAGACTAGGGGAGCAGCAGCTCCACAGGACAAGGAGAGCCGCGGTTTCCCCTGGGGAGAGCCAGCCACGCACAGGTGGCTCTCCCCGAGACTGGGAAGCTGTGAGTGGCTTGTCCCAGCGAGAGCCAGCCACGCACAGCTGGCTCTCCCCGGGACGAGTGGCTTCCCAGTCTCGGGGACAGCCAGCTGCATGCGGTTGGCTCTCCCCGGGACAAGCCGCGAGTGACTTCCCAGTCTCGGGGAGAGCCAGTCATGTGCGAGTGGCTTCCTGGGGAGAAGGGAGCCAACGCAGCTCCGCAGCCAGGTCTCCAGCAGGGAAGGAATCCCTCACTGCTGGAGCCCCAACGGGGTATTCCCTCCCACTGGAGTCCTGGTAGGGGAGCCTTTCTCCCCACACCACAGCTTCCCGGCAGAAGGGAGCCACGGGGCTCCCTTTTTCCCCCGCCCTAGGTCAACTTATGGAATAAGTCATCTTAGAGCATCCACACTGGCTTAAGTCAATTTAAGAAGTCGACTTAAGCCTTAAGTCGACCTAAAACTAGGTGTTATTAAATCGACTTAAACTTTCCTTAAGTCAACTTAAGGAACAGCTTAAGTCGATTTAATAAAAGCCCAGTGTGGACAGGGAGTAAATTAGGTAAATTTAAGCCTCCTTAAATTTACCTAATTTGTAAGTGTAGACACACCCTATAGCTATGTCTACACTTGTAATTTTAAGTTGACTTTAACTAAGTCGACTTAAAGTCGACTTAGTTAGGTCGACTTAGTGAGTCTACACTTAAAATTAAAGTCAACTTAAAGGGGAACTTACAAAGTCGACCTAGAGCGTCCACAATGGACGCCCTAGGTCAACTTCTAGGGGCTAGGGGGACGTTGGGCAGGTCCAGAGTGGCAGGGGGGCACCCCTTGTGTACAATGGGGCAAAGGGGGGCAGGGACCCTGGCAGGGCATGTGGGCAGGGTGTGATGCTGTCTGGATTTAGGGAAGCATTTATGATATTATTTTCTATTAATATCTCATAAATGCTATAATCCATAGGAACTATGTCATGTTTGGTATCAAGAGAAAGGTAGTAATTTGCTGGGAATGGTTATATAGTTTATGTATTAAGCTCCCAAGTACAATGGGCCCATGGAGAAATTTGATTAGCCATTAGGGAGACAATGGTTGTAGACAGCCTCCTGTCTGGGGCGTTTCCACAGAATCACGCAAGTTAAAGTATAGATATAACACCAGATTCCTAACTTCTAATACAAATAAAATTTCTATACATAAACTATATAATCATTCTCAGCAAATTACTACCTTTCTCTTGATACCAAACATGACATATCACACAGGGCTCTGCCCTGACC
The DNA here is from genome assembly GCA_007922175.1 of Pelusios castaneus. NCBI lineage: Eukaryota > Metazoa > Chordata > Testudines > Pelomedusidae > Pelusios > Pelusios castaneus. The sequence continues at coordinate 2,021,927 of ML686139.1, read as the reverse complement.
TTTGGGGGGCATACCAAGCTCCCCCTGTCCCCCCCTCCGGCAGGGAGGGCATTGGTGTAGTCCTGGGGTAGCCCTAGGTCGACTTAGGGCTACCCCACATCTACACTGGCTTAATTCGACTTTAAAAAGTCGAATTAAGCCTTAAATCTAATTAAATCTAGGTTTAATAAAGTCGACTTAATTTTCATTAAGTCGACTTTATTTTCCTTGTCGACTTAAGCGAGCTGCTTAAGTCGACTTAAGAAAACCGTAGTGTAGATGCAGGGTAAATTAAGTCGACTTAAGCAAGCTTAACTCGATTTAATTTACAAGTGTAGACGCAGCCTATGAGACATGCAGAAAACTCTAGAGTTTTCTCCAGATACTACTAATACATTTGCCAATACAGACATTTACTGGATCCTGGCAATCAAAATCTCAGCTGAACTGAGCACAAAAGCTGCAGAAAAAACATACGGTGAGAGAACTCAGCTGTTTGTGGAAATTCTTCCAAACCTGGAACATGAGAAAACCAAACAAGTGTTCAAAATCTTCAATACCATGCTCAGCGAGAAATGGAAGATGACCTTGGCCCATAATCTGAACCCCCAAGATTGTTTTTGGAATGTCATCCCATTTTACCCCAACTCCTCAAGGTGAATTTTGCATCAGACTTCAACTGTTCTGCCAGAGTGCCTCAACTATTTGCCACTAAAGATAACATTTCAAATCTGAAAGGGGACTTTACAACTTACATGATCGTGCCTAACCCTGAGAATATGAAACTGGATGACTGTGCTGGCTTTTTGGAACAGTCATCAAGACAGACTTCCCAACTTCAGCAAAGTGACACAGTGAGCTTTGAAACAGAGTGGTTTTTTTCAGAGTTGGACTATCTCCAAGAAAGCAAGAAACTCAATATGAAGAAAATCATGTGAGCATATGCAAACCAGGGTTTCAGGAAAAATTACTAGCTCTGAGAGAGAAAATACCTTTCTACAGAAAGAAAAGAATGTTTCCATTATATGGTAGTGAAGTGTGTATATTATGAAGGATTTTTTATTTCTCATTTTTCTCAGTTTTTCCTGATTTTTTTAAAATTATTTTTTAAAACCTGATTTCATCCCAGCTTTAATGTTTGGAAAATAAACACTGAAAAATTACTAGACTTTTTTTTACAAATAAAAACTGAAAATGCGGAACACTACAAGTAAGGGATCTACAGAAAGCTTGTAATTTGTCAAGGATCATAGATATTGCGAGATGTGTATGGGGTAACATTTAAGGCAGGGAGAAATCCCTTTGGCCATTTCTTTGTCCCATGAGATCTCATTTGGCTCATAGTATGATATAAATCACTAAAAATCACCATTTCCTTCCTCTCATTTTTGATCCTCAGAGAATTTTCAACAGCCTGCCAAAATAAAAACTAACCCCAGGAACATTTAAAGGCCAGATTCATGCCACCACCAAAGCAGAAGCAGTCTATGTATACCGTAATGGATGTCTGGTACTTGCTGCAGCAGCTATAATGAAGGGAGGAAGAGAAGTGGAGTAGGTTCCCCTGCTCTGGTACCTGGCATGTAACCTCATGGTTCATGCCCCTCTACAGAGGTACCACGTGGATCAGCAACAGAATCAAGCTCCTTTCCTCCATAACATCACTCCCCCACGAGAGAGAAAGACTACCAGCGCAGACTACCTCAGTGACCCTTGGTTCCAGTGGCCTATCAGCTCTGAGGGTAGGGAAAGAAAGATAAAGGTGTCTCAGAGAGGGCTTGTCCACATGGATCTGACACACTATTGAACAGCCAGCCCCAATGGCTCCATCCACCTGCTGAGATAGTTGCTAGCATATGAAATGAGTCCTGTGGTAGCAGTCTGGACAGCAGAGCTGAACGTTCAGAAATTAAACCCAATGGTGCCAATGCATAGTGGGAGGTGGTGGGAGGTTGTTAGGGTTGCACATACAAGTGTTTTCTTTAGAGGCCCAGGAAGGCCTGGGAAATGACAAAGAAAAAAAACCTGTGTTGAAAGATGTAAGGGCTGCAAAGGAATCATTTCAGAGTTTGGAAAGGCCTGATTTATAATTGTCTTTGTGACCTTTACTCTGCCTTTTGTAAATTATAGTACAGTTTTTAGTTACATAATTATTTGCTGGTTTTTCCATAGGACCAGCTCATTCAGTACACCAAATGGATAGGTAAAGAGAGAGGAAAAAAAAGATTGCACTGGAAATTGCCGATTAGGCGTTTCGTCTATTAAAATGCTTAACTTTGCAGCCTAAACAATGTTCTTTTAACATTTTTCCTGCATGTAATATATGACATAATTGAACATCAGCTCCATTATTATAGAGTTCAGTGGATAATTATATTTCATTTATTACAGTACAGTATATAACACAGGCACTTTGTCTCCCCTAAAACAGGTCTGCGTGTGTCATCAGGGGACATGTTGCCTCTTAAATGGGAAAGGCTGATTCTTAGTAGCAAAAAACCCAGGAGGCTTCTCAGATTTTTTTGTTTCTGGCCAGGTTTCTGCAGTTTGTTAAAAGCCTATTTAAAGTTCCCAAGCAAAGCATCTGAATTTTAAAAGTTAGATTGCATTTATTCTTTGCCTGAATGTTCCAGGGATAAACAAGTCCAGAACAGGGCTCTGATTCCATGCACTGCTCTTTGCTAATGTGCCATAATTTTCCCAGGGAGCTGAAGACATCTCTGCACTTTTACAAATAGGTTATTGGAGCTCTGTGTGTCAGTTTGTGTGAGCTTTGTGTGGAGCAAATGAGTTTGCTTTGTGCTGGGAGTGGATGGTGAATTTGCATCTCAATGCAGATTTTCCTTGGAGAAACTTTCCATTGTATGACTAATAATTTCTCCTCCTTGATGTATCACTTCAGCTGACCCATGTGCCCAGTTCCATATCCTTTGGTCTCCAAAGTTTGCTGTATGTAGCCTTGGCACATGAGGGCAGGGGTCTGGCTATTGACAGCTGTCCTCTCAAAACACTAAGGAGGCTTTGGGTTCATTTTGGCTGGATGTTACTTTGTCTCTTGGTCTGAAAATCTGTGCTCCTCTCAGGAGCAACAGGAGATGTGAGAAGCACTGCCTTGGCATTTGGAACCAGTTAGTGATGGATTGGCTGGAGTCCATGGCATCAGTTACATACCAGTATGTGCTTACCCTTTAGTGATGGATCTCCCCTCCCTGTACTAGGGTTACATTTTATCACAGCAAGCGTGCAACCTCAAAGAAAAGCCTGGCACTGGGATCATGCATTCTAGTCTACCTCTACCTTAGGCAGACTTCGGTGGTCTTGTGCTCTAGAGTGATTGTACCGCCAATCCTGATGAGCCCCTCACAGCAGATTTGCTCCTTTCTGTGACTGGTTTTCTCATTTTATACTGAATCAGCACTTAGCACTTGGTTCTAGACTGAGGCAAGGGAACAGTGACCTATGCTAAGAGAGCAGCCAGGGGGTCCCTTGACTTAAAAAAAAATTCCCCATTTCCAGTGCTAAGAACATGGCTGGGAAGCCATATCTAGTGGGAACCCACAGGGGTCTGTCCCAGGTTTGGTAATATTCAATATTTTCATTAATGACTTAGATGATGGACAGAGATCATACTTGTAAATACACCTGGAACAATTGAATTTTTTAAATCATTTCAGTAGACAATATTGATGTTTATTTTAAAACTTTTTTCAGATTTTTATCAATTTAAATTTTCACAGTTACAGGAAATTATTGGGGAGATTGGACAATTATTTAGTGACAGAAGATGTTGAGATTGAAAAAGTTAAAGCCTTATAACTGTAAAACACAAATTGTTAACATCACATATTAAAATATACAAACTAAATATCCTTAAATCAACAAATCATACATGTTTTTACTATTCACTTGCTAGTCCATTTAGAACAAACCTAGTTGAAAAGTATAAATCATGGATTTTCACTCTGATGTTCTTAGACAGTATTTTTCTTACTTTGCCAATCAGTAAATTTCTATTATCATTGATGGAATATTTTTTCACCAGTTTGTCTGTGTGCAATGAGATTGATGTTTATTGAAATTTGCTAACAAAAATCTAATCCTTCTAACAATGCCTATAAAATTTGTGGATGGCAGCACACTTGGAGGGGTTGCTAGCACTTTGGAAGACAAGATGAAATTCAAAATGACCTTGAAGAACTGGAGAATTGTCTGAAATCGGTACAGTGAAATTCAAAAAAGAAAAATGTAAAGCTCTGCATTGAGGAAGGACAAAAAGAAATGCACAAATACAAGTTATAGAGGATCACAAATTAAATATGAGACAACAACCTGATGAAGTTACAAAAAGGCTAATATCAGGCCAAGGAAGCTATCCAGCTACTGACGACTGCTGTCATACCATTGGAGGAGGAGGAGATGGCTCTGTCACAGGGAGGATACTGGCAGCTGGTTACTTCTGGCAGCAGGCAGTGATCCACCCCTGCTGCCAAGACACCCACCACGGTGATGAAGAACCATTATGCAGACCGAGCAGTGAGAGATGTGGTGGAAGAGGAGAAGCCATGCATCCCCAAGGCTGAGGATCACAATCACCACACCCAGGAGAAAATGTGGGGTAATGGTAGTTTGGAGATTCTCTTCTGAGGAGTACAGCGGCACCAACCTGTCACCCTGACATGCGTCCCAGGAAGTATGCTGCCTGCCAGGAGCCCAGATCCGAGATGTTACGGAGGGATTGTCAAGAACCATCTGCCCCTCTGACTACTACTCCATGCTACTCATCCATGTGGGCACTAATGATACATAAGACGTGACCTTCAGTAGATCAAAAGTAACTCCAGGTCTCCGGCAGAAGGGGTGTAGGAGTTTGATGCACAGGTAGTGTTCTCTTTGATCCTTCCAGTCACGGGCAGGGGCTTGGGAGAAACAGATGCATCCTGGAGCTGAATGCCTGGCTGTGAAGATGGTGTTGCCACGAGGGCTTTGGCTTTCTTGTCTCTGGGATGCTGTGTAGTAAAGGGGCATGGGTCCCCTCTGAGGGACAGGAGGCAGAACCAATGAGCCCCAAGGAGGCGGGGCCAGAGTCAGCCTGCCCATCAGGCCAGAAGTTAAGTGGTGGGCCAAGAAGTATAAAAAGAGGGCCTAGAAGCGCAGTCTGGCTGGAGCCCTGGGAGGGAAAGGATGTCCCACCACTAACTCAAGGGCTGCCTGCAGCCTGGTACCCTGGCCCTGCAGAAGGGCTGCCAGTGGCCTGGGATCCGTCCCCAGCCCCATCCGCAGCGAAAAAGCTGCCTGTGGCCTGGAACCCATCCCCAGTAGAAGGGCTGCCTGCAGCCTGGAGGTGCACCCAGCAACGTCCTCCCCCAGAACCCAGCAGCCTCACCCAGATCCTGTGGCCTAGAGGAGCTACCGGCCATGGATGACAGAGGGGGGTTCCAGACAGGCCCCAACCTGAAAGAGCTACCGTCTGCTGACAGCCCCGACGAGCTGCTGGACCTGCCACCACTGGATGACATCGATAGGTTTTGCAACCTTCCCCGTAGTGATTACTCCGACGAGGAGGAAGACGCCCAGCTACCAGCAGGAACAGGGGTAAGCAGTGACCTCAGAGGGGTGGCAGATAGTGAACCAGCAGCTGAGGCATGGGACAGGGCATCAGCGTGTTGCAGTGAGGAGACCGCTGACCCCACAGCAGAACCCAACCAGCATCAGGTAGGGGGCTGGGCTGAGATGCAGTGCAGTTGAGTGACCTGTGTCCCCCTGCACCCCCTTTCTAGACCAAACTGAACGTGCTTCCTTGATAACCCTCCTTAAAGACTGTGTGCCTGCCCCGCCTGGGGGCCTTAGAGACTGTGAGGCAGGCCCCAGCATCAGAAATGCCTCACCACAGCCATTCCAGGAAGAAGTACTGCTAGGGTGATAGAGTCCACCTTTCAAAGAAGGGAAGAGCATATTTGGACATAAACTGGTTAACCTAGTGAGGAGAGCTTTAAACTAGGTGTGAAGGGGGCAGGTGACCAAAGCCCACAGGTAAGTCAAAACCAGGGGCACCTGGGGGAAGGGTCAGAACTTGAGCCTGGGCTGTAACGACAGAGATAAAAGTGAGACTAGTTAGAACTGGTGGGGAGGAGGGAATCAAATCAGTATCTTACGTCTCTATATACTAATGCAAGAAGTATGGGGAATAAGCAGGAAGAACCTGAAATGCTAGTAACTAAACACAACTATGACATAGTTGGCATCACAGAGACTTAGTGGGATAATACGCATGACTGGACTATAAATATAGCAGAGTATAGCTTGCTTAGGAAGGCTAGGCAGGGAAAAAGGGAAGAGGTGTTGCCTTGTATATTAAAAAAGTATATATTTAGATTGAGGTTAAGATTGAAATAGGAGACAGACATGTTGGAAGTCTCTGGGTAAAGATAAAAGGAGTAAAATGCAACGGTAACACCATGGTAGGGATCTACTACAGACCTCCTAACCAGGAAGAAGAGGTGGATGAGCCTTTTCAACAATTAACAAAATCATCCAATGCACAGAACTTGGTGGTGATGGGGGACTTCAGCTACCTAGACATATGTTGGGAAAATAACACAGAAAGGCACAGATTATCCAACAAGTTCTTAGAATGTATGGGAGACAATTTTTTATTTCAAAAGTTGGAGAAAGCTAGTAGGGGAGAGGCTGTTCTTGATTTGATTTTGACAAACAGAAAGGAACTGATTAAGAATTTGAATGTAAAAGGTAACTTAGGTTAAAGTGATCATGAAATGGCAGAGTTCATGATTCTAAGGAATGGCAGGAGAGAGAACACCAAAATAAAGACAATGGATTTCAAGAAGGCAGACTTTAGCACACTCAGGGTGCGTCTACACTTGTAAATTAAGTCGACTTAAGCTTGCTTAAGTCAACTTAATTTAATCCACATCCACACTACACTTTCCTTAAGTCGACTTAAGCAAGCAGCTTAAGTCGACTTAAGGAAAATAAAGTCAACTTAATGAAAATTAAGTCGACTTTATTAAACCTACTTTTAATTCGACTGAAGCCTTAAGTCGACTTCCTAAAGTCAACTTAAGCCAGTGTAGACATGGAGTAGCCCTAAGTCGACTTAAAGTCGACTTAGGGCTCTCCAGGACTCCCCCACTGCCCTCCCTGCCGGGGGGGGCACAGGGGGAGCCTGGCATGCCCCCCCAAAGGGCAGGGCAGAGCCATGCCTACCTTGCCCCTATGCCCTGCCAGGGTCCCTGTCCCCCTTGCCCCATTGTACCCAGGTACAATGGGGCAAAGGCTGAGCCCCCTGGCACTGGGTAAGGGGTGCCCCCTGCCACCATGGTCCCCCTAGCCCCTACAAGTCGACCTAGGCATCTAGTGTGGATGCTCTAGGTCGACTTTGTAAGTTCCCCTCTAAGTCGACTTTAAATTTAAGTGTGGACATGCTAAGTCGACTTAAATTTACAATTGTAAACATAGCCAGTGACTCTAAGGTCAGAAGGGACCAGTACGATCATCTAGTCTGACCTCCTGCAAAATGCAGGCCTCAAAACCTCACCCACCCACTCCACTGTAGGTCGTGGAATCTCCATCATTGGAAGTTTTTAAGACAAACACCTGTCAGGGATTGTTTAAGATGTTATATGGTCCTGCTATGAGTGCCAGGGACTGGACTCGATGATCTCTCATGGTCCCTCCAATTTCTATGATTCTATGATTGTGGGGTGTATTAACAGGAGTGTTATATGTAAGACATGGGGGCTATGTCTACACTTGTCAAAATAAGTTGACTTTGCTAAGTCGACTTAACAAAGTTAAGTTGACTTAGCATGTCCACACTTTAAATTTAGGTCGACTTAAAGTCGACCTTGCCAAATCGACATAGAGCATCCACACTGGACACCTAAGTCTACTTCTAGGGGCGAGGTGGACCTGGGAGTGGTCCATGGTGGGATGGGGGGCACCCCTTTAAAAGTACCAGTGGGCTCAGCATTTTCCCCATTGTACTAAAGTACATGGGGGCTGAGCAGGACAGGGACAGGGGCAGGGTATGGGAGCGGGGTGGGCAGGGCTGTGTCCTGTGTAAATTAAGTTGACTTAAGGAAATTGTAGTGTAGACGTAGAGTAAATTAAGTTGACTAAGGCCTTGTACACACGATCACTTTATCGCGCATTAACAATCATTACCATGTGATACCAACAACAGCGTACACACGTGCAATAGGGCTGTTGCGCATTAACTGCCTTGTTGTAGTGCAATACAAAAACCACCTCGATGAGGGTGGTAGCAGTTAACGTGGAACAGCTGTTGCGCCTTTCCACTCGTGTGTACGCTTACCGCGCAATGACTGGCCTCCGGAACTGTCCCAGCATTCCAAAGTCGTCCTCTCTGGTCTTCCCCCCACCCGCTCTGTGGCTGTGATGAAACAGTCCCCGCCCTGATCAGATTCCCGGGATTTTCGAATTTCTCATCTGTTTCACTTCCTGTTCTCTTCCTCGTGGAGTGGAGTGCAGCTCCGATCTTCAGTAGCAATGGCGGCCCGTCGTGGAAGACGCACACCCCTTTGGAGCACGGCAGAGGTGCTGGACCTGATCAGCATCTGGGGAGAGTCCGCTGTGCAGGCGCAGCTATGCGGCAGCAAGCGAAATTATGATACATTTGGCATAATTTCTCGGGCCATGTCAGAGAGAGGTTATGATAGAGACACTGTGCAGTGCAGATCAAAGGTGAAGGAGCTAAGAATAACCTATCACCGAGCGAAGGAGGCAAACCGCCGTTCGGGATCAGTGCCTGCTACATGCAGGTACTATAAGGAGATCGAAGCCATCCTCAGTGGGGACCCCACAACCACTGCAAAGAGTCCCGTGGACACATCAGCCCCCCCTCATCCAGTGAATGCCAGACCTGAGCAGGATGAGGACGTGATCGATGAGGAGGAGGAAATGGAGGATGACCTGGAGGAAAGCGCAACCGCGTGTAGCTAGGAGCTCTTCTGCACCCCTGCTGAGACGTCCACCCAAGACATGAATTGCAGCGTATCCTCTGAGGCGGCAGAGGGGGGTTCCAGTAAGTTTCTCTTTCGTGCAGCTATGGTTCGTGCTAAAATATCATTGTCCGGTGCGGGGGTGCTTGCTGTCTTCACAGTCCCCGCTGTGCACGCTCTTTACTCTGCATTCATTAGAAGTGCATCAACACAAGCAGTGATTGTCAAAAAATCATCTGTGTTTAGGTCAGTAAAGGTTTCCTTGATGTACCTCCAGAGCCTACTAATCAGGTTAGATGGGAGAGCGTTTGTGTCTACGCTCCCAAAGATGGATACTCTGCCTCGCCAGCTGCAAAGCACAGCCCTGGGAACCATGGCAGCACACAGTGCATCAGCATACGGTCCTGGCTTGCAACCGGTGGCATGTAGGATATGTATTCTAGCTGGCAGGGGCACTCTGAGGAGAGAGATATCGGGTTCCATCTGTGTGCCCTGTGTAGAATGTTAGCCCCCAGTAAGCTTTCTATTAGGACATACCTTGTCCACTTCAGCGAAGCATAGGATGTTGACTGCCCTGTACTTTCCAGTGGAATGTGCTACTGGAAGGTTACATTGGTTATCTAGGCTATGTGTTAACAACAGCTTTATTATTTTTTTTTTATTAGATTCGACCTTCACAAGGCCGGTGTCTACCCCAGCTGACCGGATGAGAAACATTCAGCGGCGTGCTCGAAGAAACAGGGAGGATATGTTTCAGGACCTGATGAAAACAGCACAGGAATCCACGAGGGAGAATCGAGCCTGGAGAGAGGAATCCCAACAGAGGAGGCAGAAACACAGGGATGAACTGATAAGCGTGATGAAGGAGCAAACAGAACTGCTCAAGAGCATGATTGTTTTGCAGACCCAGGCGATTAATTTAGGGGCTCCACCCCACACAGTTCAGCCGTGTCTGCCTCCCACATCCCGTAGTCCTTCAAAGAATTTCTTTGAAGGCCACCCGTTCCCCTGGTACACTGCAACATCCAATCCCCCCCAGAGCTACTTTTTAGATACCCGCAGCTACACACACCTGTAACCCCCCCCCCTTTTTTAGGTTTTAATAAAAACAGTAACAAATAATTTGAAGAGTGGCTTTATTTGTACACACACATTGAAAATCTCATAAGGTGCACCTGATGCGTCCTGAAAGTTAACGAGGGGAGGTCATCATTGAAATTGTCCCTGAGTGCCTCCCTTATGTGAGCAGCTTCTCCTTGGGCCCCCCTAATACTCCTAGTGGCTGGCTGTTCGTATGCTTCCTCGAGGCGCTGTGCCTCCATAGCCCACCCCGGGGAAAACTTTTCTCCCCTACTTTCACAAATGTTATGAAGGACACAGCACGACGCAATCACAGCAGGGATGTTGTCCTCCGCCAAGTCCAGCCTCCCATACAAACAGCGCCAGCGCCCTTTTAAACGGCCAAAGACACACTCCACAGTCATTCTGCAGCGGCTCAATCTGTAATTGAACCGCTCCTTGCTGCGATCTAGGTTACCGGTGTATGGCTTCATGAGCCATGGCATCAGTGGGTATGCTGGGTCTCCGAGGATGACTATGGGCATCTCCACATCCCCCACTGTAATTTTATGATCAGGGAAGAAGGTTCCCCCTTGCACCTTCTGGTACAGACCAGTGTTCCTGAAACTGCGGGCATCATGAACCTTTCCCGACCACCCAGCATTGATGTCCGTAAAACGCCCCTTGTGATCCACGAGTGCTTGCAACACCATGGAGAAGTAGCCCTTCCTGTTGATGTAATCGGTCGCGAGATTGTCAGGAGCCAAAATAGGGATGTGTGTGCCGTCTATGGCTCCCCCGCAGTTAGGGAATCCCATGGCAGCAAAGCCATCCACAATCTCACGAACATTGCCCAACGTCACCGTCCTCCGTAGCAGAACGTGATTGATGGCTCGGCAGACTTGTGAGAGGGCTAATCCGACGGTGGACCTCCCGACTCCAAACTGGTTTGCAATCGACTGGTAGCAGTCAGGAGTCGCCATCTTCCAGACAGCAATTGCAACACGCTTCTCCACGGTTAGGGCTGACCTCATGTTGGTGTCTTTACGTCGCAGTGCAGGGGCCAACTCTGAACACAGTTCCAGAAAGGTTGCTTTCCGCATTCGAAAGTTCTGTACCCACTGCTCGTCATCCCACAGCTGCATAACAATGCGATCCCACCACTCGGTGCTCGTCTCTCGCGACCAGAAACGGCGTTGCACCGTGTGCAGATGATCGGTGAAGGAGCTGAGCAACGCGGTGCTGTTGCTCTGCATGGCATCAATCAGCCCCTGCTCCTCAGCTTCCTCGTCTGACTCGGAGCTCATTGCGTACTGAGCAACCAGCCGAGATGTATTTAGAATGCTGAAGGTGACAGTGGAGATCAGAGCAGGATCCATGCTGTCGCTGTTGTGATTGCTCGCAAGTGGTGCGGTGCGTCACTGCACTGTTGAAAATAGGCGCAAGTTGCTATTGGCAACGAGGAAGACGCAAGGGGAACACAGTGCACCACGGGAAACTGAGAGTTTACCCATGGCGCTTTGCGTTCCTTTCCTTCATCCCATGATTCCAAGTGCTGATTCAGGGAAAATTGAACTATGGAATAGGTGCCCAGAATTCATTGCGCTACACCGCGAAATTGCAAAGAATTCTGTTGCGTTGCAAGGAGCGCCGTGTGCACGCGCTCTCCCGAAATAAAGGTCACGTGTTTTTTATAGCGCGATTGCCATGTTATGCTTTAATCTGATCGTGTGTACATAGCCTTAAACTGGCTTAAGTCGACTTAATTTACAAGTGTAGACACACCGGGGAAGTATTGTCACAGTCTGCTCATCAGTGGTGAGATCTCAGCTGAAGTTCTGTGTCCAATTGGGAGCACTGCAGTTTAAGAAACATAGGAATAAGTTGGAGAGAGCCCAAAGGAGAGAAACAAAAATGATCAAAGATTTAGAGAACCTGACCTCTGCGGAATGATTAGGTTTAGTCTAGAAAAGGAAAGGCTGAGGGACAACTTGAGTCTTCAAATATGTAAAAGGTTGTTATAAAGAAGATGGTGATCAATTGTTCTCCATGTCCACTGAGGGTAGGACAAGGAGCAATGAGCTTAATTTGTGGTGAGGAAGATTAAGTCTGGATATTAGAAAAACTTTGTAACTGTAAGGAGAGTTACACACTGAAACAGGTTCCAAAGGGGTAGCCGGGTTAGTATTACACACTGAAACAGGTTATCTAAGGACTCAGGTGTGGGCAGCAGAGGTGACACATGGGCTATGTCTACACTTACCAAAGTTAGTTCTAATTAACTAATTCGAACTAGCATGGCCCCACTAGAATGCTAGTTGGAACTAAGCAGTTAGTTCGAACTAACATGGCCACATTGACTTAATTCGAACTAACTAGTTCAAATTAAGAGTTAGTTTGAAGTAAAACGAGGTTTTACTAATTCGAACTAACTTTTTCTTAATTCGACCTAAGGAACTGCTTAAGTCGCATTAAGGAAACTCCAGTGTAGACGCAGAGTAAATTAAGTCGACTTAAGCCTGCTTAAGTCGACTTAATTTACAAGTGTAGACGCACCCATGGGGTGGTCAGGCAGCCCTTCAAAACCTTTACATTGTCATTCCCACCACCATCAATGGTTACATGTCACCTGTGGTCTGAACACATGGGAGTTGGACATTTCCAAAATTACATTCTTGGTTTTCCATTTTTCAATGAGAACTCAATGTTTTCTGCTGAAAATGCGCTGAGTTCCCACCACCTTGAGTAATATAAGAGCCCCTGTCTTTAGAAAGAAATACCCATATCTACCATGTGCCATTTTATGAGATTATATCTGGAAGTCACACAATCTCCCAGACACACTGGAATTCTGGAACTTGGCCAGATAAATAGGCTGTCAGAAATTCCTTCGAAACATGCTTTTCAGTGGGGATCATCTCCTACTCTAGTAAGATGCTAGAGTTTGACAGTGAAATGTGGATTTTTGTTCTTCATCACTCAGAGAGTGGAAGGCAGCAGTTGATAAGGGTCCCATAATTGAGTCCATCAGCCCTTTCTTGGCCTCATGATTTAGAGGAAATGGTTACTTTTAGCATAAAGGGGACAAAAAGAAAGGGGATAAGCCCTGTGGATAAACACAGGTCTGTCATGTTTTTCCCTGGCTGCTCTCCCTAAGTCCATTTGCTCTGTTAATGGCCAAAACCTTTGCAGTGATGTTCCTGGAAAAATTCCAGAAATAGTGAGATTCCAACCGAGATAGCAAGCAGGCAGGAAGATTGTAATGTACGGGAGATAGCGCAATGTACACCCAGTGAATACAATTTGTGAATAGAAGTAGCACAATATGACAAAAAAACCCAGCTATTAGTCACTTGTGCCTGGGGAGTAGCCCCTTTATGCTATTGTAATGTCAGCTAGAGAGAAAGGCCTCAGCCGACTGCCTCCGGGACAGGCTAGAGAGCTTTACTTTAGACTTTCCTGAGTAACAAATTATGATATTGTCATGCTCAAAGAAGATTAAGGCTAAGACAGGAACTCCGTAGTGGAGGGATGGGGTCTTGGAACTCTAACTGAGAGCTTCCTGACTTTTTCCATGTTTAAATTTTCAACCTACCTTTACACTGCCAGTGCCTGTGGGATTGATTAGGCCTTTTCCTCAATGCCTGGATAAAGAGCATTATTTAAAGCAACACATGAAGGCTTCGCTTGCCAACAAAGGCCACTGATCCAGTAGCCCATCAGCCTGACAGCATCTGAGGGCTATGCAGTTACCTGACTCAGAGAGATTCTTGTACAGGAATTCTACTTCCTCCAACAGCTGAAGCTGGGGAGAGAGGGCGTGCGAGCTGTCAGTTCATGTAAAGACACAGCTACAGGAAGAAGCAGATAATCACACTGCTGATGAACTGCATGAATCATTTAGAGGGATGTAATCTTTGCCCATATGTTGTGTGTCACTAAGTGGAGAATGTGTCACATCCATTAGAATAATAATGGCATGGTTCATCTCTTTTTTTTTTTTTTTTTTCCTTTTTCAATACTCTCTAGAATCAGAAGCACTGGAATGACAGAGAAATAATGCTTCTGATGCCGTTATTACTCCTGGGAGGAAATCAGGTGTGGAAAGCTGGGGACGGGTGAATAGAGAACTGTGAGGCTGTATCAGGGGACAAGGAGAAGGAATAACTGCTTGGAAGGAGAGAGGAGTGGAGGAGTGACTGGTTTTATGGTAGAGATAAACAACATAGACTAAATGGTGTCTGGAGAGTGCAGAAAACAAGAAAAAGAGGCAAATTGCCCACCTGAATTGCTCTTGGGCAAAGGACATATGCCAGCCTTTCTACTGAACTGGGTCAATGCCAGCACAGTTCTCCCACCCCCATCTCAGCAGGAAGCTGCAGTGCCACCTTTGCTAGATACAACAGGGTTTGTGACACTCATAGTTTGCTTCTGGATGGCTAAGCTCACAGGAAACCCCTCAGCTTCCTTTGCAGCACATGTTTATCTCCCTCCACGCCCAAGTTCAGGATCAACACAGACAAACACGAGAGGAGGGCTCACAAGATGAATGACTCCAGTACAGTTTCAGGAGTTGCGGCTACTGCAAGCTGGGCTATGGCAAGGTGCACCAGCAGAAATGGGTAGGAAATGAACCAAGCCAGCTCTGATCTATTTCTCATGGGAAAGTCAGCTTCCACTATAAATCAGCTGGGTGTGTGATGGCAAAGGGGCAGCCTGTGGGGATACAGCTCAGATGACCCATACGTTTTATATAATGCTTTTGGGAATACTAGAAATGTCAATCTAATAGGCATCTCCCCTCCAGACTTATCTCCATCCCCCAAAATTCAGGGGTAGATATGAATCACACCCCTGGCCCACTAACTATTATAACCATATCAGAGACCACAGCTGAGATCAGGGTCCTATTGCCTGAGGTGCTGCACATACACATAGTAGTAAGTCTAAGGAAAGTCCTTGCCCCCAAGATCTTCAGATTTACATAGGCAAGACAAACCAACAATGGGAGGGGAAATAGAAAGCAGATGGTTTGCCCATAGTCACAGAGCTGGAAATGGCATGCAGACCTTCTGGGCCCAAGTTTGGTTCCTTAGCCACCTACCCACACTGCCCATAATTCCCTAATGAATGGTCCATGCCTGGTATCAGTAGCTCAGATACAACCCTCTCTCAAAGGGAACAATAGAAATGTGTCCTCTTCTCTCAGGGGGATTTGAGTCAATGAGAAATAGAAAGCAGGGCCAAGTGCCTGGGGGACCCACTTTCCCCCCATACCTTCAGAGATTTTAAACCTAGAAGAGACTATTGAGAGCATTTTGTCTGGTCTCCTGAGTAGCACTGGCCAAGGAACCTCAGCTAGGACTTTCAGCCTCCAGCTCACAACTTCTGTCTAAGCTATAGCATAGTTCTGGAAAGACATCCAGTCTTGACGTGAAGGCTGCAAGTGATAGAGAATCCACTATGCTCCTGGGGCAGTTGTTCCAATTGTTAGTCACCCTCTCAGTCACACATTTGCACCTTATTGCTAGCCTGAATTTGTGCAGCTTCAGTTTCTAGGCATTGGATGCCCTTGGTGTGTCAGCTGGATTGAACAACAACAGAGTCCTGTGGCACTTTTAAAGACTAACAAATTTATTTAGGGCATGAGCTTTTGTGGGAGAAAATCCCACTTCGTCAGATGCTTTGAAGATGATGAAGTGGGATTTTCTCCCACAAAAGCTCATGCCATAAATAAATCTGTTAATCTTTAAAAGTGCCACAGAACTCTGTTGTTTTTCTACAATAGACTAACACGGCTACCCCTTTGAAGCTAGATTGAAGTGCCCTTCATGCTCAGAAATCTTTTCCCCGTGTAGGGCTTTGTAGACCATGATCAATTCTCACTCTTAACCTTCTTGTGCAGCCACTTCCAGCAGTGCCCAGTCAGTGCCAATGCTGCTGACTATGAACTGTAGTGTTTTACACCTACCCTGGTGTAAATGGCTGCACAAGATGCTGGGAAATGATGACCCAGGCCCCATGTGAGAAGGTTTTATGTGCATGCACACCAGTGGGTGTGAACTTGCCAGTTTGCGGCAGAGGTCATGTTTGTGCATGGTATGTGTGAGAGGTGTAGGAGGAATGGGGAGGTGCAAAGAACTCTTCCCAAGGTGCAGTGGTACTTCTCCTCTCTGCACAGGATTCGTTTCATTAGCAGTTTCACAGGTATTTAGGCAGCTAAGCAGCCATGTCTAAAAGACTCTGGGGTGAATTGTCAATAGGACACAACGATAACTAAACTCCCAAATCCTATTAGCGCTAAGAGAAGAGGTACTGAAAATGTGTCCCCTTTGCATCCTGGGGGGAGAGCCGCATGGCACTGGACAGAACGAGGCAGTGAAGGAATTAATGTAAATAAAAGGCAGCTGTGGATAAGCCCTCAGAGCTCATTCAAACCAGATCTCAGCTGCTCTCAGCGCTGCAGTGATTTCGGAGGAGTCGCCTCTGTTTTCCTCTCATGCCTCTCTGGCTTTCCAGTTCACTGGGACCTTGATTTCAGTGACTGCACCTGGTGCTAGGCTGTTCCCTAGCACAGCGATGAGTGTGTTGTGGACTAGCGGCTTGCCGGCGAAAGCCCCTCCCACCATTGGAGAGCTACAACAGCAGTCTATTGGCCCTTTAAAAGCTGCCACTGCTCTGCAGAACGGCGATAGCTCTGCTGTGTCATCTAGAGTGCTGGTCAAAGGGCCGCCACCAAAAGCACTCTGAGCAGCTGCTTTTTGCGGCAGCAGGGGCTGCCTTTCATGTCTTCCGCCGCTAAAACTGCTTTTGCAGGCAGGTTTCTTTTGGCAGTGGGGGCCACTTGAAATTTACCTGCTGTCGAAAGTGGTGCTGCCCTGGGGAACCTCAGCTGCAGGAGAGCCTTGGTGTGTCATGCATGGCTGGGAGACCTCTCAGTTGTGTCGTGACCCTGCAGAGGTGGTGAACCCCCTGCCCTAGCATGCAAAGTAAGCCTGACCTGGCTGTCAGCACACGACAAAGTCCGTGCATGTGAGAGCGGCAAGTTGTCTCAGTTATTTCGTCCCTTAGTTCAAGTGCCTAAGTACACTAGCCACAAAGCTCTGCACCGTGCTCCCACACCCCATGATGATAAATCAATACTCCATAATGGCTCTGTGCCAGGGCTCTCAGCTTCTCTTGATGGATGGTTCTCAATCACATCAATTACCTGACCCTCACGTCCCACTGAGTCAATTGGCCCTTTGCTTTTAAGGCTTGCTGTTTTGTTGGACAGGCTGTTACTCTTGCTGTCTCAGGCCTCTCTGCCACCCTTGCCCACTCTTCTCTTCGTAGCAGGCCTGGTTTTCTCTTTTGGTTGCAGCTGTGGGCTCCTGCATCCAAGCCTGGCAGCTGTGTGGGGATGTGATCAAGCTGCTTGCCTGTAAACAGAGACACTCTCCTCCCCATGCTGCCTGTGCTCAGTACGGGCTATGTAAACCCAACAATAGTATGTCTACACTCAAATAAAAGACCCACGGCTGGTCTGGGTCAGCTGACTTGGACTCACAGTGCTCAGACTGTGGGGGCCAAAAATTGTACTGTGGATGTTCAGGCTCAGGGGAAGCCAGGGCCCTGGGACCCTGCAAGGGGAATGGGAGAGGGGTGAAGTCTTTAACTCTCCAGAGCATCTTAGCAGCCTGACTGGATGTTGGAAGAGCATATGGTAACTGGCAATAAGTGTGACAGCCACCTCTGTGGCTGACATGCTAAGGAGTGAGCAGGGGACCCCCAAACTCACACAGGTGAGCTTCACCAACGTGCTTTAAAGAGCCAGGTTCAGAAGTGAGGGGCTGTAGGAATTCACCTTGTCTGTGTCTCAGCCCAGTGGGGACCCTCACACACCGACACCCAGTGATGTAGGGGATGAGTTGTTGGCACAAGGGGTATAACTGAGGATAATGGAGGGGCAATGGGGAAATTTATGCCTCATGAAGAACCATTCCTGACTAGGAAGCACCATTAGATTGTGCACAGGCTCTAACATGGCACTTTCCTCAGGATGTTGAAAACAACGCCAGACAAAGAGTGGGGAAAAGCGCTTGGTGGAACGTTGTGCATGCTGAGAGGACCAGCTCCAGGCCTTTTAAAAAACATTCTTTTATATTTTATAATGGTTCCATCATAACCAGGTGGCACTGCTGGTTGTCTCCTGCCCCACATCCTGTGAGGCTGCCCCATTGCCTCTGGGCCATGTGATGTTGTCTCCCTTCTCATATCCTGTGGGTCTGCCACCTGTCTCAAGCCTCTGTGAAGTCACTGACTCATTCCGCCCATATCATGTGAGGCTGCCCCATTGTCTCAGGGCCATGTGATGTCATCTCCCTCACCATATCCTGTGAGGCTGCCCCACTGCCTCAGGGCCATGGGAGATCATAGCCATCTCGTTCTGGAACCCAGTATTTTGAGGAGATGCTCCTCACCTCATGCCTCTCCTAATTATCCTGTGGGCTGACCAAGCAACAAGTTGCTGCTTATGTCAGCTGAGCTGACGACTTGGCAGGCTCCTCACACTCACTACACTCAATCCTGCCCTAGAGGCCAGCAGGGGAAAGGGGAGGAGGAGGCTGACCTCAGTGGGGTGGGGGGCTCTGGGCAGTGCGAAGGCTGGCTGAAGTGTGTGTGGGGGAGAGGATAGGGTGTGGGGGTTAAGACTGGATTTCATTCTAAACAAACCCCAGGGCGCTCATTTGGAGCCAGAGGCAGAGGCTGCTCTCTAAACTGTAACCGTAACCTCTTACCCAGAGTTCACTGCCTCACCCTCTGTCCAGGGGGACCCTGCTGCCCTGACAAGGCCTCAGGGAGGTCACTCCCTCACCCTGTATCTAGAGCCTCTAGCCTAGCAAGTAGAGCCATGGAAAGCTGGCTTTTCTGTCTATCACAGACACAGTTGGGTTCCCCCTGTCAGTTCCCACCAGATTGCTCAGAGGGGAACCTCAGCCTCTGAATCCTTGGGCATTTTATGCCACCCAGAACCTGCATAGAGTCCAGCCACTATTCCAGTCTTGGGATCCATAGGCAGAGGCAGCTTTTGGGGTAGGTGACCCCTTCGCCTACCCCAAAAGCTGTGTCTGCCTCCTACCCTGCAGAACACATGGTGGGGAGCTGGAGCTGAGGCCAGCGGCAGGGACCCAGGACCAGCTGGAGGGGAGCCTTCAGCAGAGACCTGGGCTGTGGGGGGGTATTTTAGGGCTCCCAGCAAGGTGCCAGGGATGTGGGGGGGGGACTGCGGGGTGGTGGGGCCCCTGGTGAAGTGCCAGGACCATGGGAGAGCTGACCGCAGGGAGCTGGAGTAGCGGGGGGAGGGGGGGGCGGGTAGGGCCCCAGTGGGGAGCTGGGGCTGGCACCGGGGAGCCTATAGGGAGCCCCACAATGGGCCTTTGCCTAGGGCTCTGGAAGACCTAAGACCACCTCTGTCTCTAGGCATGCTCTGAGGGTGCAGATTCTCCTGGGAGTTGGCACCTGTTCAGCTGCCTAGCCCCTGTGCAGTCCCTTCAGATTCCTTGTCACTTACATACATGCTCCCTGAGCACTCCACCCAGCAAGGGAGCCTTTGATTTACCATTTAACTCTCTCAGGGGGCCCTGTGTGGCAGCTGTGACATACATAACACATACAGAAACTTTTAAACAGCTAATTATCATTTAAACATTTAAGCAATTAACCTTTTACATCCCTACTGGGTAACTAGGCAGGGTGGATGTGTTCATTGAAATAAAAAATAATATAAAAAAACAAGTTGGGTGGCCACTGTGCATGCTGTACGGGCTAGCTGACCTTTTGCAAACAAATGCATTCATGGTGCTTAAAATGCCTTGTACAAGAAGTCTGACCAATCTGAATTACTTCTGTACTTATTTTGTCCCTTTTAGTGCGTTGGTTTTAAGCTAATCTGTTCTAAAAAAATTGGTTTTTTATATTATTTTTCAATCAAAACTCAAAGTAGATCAAATCAAAACCTACAACTGGCAGCTTTCCAGCCCCAGATGGGACAAAATCCAGCAATTGCTGGGTTCTTAGGCTTCTGCTCTAACCCTTGTACCACATGCCTGGCACCTTTGTGCTGGGTGCAGGTTGTCATTAAAATGTATAAACATTACGCCATCTGCTGAAGAAAGGTGGGAAAGCACAGGGAATACAGAAAGACAGACAGACGAACAGACAGACAGACAGACAGACAAACAAAGCAAAGTTAATATTAAGGTCATCTAATAACAATCTGGTCCTGAAATCTGTTCCCCTCCCCAGCTAGCTGTGAGAGAAGAGCTCATTCAGACCCTGCTTACATTATGTTGATTAATTTAATTCTGTTGCAGGCACGTTAGGACACAAGAAAGAAGGCAATGAAATGGTTCTAGATAAAAATCTTCCTTAGAAACATATTGGGGAGAGAGAAATCATTAAGAGTGACAGATCTGGTCAATCTCTCACATCTGTCTCTCTCCCCCCACCATAAAACCAAACCAATCTTAAACACTCAGATGAAAATTTTTTCCAAAATAATACATCCAAAGTGGCATTTTTCAATGGAAAATGTTTCCATTCAAAAATTTCCACCCAACTCTAATTAAGAGACAAGGCCTCAGCAATTAGCTGAGAAGGGACTACTTCCAAGTTCCACCCAAGTTATAAGACATGTTTTGCCAGTGCTTTTAGCCAACAGACCGAAAAGACAATAAAGAGTTTAACAGACACTCCCTGTCCAGCCATGGGAGGGGCTGAAGCTCTGGGAGAAGGCTATGAAGGGATTGTTTTCAGAGAAAAGATTGCCACAGAGGCAGAAAGGGTATGAATAAAAGAACCTGAAGCTGCCTGGCCCACTGCCACAGAGTGGCCGGGCTTTGGGTGAGACAGACATGCACAGACAGTTTTATGGTGTTAAAACCAGGGGCATCACTGATGTTGGGCCAACAGGTTTCATGCCCCGATTGTTTAGCCCTGGGCCCCGAGCCTCACCACCCCGTCTGCAACGTGTTAGGCTGGACCTGATTCAAGTGGGCTCTGTTATGCGGGGATGTTTCTAGGGTATCCACGGGGGCTGATGAGATGGTCCACACCAGCAGGAGTGTACATAGAAAGTCTGGACGGCTGGGATTTATAAGGGGGTGTAAGGGGAAGATGTATGGGGTGTCACCTGGGGGGTATATCACAGGGTCTCTGGTGTGTATTTAAGTAACTTGGAAATGCAGTGGGGGCAAGCGTGTTTGGGGGTTGCTGTGGCATCCATTCCTGCGATGCTGCAGTGAGGGGTGCCAGATGCCCAGTCTGGAAGGTGTTGGGGAGAGGGGGGTGCGCTGGAACCGGGAGCCTGGCATGGGCTTTGGGTGGCAGCCCTCTCCACCTTGCTTTTACAGGGTGGAGAAGCTGGGAGGGGGGCAACCTTGGGCTTGCACGAAGGTGGGGGAGGAAGAGTTCTGAAGCCAGGCAGGTGGGGGAAATAGCGACGGGGGGTTTGGAAGCCATGCAAGGCTGGGGATGATGGGGGGGGGGGGGGGAGTTGGGGCCTGTGCTCCAGATCTTTTTCCTGTGCAGCAACGCTCCTGGTTAAAACCCTTTTTCTCTTATATTATGCTTTGTTTCTGCTGTTAAACAATGCTTGCGGTTGAAGAAGCTGTCTGCTCCTCTGTATTAACCACTGGGCACTAGTACCCAAGCCCCATAAGTCTTACAAGTGGGTCGCATAGATGGTCTACAAGGCACTGTAGCCCAGGGCCTGAGAGAAGAGTGGGTTCCACCCCAAAAGATAAAGGTAAAGGCCTGAGGTCTAACACCTATGTGTACTCAGAAAGGCCAGAGAAGGGTCCTGAGGGGCACCTAGTCCTATAACTGTGACATATGCATCAAGAAATTTATGTGCCATCATTTTTGACATTCACTTCTTTTTTTCTCCATATATTTATGTATTCTATCCCAAAGCCCCCATTCAAAGCTTTCTGGGCAGTGTTACAGCACTTTATCATGCCAAATAACAACAGTAGTAGAGTAAACTGCCACCTGCTTTGACATCATCCCATCAATCACAATCCCCATAAAATCACAGAGTCATAGATGTTAACCCCAGGAAAGACTATTATGATCATCAAGTCTGACCTGCATAACACAGGCCAGAGAATTTCACCTTGTAAATCCAGTATCAAGCCTATAAATACGGTTGGACTAGAGCATATTTTTTAAAATGACATCCCATTCTGATTTAAGGGCTCCAAGAGATGGCAAGAGATTTCACTCCTGTGTGAGCTGCTTCAATGGTTAACTGTCCTCACTGTTATGAATTTGCACCTTGTGTCTAGCCTTATTTTATCTAGTTCTATCTGCCAAATACTGGAGCTTGCTTTGCCTTTATCTGCTAGATTAGAGCCTTTAGCGTCTAGACATCTGCTTCCCATGGAGGTACTTATAGACCTTGATCAGGTCCCTGCACTACCCCACAAAAATCCCTTCATCCCTCCCCTTTCCCAAACAAGTACCCAAACATTTCTGTGCACATATCCTGCTCAGTCATTCTGTCCCTGTGTGCCATTGGACCGCTACACTAGCTCTCTCCATACAGCCCCGTAGCCACATGCCACTCACTCATGCACGGCACTGAAAATTTCCAGGTGCCCCGTGATGTTCAGCATTCCTGACCAGGCAGGATGTCCTGTGGCTTTGGGGACTAGTGCACATAATAAATCCTGCAGCCTAAAAGGAGAACTGGAGGGATCAGTCATTTCAAAAGAGGAATTGTTTAAATTGCAAATCTGCAAGGGATCCCCGTGTGGAGCTCTGTTCATCCTGAGCTTACACGCCAGGCCCTGTTCTATCCATCACTACCTGGGAACACCTCTGAGGCTCAAATGGCCATGCTCAGAGAGCAGCTTCCCCTACTGCTTGGGTACAGGAAGGAAGGAGGAAGCTATGGGTTGGGATTTGCACTGTTAGCAGCACTGAATGAGCACGGCGGACCTGTCTGCTCAGGGCAGGGTGCTACAGCAACCTCGCCTGCTTCCCTTCTATGACAAGACAGTGCTGGGAGAGTGTTTCTAGGGGAAATATACGCTAAACATTTGGAAATGGTCTAGCAAGGGTGACTGGTGAGCATGCTTCCCCTGAGCCCATGGAGCCACTATGACTGATCATGGCTGCAGGCACAACTCCTCAGAAATGGGCAATGAGATTGCTGTCCGTTAGCTTTCTAAGAGATTCTTTCTCTGACTTGTGGCCTGATCCAAAGTCTATTGAAGTTAGTGGGAGTCTTTCCATGGATCTGGATACATGAGAACACAACACCCCAACTCACAGACATGATAGTGCCAGAGAGTCTAGGGTAGCATGCCCTAAAATTAACTGAACACTTGCCTATTACTGTACAGACCCAGAATGAGTTCCATATCCTTCTTGGTTTCTGGCTACATGAGGCCATGGCTGTGAGTTGATTTAATTATTTGCTGAGGCACAAGACTGATGAGGAGAGGCTGAGGAACTGGGCATCTTTAGTCAGCTGAAGAGAAGAGTGAGGGGGAATTTGAGAGAGTTCAGTGGAGGGCAACAAAAATGGGTAGGGAGCTGGGGCACATGACTTATCAGAAGAGGCTGTGGGACCTAGACTGGTTTAGTCTGCAGAAGAGTTGAATGAGGGAGGATTTGATAGCAACCTTCAACTGCCTAAAAGAGGGTTCCAGGGAAGCCTGAGCTAGGCTGTCAGTGGTGGCAGATGACAGAACAAGGAGCAATGGTCTCAAGTTGCAGTTGGGGTGGTTGAGGTTGGATAGTAGGAAAATCTTTTTCCCTAAGGGGTGGTGAAGCACTGGAATGGGTGACCTAGGGAAGTGGTGGAATCTCCATCCTTAGAGGTTTTTAATGCATGGCTTGACAAGCACTGGCTGAGAAGATTTAATTTGGGTCAGTCCAGCTTTGAGCAGGAGGTTAGACTAGATACCTCCTGAGGTCCTTTCCAATCCTCATCATTTATGACTCTATGCTTCTTTCAGATTACAAGTTTGGTCAATAAAGGAAACTGCATGGATGGAACACCTTAGATCTTTGAAAGACATTTGTCTTAATACCTTATGATGCCCTGTTTAAAAAATACTAACACCAGGCAACATCAACAGAGCACGTGTTAAATGGCCTAAGAACTGGCTAGCTGACAGATCTCCAAAAGTAGCTGTCAATCGACAGTCATCATCAAATGAAGGTATTTCAAGGGGGCTTCTTCAGTGATTGATACAAGGCCTGATGCTATTCAGTGTTTTCAGCAATTATCTGGAGGTAAATATAAAATCACTGCAGATCAGGTTTGCAGATTACACAAAGAATGGCAGAGGGGGTCAATCATGATAAGGAGAGGTCAGTCATACATATCATTTGGTAAACTGGGCCCACTGAAACAAACTGTGTTTTAATGCAACCGTTACAGCTCCATGAACAAGAAACGGGGCCATTCCTCCAGAACGGGTCACTGTGTTCTGGAAAGCAGTGACTCTGGAGAGGATTTAGTGGATAAGAAATTTAATGGGAGCTCCCAGCGTGATGCTGTGGGAAGAAGAGCCAATGTGATACTTAGATGTCTGGGCAGGTGCAGTGAGTAGGTGCCAGGATGTGATTTTACCTCTGTATGCAACATTGGTCAGACCAGTATTAGTTGCACGCAATTCTGCTGAATGCATTTTAAAAAGGATTTTGAAAAATTGGAGAAGGTGCAGAGAAGAGCCACAAACATTATTTGTGGACTGTAGAATATGTCTGAAAGTGAGAGATTTAAAGGACTCTGCCTGTTTGGGTTATGAAAGGGGAGCTTGAAAAGTGACCTGATTATGGTACATAAGCAAGTTCCTAGAAAGAAAATATTGGATACTAATAGGGTCTTTAATCTAGTGGGGAGAGACAGAACAAGAACCAATGGCTGTAAGCTGAACCCGGACACGTTCAAGTGGGAAAGAAAGCACAAATTACAGTGACTAAACAATGGCACAAAGTCCCACAGGAAGTGGTAGATTCTTCATACATTGATGTCTTCACATCAAGACAAGATGCCTTCCTGAAAGAGATGTTTTAGCCATACAAAAGTTGTTGATCTTCATGCAAGAGTAACAGGGTGAATTTTTTTGGCCTGTGAAACCCAGCAGTTCAGACTAATGGCCACTTCTGGGCTCAGACTACAAATCTAGGGTGTGTCTACACTTGTAAATTAAGTCGACTTAAACAGGCTTAAGTTGACTTAATTTACTCTGTGTCTGCATTACAGTTTCCTTAAATTGACTTAAAGTTGACTTATTAAGGCCTCTTTTTACTATGACTTATTGGTTAAGTCGACTTTATTAAGTCGACTTAAACCAGTGTAGATGCAGAGTAGCCCTAAATCGACTTAAAGTTGACTTAAAGGGCACCCAGGGCTCCCCCACTGACCTCCCTGCCAGGGTGCCTGGCACAGCCAGAGCCTGACATGCCCACCCACAGGGCAGGACACAGCCCTGCCCACCCCACTCCTATACCCTGCCCCTGTCTCTGTCCTTCTCAGTCCTCATGTACCCTGGTACAATGGGGAAGATGCTGAGCTCCCTGGCACTTTTGAAGGGGTGCCCAGGGAAGGGGGGCACCCGAGAGGTGCCCCCCTTCCCACCATGCACCACTCCCAGGTCCACTTAGCCCCTACAAGTAGATTTAGGCATCCAGTGTGGATGCTCTAAGTTGATTTGGCAAGGTTGACTTTAAGTCGACCTAAATTTACAGTGTAGACATGCTAAGTCGACTTATTTGACCAAGTGTAGACATAGCCCTAGTTCTTCCCACAAGCTACTTGGAAGGAAATGACCTTCCATCCCTTTAGTAACATTTCTGAAATGCTAAGTTTACATACTCAGTGGCTTTGCAAACCTAGCCAGTACTTGTCTTGCAGCCAAATCACCTGTAGCCATAATTATTAGAATTGTTATTTTATGTTTTTATCATAGTGCCGGAGACCTCGCCATGAACCAGCACCCTTTTGTGTTAGGCGCCGTACAAAAAGAGAACAAAAAGACAGCCCCCAACCCCCCCATCTTTCCTGTCTTGTTAGCTAAGCAGGGCCATGCCTGGCACCATCTCTGCCTTGCTATGTGCCCTAAGGAATGTCATTTCATATCCCTGTGCTACATTCTAGCTCTCTGTAGAACTTGGTGAATAATATTTCCCTTTCTTATTGCAGGTGTGAGGAAGGATTCTTTCATTCGTCTTTGGATGGTAGACAACAGAGAAGAGCAGAGTTTTATTGTGAAGAATAGGAGTTGGATGGGAGATCACCACAGAATATCTAGGTGCTGCAAAAGGCTGCATTTTATCATCCATGTTCAGGTCCAGTGGCTGAAATCAACCACCTTTAGGAATTCCAGCATGACATTTCTTAGACATCTTCCCTGATCGCCTAGAGTGACACTTGAACTTTCAAATGATAAACTACCCCCAAAAAAAACAGAAAGAGAGAAAAGACTAGCAAGCCCTGCCATTTCTCGATTGCTGTTAACCCCGAAGGATCAGAAAGAGCTTTCCAAATCATTTCACGCACCACTGAATGTAGACACCTCTAGGGTGGGCCAGAAGAGCCATTCTGTACCAGTAGCTTCACCATTAGCTGTAAAACTCCGGAGGAGCACAGAAGAATATTCTATCCAGTTAAAACTACAGGGGGGAATTTTAGGGAGGCAAATGTAATTATCTAAAAAGGAATTTGCCCAGGATATTAGGGTTAAGACCATGTTCTTTAAGAAAATCGTTGAGGGATCATTAAAAACCAAAAGAGGTTGGGATCTTGGCTGGACATTCATCTGAAAGGCAACAATGCTTATCCCATATTCTCTGGCCTCCCCCTCAGGGAAATTAGCATTATGGAGATTCCCCATCATCATACCAATCCAACCAGCTTCTGAAATCTGTGACAGTCACAGTCCAGTGTGAGATTGCTGTAATTTTGTGCAGTCTGAGTGCCACACACATACTAGCAAAGTATCTCTCACCACAGCCCTCCAAATGAGTGCTATTATCCCCATTTTACAGACAGGTGACTGAGGCCCAGAGGCATTCACGATATGCCTATGCTGCAGCTGTGAGCTTGTGTCACAGTCTTTGAAAACAGACAGACACCAGTTCTACTCCAGACCCCTTGGGTTTGTATTTGGGCAGACAGCCCAGGCCCAGTTCTCACCTACATTGCTATTTTTAGTATGCTTGCTTGAGCAGAGCTAGTGTGTGTCTGCTCAATCAGGGAAGCATGCGCCATACTGCTGTGTGGACATACCCAGAGTGAAGTAGATAGGTACCCTACATCCCATTGCAGTGCTGTCCCCACTACACTCCTTCATTGCATGTGGAAGGTGTGCGTGGAGAGCAGAGATTTTCGCAATCCTGGTCTGTCCTCTACATAGTGATTTCATTGTATTGAAAACTGCTCTCTTGGGGCCAGGCTGTGGCCTGGCTTGTCTGCAGTGGTGTAAGAGGCCAGGCAATATAGGTAGCTCTTCAACAGACCCAGCAACCAAGCCGGGCAGTGGATATAGAAGCAGCACCACTCACTTCCTCTAATGGGTAGCAAGTGAAACGGGAGAGAGACTGTGACTCTTCCTTCTGGGCTGCTTCAAGGGTACAGTAACAATGTGCTGCCCTTTCTCAAAGCCGTCATCAGCTCACCATGCGAAAGCTGAGTGGGTGAGTCCCCACACTAAGTTATATTTAGCCACGTGTGGGTGTATCACTGCTGCCATTCTCAGGAGACGATAGTGGCTACTCATTATTAACACACACCTGTCTTTACAATTGCATTCTGGCTTGCTATTTAGCTGTTCCCATAAGGATAATTGAGAGGAAGCTGCTGGATCTGGATCTGCTTTTTGCCTGAAGGGAGAGATGAAAACAGCTCAAATGATCTCTCACCAACTGGGGAATAAAGCTTTACTGGAAAACAGTTGTGTGCATTTGCTTTTCCTAGTGCACCAAACCCATTCTTTCTCACAAGCCGTGACAAGGTTAATGATCTGAGGGTGAATTTCCAGCACCTCTCCCCAGAACAAGAGTAGGAAACTTTTGGAGAGAGGAGCACATGCTGAGGAATTTAAAAAAGACCTCAGTATCCTAGAATGAGGATTTGAGAGAGTCTCTCTGGGTGCATCTACACTAATAAATTAACTCGACTTAAGCAGACAACAGAGTCTTGTGGCACTTTTA
>ML686139.1:1980425-1993295 GCA_007922175.1 Pelusios castaneus | reverse complement strand
CTGTTGTCTTTCTACAATAGATTAACACGGCTACCCCTTTGGAATTCGACTTAAGCAGGTTTAAGTCGACTTAATTTACTCTGCGTCCACACTGGAGTTTCCTTAAGTTGACTTAAGCTGCTGCTTAAGTCGACTTAAGGAAATTTCAAGTCGACTTAATAAGACCTACTTTTAAGTCGACTTAGGGTAGGGGAAAAAGGGAGCCCCTGCTCCCTTCTCCCCAGGAAGCTGCTAGCAGCTCTTCCTCGCTCCCTTCTCCCTGGGACTACTCACGTCCCGGGGAGAAGGGAATGCGGAGCTCCTTTCTGCCCATGACCAAGCAGTTCCACCCAGAATGGAGCTCTGCGGCTCCTTTCTGCCCGGGACCACGCTCCAGCTGCTGGAGAGCCTGGGGCTTCCCAAGCAGCTGGAGCACTGCACTCCAGCAGCTGGAGCCTCAGCAATTGCCCCAGGGTCTCCCCAGCAGCTGGAGCACCGGCAATTGCCCCAGGGGGCTCCCTCGCAGCTGGAGCGTGGTCCCAGCCAGAAAGAAGCCGCAAAGCTCAGTTCTGGCCGGGACCGCTGGGGTACCAGTAGAAAGGAGCCCTGTGGTCCCTTCTGGCCAGGACCGCAGGGACCGCTTGGTCCCAGCCAGAAGGGAGCAGAGCGGTCTGGGTGAGAAGGGAGCTTTACGCTCCCTTCTCCCCCGAACTGCTCTGGGGCTTGCTGTCTGGGGGAGAGCCAGCCCCATGTGGGGCTGGCTGTCCCCAGGACGAGCCCCCATAGCCTGGGGAGCTGAGGCTCGAAAGGAACCTCCCTTCCCCTGGACCTAATTAGTCAACTTAGAGAGTCTAGTGTAGACCTGTGTAGACTCTCTAAGTCGACTTAGTAAAGTCGACTTGGTAAAGTCAACCTAAATTTCTCGGTGTAGACATAGCCTCTGCCACAGGGCAAGCAGTGTGCATTTTGTTTCAAGTCAAGGAAAAATCACCCATGGCACCCAGAACGGGCACCAAGGGCAACCTCATTCCACACAGTGCTGCTGGGGCGCTGCTTCCTGGTGATTACATGATGGACAACAGGATTTTGCCGTAATCACTTCTTACCCCAGCAACCCTGGACAGCAACAAGCTTCTCTCACTTCCCCCTGCTCTTAGATGTATACTGCAACCAGAAATAATGAATATGCATGCAAACTGCTGATCGGTGGTGAAAGAGTTAACAATGTTTGCCTGTTAACTGACAGGTTTCAGCACTAGCACCCAACTTTCAGGAGTGGGAACAAGCCCCAGCACTTTCAGGCTATCTGCATACGCAGGCAGACTTGCTTTATATTCAGTTTCCATTTGGAAGGTTCACATTCTGATGTTGTTAGCTGGAGGCTCAGTTTCCGGAGCACAGTTCTGCGGTAGAGATCAAATGAGTGTCTGGCACAAAGGATTCAGGGGCCAAATCCTGATTTCAACTTGTGAGAGATCAATGGCCAAGCTTAGCAAACTGCTTCCCCCTGCATCATTAAACACCGTATATCTACGGTGTAAAATGAATCAGACAGCAGCAAGCTGAGTGGCTGGGCTGATTTCATTTCCGTATTCCCACTGCAGATATTGTCCAGAATCACTTTAGAAGAACTGCGTGGTTGTTGAGTGCTGGCTTTCTCAGATCAGCATGCCATCCATCTCTGGGTGTTTTCACAAACCTCATCAGCTCCACGACAGCTGCTTGGGGCTGGGAAGCACCAGATAAATTGTTGACAGCTGTGGAGCCTGGGCACATTAATAAAAAATCATTATGTATCCTCTCTGTTGGGGACAGGAAAATATGTAGCTTCTGCTGCAAAACTAGGACTGCTCTGGCTTGATTGAATGAAACCCACATGCTAATCACCTGCAACCCCAAACATTCTTCATTCTGTGAAGATGCTGATGGGAACGTTGAAGGGAATTCAACATCCATTATTTATGGGTGTCTCTCGGAGGGCTGATAGATATGGACATTACTAAGCACTGTGCTGTAAGGGAGCATGTGTACATTTGGAGCAAATGCTGACAAAAGGTGTGACATGATGCACCCTCCCACACCTCTGTAATGTGATCTGTGTAACTTTCCTGTTCGCCTTTGCAATGTAATTGTATGGTTTCATGCAAAATATGCCATGTAAGGCTTTTTTGAATGCTCATAACATATTCTATGTTATTGTTATGGTAGCATGTTTCCTGCAGCTTCATACATGTATACCTATGTGAAACGTGTCCCAGGTATTTCACATGGCTCAGTTGGGGGCAGACTAACAAAGCTGTCTTTCTTCACATATACAGTAAAGAAGTGCATAACAAAGATGATCCAAATTAAGTTCCCTGGTTCAGGAGGGGAAAAGAATTACCTCAACCCAGGAAAGGAGAAGCTAAGCAGGGGTCACACTTTGAACTGTTTGAGGCATTTTCCTGCTGGAAACTCCATCTTGAAACAACTCCAAAGGAGTTAACATGGCCGGAAGGGCCAAGCTGCGAAACCAGCAGAAACCAAATATGTGGATAAGATAGGGTGCATCTACACTTGTAAATTAAGTTGCCTTAAATTTGCTTGTCGACTTAATTTACTCTGCATCTACACTACACTTTCCTTTAGTCTGCTTTGTTAAATCTACTTTTAAGTCGACTTTCTGCTTAAGTCGACTTTCTAAAGTCGACTTAAGCCAGTGTGGACGCAGAGTAGCCCTAAGTCAACTCTAAGTCAACTTAGGGCTCTCCAGGACTTCCCCACTGCCCTCCCTCCCAGGGTGGCTGGCACAGGGAGAGCCTGGCATGCCCCCCCCACAGGGCAGGGCAGAGCCTGGCCCACTCTGCCCCTATGCCCTGTCAGGATCACTCTCCCCCTTTGCCCCACTGTACCCAGGTACAATAGGGCAAAGGCTGAGCTCCCAGGATCACTCTCCCCCTTTGCCCCACTGTACCCAGGTACAATAGGGCAAAGGCTGAGCTCCCTGGCACTTGGCAAGGGGTGCCCCCCCTGCCACCATGGACCAGTCCCAGGTCCACTTAGCCCCTAGAAGTTGACCTAGGCATCCAGTGTGGATGCTTTAGGTTGACTTTGTAGGGTCCCCCCTAAGTCGACTTAAAATTTAAGTGTGGACATGCTAGGTCAACCTAAATTAGCAAGTGTAGACATAGCCATAGAAATGTACTACTACAGTGAACTTTAGCTTCTTAATGCATCTTATTTTTTCTTTGGTAGTGGTTAATTTCTTACTGCTTAATTAATTGATTGTGCATTGATTTGTTATATAATCATTTAAAATCATATTTTAATCAATAAACTAGTGTTTGTTTTATCTAAAGCTGTGTGGACTTTAGAAAGAGAATGATTATGTGGACACTTAACTTAGAGCAAAGGCTAATTGCATATCAGTTTCATTGTTAAACTGATGGCCCGGAGTAAATGAGCCTGCAGTGATCAGGGAAGGGTCCCGATCTCCGCAGGATGAAGTTCCCAGTGTGGCACCTGGGGGCTTTGGGTGCTCACTGGGAGATTGTCCTGTGAGTGGCTAGTGAGTGCACATCCACTGCCTAGGACCAATTACACACAGGAGGCTGGTGTGGACTACCCCAGTAGTGGGGGTCCACCTAGTAAAGCAGGGTAAGTTGGGGCCCAGGAGTGGGTGATTGGAGAGGCACACCAGACCAGATTTCAAGGAGGGAAAAGTCACACAAGGGTTAAATTCACCCCTGAAGAGGGCCTGTTCACTTAGTTTTCATGTCACCCCACCAAACAGTGCACCAGAAGGGTATGGGTCTAGCGCTTGCCCTTGCATAGGGTGTTCACCCAAGATACGCTATTTACAATTCATTAAAACAATTTGCTGGTTAGGATGTGTACGTGGCATTCAGGGGATCCTGGTTTAATCCTCTGCTCTGTCACAGCCTTCCCTGCATTTCCTTCGGCAAGTCACTTAGGGTACGTCTACACTTGTAAATTAAGTCGACTTAAGCTTGCTTAAGTTGACTTAATTTACTCTGCGCCTACAGTACACTTTCCTTAAGTCGACTTAAGCAAGCTGCTTAAGTCGACTTAAGGAAAATTAAGTCGACTTTATTAAACCTTGTTTAAAGTCGACTTTTGGCTTAAGTCGACTTTCAAAGGTGACTTAAGCCAGTGTAGACATGGAGTAGCCCTAAGTCGACTCTAAGTCAACTTAGGTCTCTCCAGGACGCCACCACTGTCCTCCCTGCTATGCGGACGCTCTAGGTCGACTTTGTAGGGTCCCTCCTAAATCAACTTAAAATTTAGATGTGGACATGCTAAGTCGATTTAACAAAGTCGACTTAGCTAAAGTCGACCTAAATTTACAAGTGTAGACATAGCCAGTGAGAGTAAGGCTATATCTACACTTGTAAATTTAGGTTGACTTAGCATGTCCACACCTAAATTTTAAGTCGACTTAGCGGGGACCCTACAAAGTCGACCTAGAACATCCACACTGGATGCCTAGGTCAACTTGTAGGGGCTAGAGGGATCTTTGGACAGGTCCACAGTGGCGGGGGGGGCACCCCTTGCCAAGTGCCAGGGGGCTCTGCCTTTACCCCATTGTACCTGGGTACAAAGGGGCAAAGGGGGACAGGAACCCTGGCAGGGCATAGGGGCAGGGTGGGCAGAGAGCCCTGCCCTGTTGGGAGGCATGCCACACTCTCCCTGTGTCACCCCCCCTGGCAGGGAGTGCAGTGGGAGAGTCCTGGAGAGCCCTAAGTTGACTTAGAGTTGACTTAGGGCTACTCCACGTCTACACTGGCATAAGTCGACTTTAGAACGTCGACTTAAGCCTAAAGTAGACTTTAAACGAAATTTAATAAAGCCGACTTAATTTTCCTTAAGTCGACTTTAGCAGCTTGCTTAAGTCGACTTAAGGAAAGTGTAGTGTAGACGCAGAGTAAATTAAGTCGACTTAACTAAGCTTAAATCGACTTAATTTACAAGTGTAGATGCACCCACTGTGCCCTAGGTTCCCCCTATGTACAACTGGGTTAAAAGCCTTGCCCTACCTCATAGAGTTGTTTTGAGGATTACTTGGTGCTCATATACTGCAGAGACCTTTGATAGATGGAATAGCGTGCCATGTTCTCACAAACAGCAGCCCTGCTTTACAACGGCTCTCTCTTATTCTGAGGAAGGCCTGCTGCCAAAACTGCAGCGCCAGTGTCTGTGGACTCAATTCAGCCCTGCAGTAAGTAAACGCAACATCCTTCAAAGGGAAAGAGAGTGGAACTACCTTACCCTAGGGTGGAATTTAGCCTGGCCTGTCAAGTTTACCCAATATATACAGATCCAAAGACAGTGTGAATATTCATGTTAGCCGGTGGCCACGGTGGCTGGTAATGAAACAGAAGCATTTCTCAGACACTATTGTCTTTATTACACTATTGAACGGGTCTGAGAATTTAGGCAGAAAGTGCTCCTGGGAAAATGAGAGGCATTGGTGCCTATTCTGCTCTTATTACACCTCTGCAACCTGCAATGGATCTGCTAGGGGACTTACTCTAGAGTTATATGGGTGTCTTTAATAGCTGCCTTTCAGCTTTAGAGTTCCAACCTAGCTATATTCCATGCAGGAGAGGCATGAAAAGTGCTTTATATTTTCTCTCCCCAAATCTCCCAGGCTGCTGGGAAGAAACTATGACATTGGCTGGGGAGCAGCCCCCAAGGGAGATTTCCCCCAACAGTTCACCTCTACAACTCACCTGGAAATGGAGCATTAAGGGTTTCCATTCCAGATCAGTCTGGAATCAGGGCACACTCAGAAATGGAAGGTACTTCCAGGAAGAGGCACCCCCAAGCCCAGCCAGCAGAGACACAGAAGGTCACAAGAAGGGACAAAGCAGTACCTGTTAGTGGAGTTGCAGGCCAGTGCTAAGTGGGATTAATGGATCGCAGGGCATGCTGCTTGGGAAAAACTTTTTCCTTGTGAAAATTGTTGATATTTTTGCTTTTCCTCAAAACTTCGCTTTTTGGTTTTCCAGATTTTTTTGTGATTATTGATTTTTTTTAGAAACAAGAAAAGATACAAATGAGTAAATGACTTACACTTTAGGGCTTCAAATACCTGCAGAGGGCCCTACCCATGAAAAACACAGCACAGGCTGTGAAATCTGGGCTCACCTGAGCAATCTAGCTATAGTGAGGGAGACCAGATTTCAGAGAGCTGGGCAGCTGAAGAGTGGCAGCTGCTGCCCGTGACCCCAGTTCTGAAGGCCGCATGACCTCCAGTAGCAGCGCAGAAGGGAGGGTGGCATGTTATAGGGAAATTGTCACTTTTGGGGAAGAAGAGGTCCAGCCTGAAGAGTGGGTGACCATCCAGGGCCTTGTGGTCAAGGGGGCACTGTGATCACCCCCTTTCACGCACATGAAACCAGCCCAGGGCCCCTTTAACTCCTGAGCATAGAGCCTGGAGCCAGGGAAGGGCAGAGCTGGAGGCACCCTAGCCAGGAGGTCCTACTGTGTGCTGAGCTTCTGATGAGATGGACTGGGAGAGACAAGACTTGCTTTCCCCCTGCAGGGGCCACTTCCAGGGGCAGGTCAGACCCACTTTCAGGAACCTCCCCCAGCTGCAGAAAGCTCCTTGGCTACTGGCCAGGAGTCCAGCTCTGAAAGCAGAGCCGGTGGCAGCAGCTGCACAGAAGTGAGGTTGGCATGGCATGGTATGGCTCCATTCATGTATGTTCTGCTGCTTGTGGCAGTTCAGCCTTTAGAGCCAGGTACTCAGACAGCAGCTGCCTTCTGGCTGCCCACTGTGAGGACAGCAGTTCAGAAGTAAAGGGTACAATACTTTGCCTCTCTTTTTAATGAGGGTGATAACAAGCTAGCGGATAGAGATAGGATAGCTAATGGGAATGAGGATATGGAAGTAGAAATTGCCATACCTGAGGTAGAAGCCAAACTTGAGCTGCTGGACGGAACTAAATCGGGAAGCCTGGATAATCTCCATCCGAGGATATTAAAGGAACTGGCTCATGAAATTGCCTGCCCATTAACAAGGATTTTTAATGAATCTGTAAACTCAGGGATTGTGCTGAATGACTGGATAATCGCTAATATAGTTCCTATTTTCAAAAAAGGGAATAAAAGTGATACGGTAACTACGGGCCTGTTAGTTTGACCACGGTACAATGCAAGGTCTTGGAAAAAAATTTGAAAGAGAAAGTACTTAAGGTTATTGAGGTTAATGGTAACTGTGATATATACAACATGGCATTACAAAAGGTAAATTGTGCCAGACCAACCTGATCTCCTTTTTTGAGAGGATAACAAATTTTTTCGATAAGGGGATTAGAGCAATGGGGTGGACTTAATTTACTTAGATTTCAGCAAGGCATTTGATACAGTTCCACATAGGTAATTATTAGTTAAGTTACAAAAGATGGGGA
Source organism: Pelusios castaneus (assembly GCA_007922175.1). NCBI lineage: Eukaryota > Metazoa > Chordata > Testudines > Pelomedusidae > Pelusios > Pelusios castaneus. The sequence continues at coordinate 1,985,901 of ML686139.1, read as the reverse complement.
TTAACACAAATATAGTAAGGTGGAGAAGGAACTGGTTAAAGGGGAGGCTTCATGCTGAAGGGTGAACTGTCAACCTGGAGGAACGTTACTAGTGGAGTTCCTCAGGGATTGGTCTTGGGTCCAATCTTATTTAAACTTTTTGTTACTGACCTTGGCACAAAAAGTGGGAATGTGCTAATTAAGTTTGCGGATGACACCAAATTGGGAGGTGTTACCAATACAGAGAAGGATCGGGATATCATACAGAAAGATCTGGATGACTTTGTAAACTGGAGTATTAGGAATAGGATGAAATTTAATAATGGGAAGTGCAAGGTCATGCATTTAAGGACAAATAACCAAAATTTTTCCTATTAGTGGGAGACGCATCAGTTAGAAGGAATGGAGGAGGAGAAGGACATGGGAGCACTTGTTGATCACAGGATGACTATGAGCTGCCAATGCGATATGGCCATGAAAAAAGCTAATGTGGTCCTAGGATGCATCAGAAGAGGTATATCAAGTCGAGATAAGGAGGTGTTAGTGCAGTTATAGAAGGCTGTGGTGAGATGTCATCTGGAATATTGCATGCAGATCTGGTCCCCCATGTTTAAAAAAGATTAATTCAAACTGGAACAGGTGCAGAGAAGGTCAACAAGGATGATCTGCGCAATGGAAAACCTGCCTTATGAGAGGAGACTTAAGGAGCTTGGCTTGTTCAGTCTAACCAAAAGAAGGCTGAGGGGGGATATAATTGCTCTCTATAAATACATCAGAGGGATAAATACCAGGGAGGGTGAGGTATTAATTGAGTATAGCACCAATGTGGACAGAAGAACAAATGGTTACAAACTGTCCATCAGAAAATTTAGGCTTGAAATTAGATGCAGGTTTCTAACTATCAGAGGAGTAAAGTTCTGGAATAGCCTTCCAAGAGGAGCTGGGGGGCGAAAAACATAACTGCCTTCAAAACTGAGCTTGATGTATTTATGGAGGAGATGGTACGATGGGACAGTCTAGTTTGGTAATTAACTGATGTTTGACTACTGGTGGTGGATATGCCAGTGGCCTAAGATGGGAGGGTAGATGAGTGGGATCTGAGTTATTACAGAGAATTCTTTCTTGGGTGACTGGCCAGTGAGACTTGCCCATATCCTCGGGGTTTAACTGATCACCATATTTGGGGTTGCAAAGGAATTTTCTCCCAGGGAAGATTGGCTAGGGCTTGGCGGGGGGGGGGGGGGGGGGGTTCACCTTCTTCTGTAGCATTGAGAATGGCTCACTTGCTATTGGATTCTCTGTATCTTAAACTCTTTAAATCATGATTTGAGGACTTTAATAACTCAGTCATTGGTTAGATGCTTATTGCAGGAGTGGGTAGGTGAGGTTTTGTGGCTTTCATTGTGCAGGAGGTCAGACTAGATGATCATACTGGTCCCTTCTGACTTTAGAGTCTATGGATATGTCTACACCTGAAAAGTTAAGTTGACTCTCTTAAGTCGACTTAACAAGGTTGACTTCAGTTGACTTAAACTCAACCTTGTTAAGTCGACTTAGAGAGTATACATTAGAAACTTAAGTCAACTGCCTCTGTCCACGCACACAGGTGCTAGGTCGACAGGGAGTGGCGGCTCCCCGGGACAAGAGAGCCACGGTTCCCCCAGGAGAAGGGAGCCACAGCTCCCCGGCAAAAGGGAGCCACGGCTCGCAGGGAGCCGAGGCTCCCTTTTGCCAGGGAGCCACGGCTCCCTTGTCCCAAGGAGCCACGGCTCCTTTCTCCCCGGGGAGCTGCAGCTCCCTTGCAGTGGTTAAAGTATAATTTGATGGGTCCCAGAACCCTCCTAATCTCCAGGCCCCCTTCCCGTATTGTCTGGGCCCCCTTCATGCATGTGTGGGCCCCAGCCCAGTTAGACATTTGCAACCACTTCTCAGTACCACATGCATCGGTATATATTTATAATTTTATATGGTGTTTATGTCTATAGTAATTATTGTCTGAAACTAGCAAATACTGCATAACACAATAAGTATTATGATTAACAATGGTGGGGCGTAGGACCTGCCAGCAGCCAGGGCAGGGTGGAACATGCATTCTGCTCCATTTTTCTATTTTTAGGGGCCCCAGAACTCTGGCCCCTCAAATTTGGGGGCCCCAGAATTTCATTCTGGTGCGTTCCCCCTTACTTTAACCCCTGCTCCCTTGACCCGGGAGCTGCAGCTCCCTGCGAGCCATGGCTCCCTTCTTCCTGGGAGCCATGGCTCCCCTCTTGGCAGGGAGCCATGGCTCCCTTCTCCCCAGCCCATCCCCCCTTAGGTTGATTTAGGGAATTAGGTTGACCTAGGGTGTCCACACCAGCTTTAGGTTGACTTAACAGGTCAAACTGAGTGTTAAGTCGACCTAAAGAGTGGTAGTTATTAAGTTGACTTAAGGAACCGCTTAAGTCGACTTACTGAAAGCCAGGTGTGGACGCGGCATTCTGTAGGTCAACTTAAGCGTCCTTAAGTCAACCTAAGTTGCTAGTGTAGACATATCCTATGAGTCTATAATAGCTTTGTGGCATCACCACCCCACACAATCCCCCTTTGGGTTGGGATCCCCACTGTTACGACACTGAAAGATCAGCTTTAAATATCCGAAATGATGAAATTTATTATTTAAAACACTATGATGGTGAAATTGACCAAAGTGGACTGAGAATTTGGTAGGGCCTTAGTCATGCACGTCATGGGACCCTCAGAAGTATTAGCTATTATGCAGTTTTGCCATTTATCAAAGCTGCAAATCCGATAGTACAAAGCCAACCAATACTAAACTGGCATAACACAACAGAGCAGGGGATACCATAATAAAATAGGATCAGACATATATGCATAGGAAAAGAAAGGAATGTGTTGTCAGTGTGCGTTATGTAGTTGCTGGCTGCCTGTGTGTGTCCCTTTGTGTGTGTTGTCCCAGCTCTGTGAGGCACTCACGATCGAAAGAACTGATATGACCACAGATGTGTTGAGTAACGAAGGCACCTGGCCAGGTTTATTGCAACATAGCACAATGATAAGCAACCTATATCTTACAGGTACACGTAAAATATGAGTTTCAGAGGGGTAGCCGTGTTATTCTATTTCAGCAAAACAAAAAGCTCATGCGATAAATAAATTTGTTAGTCTTTATATATATATATGAGTGCTCTCTGTGTAATGGAACAGCTCAGTATAACAGACAGACTCTTCGGCTATGTCTACATTAGAAAACTTAAGTCGACTTTTCTTAAGTCAACTTAATAAAGTCAACTTTAAGTCAACTTAAAAATCGACCTTATTAAGTCGACTTAACAAACTGCCAACACTTTAAGTTGACTTAGTCCACTTTGTTAAGTTGACCTAACTTTCCTTAGGTCGACTTAACAAAGCGGACTTATGCGTCCATACTGGGCTTAGGTTGACCTAAGGAAGCATTAGGTTGACCTAAGAAGGCTTAAGTCGACCTAATGATTGGTATTTATTAAGTTGACTTAAGCTTTCATTAAGTCGACCTAAGGAATTTCTTAAGTCGACTTAATGAAAGCCTAATGTGAACACGGCTTAATTTAAGTCAACTTAAGCCTCCTTAAGTCAACTTAAATTGCCAGTGTAGACATAGCCTTTGTTACCCCTAGGTCAGATAAAGTTATTTCTTCTGACATTCTTTGTTATATACTATTATGGGTAGTTTCATTTTGCACCTTCCACACAGGTAGTTGCCACTCTTTGGTGAGGTGTAACATTACTCATACACTTGCACTAGATAGTTCGAGCAAAACAACTCTATTAATTGATTCAAGTGTCATTTGAGGGGGCTAGGTGTTCCATGTTATCTCTTTGGTGTTAGGATGTTCTGTTACTTTCAATCTCTGATATGGAGTTTTTAGGTTCTTGTGCTTGGTTCTGTTTTGAAAATATATATGTGTTTGCAGTATCAGCTTGTTTCTTACCAACTTCTGTGCCAGTTTCTGTGCGGTGGTAAGCAATGGTTAAAGTATAATTTGACAGGCCCTGGAACCCTCCTAATCTCTGGGCCCCCTTCCCATATTGTCGGGGCCCCCTTCATGCATGTGCGGGCCCCAGCCCAGGTAGGCGTTTGCAACCACTTCTCAGCCTGATTTCTGCTAACTTGACTTTGTAATGGACTTGGACATTCTTTTAGCTTAGGCCTTGTCTTAACTAGTTCCGCTAGGCCTCAGGCCTCATTCCTGATCTGTTATGCTCGGCCTCTTGCTTCAGGCTTTTTCTTACAATCACTTACTTACAGAAGGCAAAACTAGAAGGGGAGGGAAATAGATGAGAGGGTAGGTGTAATGGAAGTCTGGCATTCTTTGAGCAATTTCCAGGTATATATTGAAAAACTGAGAGTTCCAAACCAAAAATGTTTTGGTTCTCACACATTTCCACAGAAAAACAATATCTTTTTTGAAGAGGAAGATGGAATTTTTCTGGTGAAAAGCTCTTATTTTATTGGAAAACACTTCAATGGGAATTTGTTCCCCAGCTCTCATCCCAGGACCCATCGATTCCTACATGACTAACCTCTGACTCCAAACTTTCAATATTTACCCATCATTATTTTTATATCTAGTTTTGCAATGTTGATGCTGAATGTTATAGATGATTTTAAGAGGGACTTAAAGTATCTGCCTGTAAATGTGGTGGAGGTCTGAGGAGCATGTTAAAAAACAAGAGAGGAGGGAGGAGAAGAAGGCAGGTGGTATTGAGATAGGAAGTGCAATTACAATTGGTAATTATAAAGGAAGTCTCCTCTGGTGCTCTGCTGCTGGATTTTTGATTGGTAATTATAAGCTATTTGCTGAAGCAAAACCACCACCAGCCTGTTCTGTGGAAAATGAGAAGTTTCTATGCAGTGGGACACAGGGAATTAGTTCAAGAGTTTATTTGCTTTATGCACTATAATGTTTTCACTGTACTGTCCAATGTGCAATGCAGTGCTCCCTGGGCAGACCACTCTATCATGATGCATCAGGATCTCCCCTCTTGCTGACACATTTCAGTGCTTCACAGATGTGGCTCTGATGCATTCTGGGAAATGTAGTCTGGCCAAAGAGCCCAGGAAGCTCATTAAAGAGAATGGGACAGGAGGCACCCAAACAACTATCCTTATAAGGCCACATGGCTGCTGAGAAGGATGGAGTTTAATGGCAAACTAAGGAAAAAATGAAAGATTTCAATATGGGGAATGTTTAAATGTTTCATTTTGACTGAAAGCATTGAAACAAAATGTTTCAATCTTCCCTAAATTGGGTGTTCGGTTTTTTAATGAGAAGTGATTTTCACATCAAAGTTATTTATGTTAAAACCCCAATTTTTCATCAAACCCAGTTTCAGGGCTTGCCTACACAAGCACCGTAATCCGCAGTAAAAATCATTACCGCGCGTTAATAAGCGAACTGTACAGACGTGAAATGTTGTTCCTGCGCACTAAGCGCCTTCTTGCTGCGCATTCCAACCA
>ML686139.1:1944043-1964434 GCA_007922175.1 Pelusios castaneus | reverse complement strand
TAGGGGAACACTTCAATCTCCCTGCTCACTCCCTTGACGACTTGTTAATAGCTGTGTTGAAACAGATGAATAACAAATCACAGCTTCAAAGAGAGACTGCAGAACTCGAACTTATATGCAAATTTGACTCAGTTGTCTTGGGGTTAAACAGGGACTATGGATTTTTCTCGCATTACAACAAGTGATTTGACCTCCCCCTCCTCTATGTGCTGTTCCCCAGTGTTTTGAATCCTAACACCTATTTTGATTTGCTGTTACAGCCTGACCTGATGCTATGTCATACACTCCCCTGCATTTAATCTCCTACCACTCTGTAACTTTCCTATCTTCAAAGCGTCTGACGAAGTGGGATTTTCTCCCACGAAAGCTCATGCGATAAATAAATCTGTTAGTCTTTAAAAGTGCCACAGGACTCTGTTGTCTTTCTACAATAGACTAACACGGCTACCCCTTTGGAATTCAAAATAAAAGCTATTAGACTAAATCTACTGGTGTGCCTTGTTCGGCCTTCCTCACTTTGTCACTCTTCAGTATATTTGAAGGTACATACCAATTTCTACACTTTAGCACACGCATTAAACCACATTCCCCTGTGATCTTGTCTTGGAGATAATTTCTCAGTCTTTATATCGTGACCATGTCATCAGGACTTTTTGGAGCTTGAGACATGGTACATCTCACTCTTGTTACACACGTCAGAACCCTGTAGGCAAAGAAACACCTGGGCTATGTCTACACGGGCAAGTTAGTTTGAATTAAGGAAGCTTAACTTGAACTAGCTTAAGCCTTGGCCACACTAGGCTTTCATTAGTTCAAATTAAGGGCTTCCTTAGTTCGAACTAATAAATTTGATTATGCCTTTCGAACTAACCCTGTCAATGTGACCATGTTAGTTCGAACTAACTGCTTAGTTCGAACTAACCGGCCATTGAGCTTAATGCAACTGACTAATTTGAACTAAGCAAGTGCCATGCATGGCACTTGCTTAGTTCGAATTAAAATTCCAGTGGGGCCATGCTAGTTCGAATTAAGTTAATTCGAACTAACTAAAATTAGTTCGAATTAGTTAGTACAAATTAACTAATTCAAACTAACTTTGGTAAGTGTAGACATAGCCCTGGAGATCTCCACAGCTAGCAGCAGTCCAGCCCATGGATTAATAGGTGACTGAGCCTCTCGGTTGCCGTTGAAATAGATCTCTAGCCTGTATCCCAAGCAGCCCAGGAATTGGGATCAGCATATAAAATATCCATCCTTGGATCTCTCCCTTTATCAGTCCACAAGGTACCATGGTGGACCAAACCTGTAAAGTGAAGTCTGAAAAGCATGCATCTGTCTCCAAAGTGGTGCAGGGATTGGGACCCAGCCTTAAAGCAGCCCCAGCTCTCAGAGCCCAGATGGAATGGGGTGTATTTACCTCCTGTATTTGTAACCTACCCCACCAGGGCTCCCATTGGATCACCTCTCACAGGGTGACTGAGTGGGACCTGCCACTCACGTTGCCCACAATGAAAACTTCCCATAAGTCTCAGAACCAGCTGAGGAGGACAACCAGTAACTGCCACTGGATGTTTGTGATCCTCTCTGAGCCGCCCTCTCCTGCCCTGTCCACATGTGCAGAGACACAGAGTATTCCAGAGAAAAGCCACGTCTCCTCTCCCTACTTCTCCTTTCTCTGAGAGAACCTAAATCAAATGCTGCCAGGTAGAGCATGTGGCTTCTCCTAGATCACTGGCTGCCTTGACAGTGTCAAGACTTCTGTAGGCCGTCTAGTATGACAGCAAGGAGAGATTTAACAGAGTCAACATAGTGGCCAAGCAGGTTCTTACAGGAAGCTTTTTCCTAGACATAAGGATGGGAAAGGGAAAAAATGCAAAGATGTTGGTTGAAAATCTGGAGAATAGAAGTTACTCATAGTATTCAATGTTATGTAGTATTCCATATCCATGGCTGGTGTTGCAGAGGTGGGAGGTCAGTGTCTCAGTATCATACGTGACATGATGAGTAGGGCAGCGAGAGGTAGAAGAGAACTAGTTTGTCTTAGATATGTTGGAGAAGGGGAACAGGCAGAGGGGGGCCTGGTGGAAGTGATGTGGTTGAAGAGAGAAGCCAGAACAATGATTTTTGCAGCAGCCCTTTGAATAAGACTGCTGTCAAGAGATGGAGAGGGAAGGGATGTGATGACCAGAAAAGAGACGATGTTCTTTTAGCTGCCACTGTGCACTGAGCTGTCCACATTTATGTTCAGGATCTTTTTTTTCTGAGCAGTTACAAACCCTTGTGGACCCCAGCAATATGTGAGCTCATTCCAAAACCCATAGAGACTCCCACTTTCATCCAGTGATGCTCAATTACAGTCACTAGCTGAAGATCTTGCAGCAGTGTTAAAATACCAAGCACTGCCATTTAAATGTCAGGCACCTCAAGTGGGCGTCTTCTTACAGGTGACTAAAATCTGAGCAATTCCTAATTAAAGCACAGTGGTGATTTGTGCTCTTCTTATATATCACATTCTTGCTGGGTTGCAACAGTTGTGTCAGACTTTTTTGTTTTACAAGGCCTTTTTGGGGAGCCCTCTTTTTTGTAAACATGATATGGGGAATCGGAACCAAACCCAAGTCACTAACAAACCAGTGCAGAATGGTCTCCAATAGCGTTTGTATCATTGGCTTTTTAGGCCACTTGGCAAAACAGGAACATTAAACAGTCTGATTGTTTCCCCTATGGCGGATATATTTGCTGTCCCCAGCTGCCGGTTGAGCTGTAACATTGTGACATCAGAGATAATCGGCCACTTCCTTGTACAATTCATTTGCATACCTGAGTCACTATTGCCCTGGTTGTCATGGCAATAGCTGCCTTTGATTACTGATTTATCACAGAGAAGGGTGCAAGAAGGTGCTGTAAAGGAATCAGCCTGGGTTTGTATTCGGTAATTTACATGGTGCCTTTTCAGTGGGTAATTGTTTTTTATTTTCCTCAACAGAGTTACATGAAAATAAAATTTTAAATTACAGCTCCTTGCCATGGATATTATTTAGATGCAAATTAGAAATTGGGGCTCTGTCTTTTTGAATCGTTACTTTTATTTTAAGTGGAAAATTCTACCTATCATTCCCTTCTTAGTTTTCTGTTTTAAAAAAAAAGTCAGTTAGAAGTTGCTGTCAAATTGCAGTTGCTTAAACAAACCAAACTACTTGAAGACAGTTTAATTATTTTCAATATATTTGTGGAAATATGGACAATGGAGTGGAGAGAATGCTTATAAAGTTTGTGGATGAAAAATGTGGGAGGGGTTGCAAGCAATTTGGAGGATAGGATTAGAATTAAAAAACATCTTAAAATGGAGAAAGGGTCTGAAATCAACAAGATGAAATTCAATAAAGACAAGTGTAAAAAGAGGGGAAAATCCAATGGACAGCTGCAAAATGTGGAATAATTGGCTAGGTGTTAGTACTGCTGAAAAGGATCTGGGGGTTACAGTGGATCATAAATTGAATATGAGTTAACAATATGATGCAGTTGCAAAAGAGGGTAGTATCCTGGGATATATTAACATGAGTGTCATATGTAAGATGGGAAGGTCATTGTCCCCCTCTGATGAGCACTGGTGAGGTTTCAGCTGCAGTACTGTGTCCAATTGTGGGTGCCTTGCTTTAAAAAAAAGATGTGGACAAATTGGAGAGAATCCAGAGAAGAGCAAAAAAAAACCGATCAAAGGTTTAGAAAATCTGATCTATGGATCAAGGTTAAATAAACTGAGTGTGGTGATGAGATAAAGCTGTGCAGGCTCTAATCATGGCTAATTTAGGGGTAACTTGTGAACCGCACCCAAAGTGCTTGTGAGGGGTGTCACTCTTCTATGGGTTAGGAGTCAGGTCTTCTGGCATGTAGGCCACAGTATCAATACAATGCAGAGTACTTGAGATTCCTTTGTAATTTGTCACTCAAAACAAATTGCTTAAAAGACCATTCCTTGTAACACAGAGCGGATCCTCCTACAGAGAGACACAGAGGCTATGTCTACACTTGTTAATTTAAGTCAACTTAGTGCGTCTACACTTAAAATTAAAGACAACAGAGTCTTGTGGCACTTTTAAAGACTAACAGATTTATTAATCGCATGAGCTTTCGTGGGAGAAAATCCCACTTCGTCAGACGCTTTGAAGATAGGAAAGTTACAGAGTGGGAGGAAATTAAATGCAGGGGAGTGTATGACATAGCACCAGGTCAAGCTGTAACAGCAAATCAAAGTAGGTGTTAGGATTCAAAACACTGGGGAACAGCACATAGAGGAGGGGGAGTTCAATTCACTTGATGTAATGCGAGAAAAATTTTGTACCTATGTACAATGGGGCAAAGGCTGAGCCCCCTGGCATTGGGCAAGGGGTGCCCCCCTATCCCCGTGGTCCTCCCCTAGGTCTCCCTAAGCCCCTAGAAGTCGACCTAGGCGTCCAGTGTGGATGCTCTAGGTCGACTTTCTAAGTTCCTCTTTAAGTCAACTTTAATTTTAAGTCAAATTCCAAAGGGGTAGCCGTGTTAGTCTATTGTAGAAAGACAACAGAGTCTTGTGGCACTTTTAAAGACCAAGCAAGCTTAAGTCGACTTAATTTACAAGTGTAGATGCAGCCAGAGAGTGTGTCTCCTGGGATCTCCCCGATAGCTATAGTTTGTATGTTTGTCTGTTAATAAAAGTTTGCCTTGATTCTAACTAAAATAAGAGTGGTCCTGTTTTACCATGACATGGGTTAGTCTTAATAAAAGAAAAGTGAGGGGGAAACTGATAGTTTTCCAATAAGGCCTGTTATAAAGAGGGTGGTGATCAACTGTTGTCCACGTCCCGTGAAGGGAGGACAACAAATAATGGGCTTAATCTGTAGCAAGTGAGAGTTAGGTGAGATATTAGGAAAAACTTTATAACTATAATAATAGTTAAGCAGTGGAACAGACTTCCAAGGAAAGTTGTGGAATCCTCATCATCGGAGATTTTTAAGGACAGGTAGGGCAGACACCTGTCAGGGATGGTCTAAGCATACTCACTCTTCAGTAAAGAAGGAAGGACTATGTTGTGTATTTTTGTCTCATCTAATTGCCAGGCAACCCAGCTCACTTCTTGCCATAGAAATAGAATTAGACCATTAGGTGTTAGCCCAGCCAGTCCTGGCTGGTTGTTAGTGTTTGCTAATAAAGACACTTAAACATAGATTTTCTCTCTGTGGGTGCATCTACACTGGCAACTTAGGTTGACTTAAGGACGCTTAAGTCGACCTACACAAAGCAGCGTCCACACTGGGCTTTTATTAAGTCGACTTAAGTGCTTCCTTAAGTCGACTTAATAACAGCTTAAGTCAACTTAATAACACTACTTTTGAAGGTTGATTTAAGCCTTAAGTTGACTTAAAGCCAGTGTGGATGGCTATGTCTACTGTTAAGTTGACTTAACAAGGTTGACTTTAAGTCAACTTAAAGTCAACTTTGTTAAGGCGACTTAACTGAGTTGACTTAACTTTACAAGTGTAGACATAGCCTGTGTGTTCATCCTGATCTCTTCTTGGATACAAGCTATTCCAAAGATTCATCACTGCAGACTAGATTACCTCTTTTGATCCCTTTTGGTACTACATTTCTATGATTCCATAGCACTGAGTAGTAAAGTAAGGAGCTTTAAAAATATCAATGGCAATCAGTGATACTAACGAGACAACATATGTGTAAGTGCTTAATTATTTAAAAATGCACATTTAAAATATATTTTTCTATTAAAAATGAAGAAAATTCACAAACAAAAAGCTTCATTTAACATTCAGTAAGCTTGCTCCCATCAATAAACTAAACTATAAAATATTAGCCAATACACAATCCCGTTATTGTTTTAGGCGAGACCCAGGTTCATTCGGTCAGTGTACCAGACATTATCTGCAAATGAGTCAAAACTGTGCGGCGAAGGAGTCTGTTATCTGTAGGACCCTTGCCTGATTTGTTATAGAGCCTGAAAGGTGTATAGTATATGAGGCAAAAGATCATAGGTAGAGAAAGGATGGTCTCATATTTAGGCCAGTTGAATGCCACCCTGGATGCTTAGAATCTTGCCTCTGCCACTGAGTTCCTCTGTGATGTTGGGTAAGTCAATTAAGCCAGACTTTTCACTGGTAGTCCCTTTTGCATTTAATTGATGGTAATTTAATGCATACGCACAAAACAGCTGAATTAAGGTTATATGAGCAATGCGCATTCTGGATTTTCCTAACTCGACTATCTTGAGCTGCAACCCTTTAATCCTTTAAAATCCTTAACTTTGTAGTTCTTTGTTTTTATGGGGCAGTTTATCAAAGAGATCAACTTAACTAACATTAAAGGAGGTATTTTGTTTGTGAGTAATAGCAGCAGCTGCATAGAAGCACAAATTTATGTAGCCTTCTAATCCAAAATTCTCTCTCTGTGTGCCACAGGAAATCACTTACTTGGATGTGCTATCCTGGGTTCCAGTGAACACAGCTTTGAAATGCTGTCCTACTTATGTGGGTGTTGATAGTACATTCTAAAATTTACCATCTGAATGTGTAATCAGTGAAAGGATGCAGCCACAGCATTGTTTGTTACAAAGTGTGAGGACCCATATTCAGACATGTACACACATATGGCAGGGCATCCTTCAGTGCATTGTTAAAAGTAGCATAAAGATAAACTAGTCCTGCAACAGTACCTGCCTTACAAATGCTTATACATTTATTATTTTAAAATTATAGTTCTTTCATGAGATCAACAGGTTTTGTTGTCTAGCAAAGCTAACTCTACAGTGTATGTTTGAGTTTTTTTTAAAAAAAAACCACGTGAATAATCCAGCCACAAATCCAATTTCTGAAATATGTCATAATGAGCAGAAATAATCAGTCTTGATTGTGGCAAAATGATCTGATGGAAGGTCTGCAAAATGGGATAAGGAAACCTGGATACTTTCAACCCTAAGAATGACTAAAAATGTAAAGGTGGGTTCTGGGGAAGAAGTGGGGGAGAGGAACCTGAAACTTGCAATGAAAGATCCCACTCAACCCCAACTGGCACATCAATGGCATCAGACTGTTCCTAAATCATTGCAGTAAACAGTAATCTTGCATGGAATTTTCAGAAGAGCCTAAATGATTTAGGAGCCTAAGCCATACCTTAAGACATAAGTTAGGCACTTCTCAGCCTAAATCCCACTGAACACAGGCGTTTAAGTACCTTAGCTTCTTTTGAAATTTTTTCACCTGATTATTAATTCAACAGTTTCAACAAAAACTGAATGGCACAGATACTAGCGAGCAGTGAAAAAACGCCAGTCAGATGGCAACAATTTCTTTAGAGGCATTTCAAGACAACTTATTTTTTTAACTTAAATCAAACAAACAAAACCTCTAGCTTTTGCAAAGCTTTGAAATGGATTATAAATCTTGCACATCTGCTTTACTTACAGACAGCTCATAACATTTGCAGAGAGTGGAAGTATGTCTTCAGGAAACTAGTCCTCCTTACTTGATAGGTTTAGTGCAATCCCCAAGATGGGTTTCCTAGGCTAGAAAGTGACTCTCGGAGCTGATGGGATAATTTCTGCCTCGAGTAAGATGAATGTGTTTGGCGTATCTGGGGCAAGGACATTCCCCGCAACACTGCAGCGCATATCTCAATGCTTAATCAGAGCAGAGAATTTTTGATGTCACCAGTGCTTACTCCCTGTTTATAATACCAAATCACTTCCCCATTAATTTCATCGTTAGCTATTTATATTTGAGCTCAGATTTCCATGGAGCTGTTTCTACGAGGACCCATCAGAACCCAGGGTCACTGTCCAATGACATTTCTGTAGAGATGCACTCCTGTATGTCAAAGCCAATGGCTCTGCCATTGCTACAGTGCTTCTAGAGTCACTGGGCTGTTGAAGATGGACAGGGGTGATTTGAGAGATTCCCACTGATTTCAACAGGCTTTGGGTGAGGCCTCTTGCTGGACTCTTTACAGATAACAGTAATGGAGGTCCCTTCTGGTGTAAGACTGGAGAAACAACTTCTCCAAGGGTGATGCTCCCCCAGCCAGGCCTGCCTCTGCAGGAACTGAATGGGTAGCAGCTGTTGAACTGGAATGGAGGTTTTGGGGAGTATGGGAGTGGGCGGGGGAGCGGGAAAGATATGTACCATCCACTTAGTCCTATTATCACCAGGCTGTGCCTGCACCCCAGCGTTCTTGTCAGAGCCAGGAGGTCAGTGTCATGACAGCTCATATCCAGCCATTCCTGGGGTGGCTGGGCATTGCACTCTGCTCTTCACTCCTAAAGACATACCTTCTGAGCAACAGTGTCCCCGTCCCTTCATGGGCCAGCCCACCATGGCAAGGAGAACAATCCCACATGGACTAAAAATTACCAGACTTGTCAATTAGCTTAACTCACTTGTTTGGCCTACTTTGTCCTTGGTACCTCTCAATACTGCCCAGTATCTTGTTCTGAGCACTACAGTCAGTGTCAATCACTTCTGGTTTGCACTCTCTGGCGAGAGGCCCATGCTGTCCTTTGCTAGGAAAATCCAGTCCTGGCGAAGGACAGCATGGAAGGGTGGATCCCTTTGTGGGGAGAGGACAACAAGCAACCCCCAAAAGCACTACATCCTCTCTCTGGAGAGTGGGAAATCATGCTGCCACCCAAGATCCATGTCTCTCTGCTTGCTGGCTGCACCCTTCCTGCCAGTGAACTTCTTCGCCAGTGTCCTATCCCAAAATCCTGCCATCCCATCCACCACCCAAATCCTGCTGGATTTGGAGGGAAGAGGGGAGCCACCAGCCACCTGTGATCTTGCTACCATTGAAGGACAGCAATGTAGCTTTTGCAGGTGTATTCTTCGTGATGTTCTCTGACAAATAAAAAATGATCTTGCTATAAAGATTCTCCTCTGTCTCAGAGTTGTTGTCATGCCATAGGTAGGGTAGAGTTTTCTTCAGCCCACTCAGTGCTAATTAGAAATTTCCAGTCTTTGGAATCTGGACGGGGTTATTAAAAAAACACCAAAACCAACAAAACCAAAAGCCTATGCATCCCATTTCTTAATTTAGATCTGGTATAAAATTGTACAGGTTTTGTTTCATTGATCTGAGACTTGCTTTCTTCTCCAAACAAAAATGAACAGAGGGATTCTCCAAAATCTGGGATTTGGAAGAAGTCTTTTGCAATGTCAGGATGCAGCACCTATTAGCAGGTCTGCTGGCATAAGATAAGACCTCTCAGTCCAGACCATCAAAGGTATTCAGACATCTAAGTCCCATTGAAACCAAAGGTACTGAGGATCTGATGGTGCTGAATTGCTACCATGTGGCCCAGGGGAAGGAAAGTTTATTTGTCATATGAGAGATTCATCGCTGCACCTCCAGCACACAGCACTGTTATGCAAAATGCAATATTAGCCAATTTACAGGGTACCCCTGAGACCCCAACATGCTGCACTCTCGGATGCTGTCTGGGCACAAGCACATTTCTTTAACAATTTTACCTCTGCCAGAGGTTTGTTCTTTTAAGTGCACGGCCTAATGCATATATGAAATTGGCCAGAATGCTTTCCATATAGTAAAGTATACTTGTCATTATGGGCCAATTGAGGTTGCCACTGTCTTTTGGAAACCACAGATCCGCATAGAACCATAGAAGATGAGGGTTGGAAGGGACCTCAGGAGGTCATCTAGTCCACCCCCCTATTCAGAGCAGGAACGACACAAAATAAACCACCCCAGCCTAGGCTTTGTCAAGCTGGGCCTTAAAAACCTCTAAGTGTGGAGATTCCACCATCCCTCTAGGGTAGTGGTTTTCAAATGTTTTTTTCTTGGGACACAGTTGAAAAGAATCACTTATGTCTGTGACCCAACAGCTATGTCTTTGAACAATGCATTCCAGTCTTGGCAGCAGCAGCAGGGGGCGTCACGGCCCAGTACTTGAAGTTCTGCAACCCAGTACTGGATCCTAACCCGTGATTTAAAACCATTGCTCTAGGGAACCCACTCCAGTGCTTCACCACCATCCTAGTGAAAAAGCTTTCCTAATATCCAAAGTAGATCTCTCCTACTGCAGCTTGAGACCATTGTTCCTTTTTCTTTCATCTGCCACCACTGAGAACAGTCTAGCTCCATCCTCTTTAGACCCTCCCCACTTCAGGTATTAAAGGCTGCTATCAAATCCCCCCTCACTCTTCTCTTCTGAAGACTAGTCCAACCCCCAGTTCCCTGTGGCCTAATCCACACTGACGGCGGCAAATTCATCACCATCATTTGATCTTTCTGATTCGATTGAGTGGTCAGCGCAGTGCTGAGTCAAAGGGACAGCATTTCCCTTTCCCTCAGCACAGTGGAGATGCTGTGGTAAGTAGATATTAGAGAGTCAAAGGGAGACACATACATTATTTTATATAAAGACAACAGAGTCCTGTGGCACTTTTAAAGACTAACAGATTTATTTATCGCATGAGCATTCATGGGAGAAAATCCCACTTCGTCAGACGCTTTGTCTGGATCTGTGCAAGTTGTTTCATGAAGTTGATGGATTTCCACTTCAAACGGCTGTATTCAGTGCCCTCCATGTAGTCAAATTCCAAAGGGGTAGCCGTGTTAGTCTATTGTAGAAAGACAACAGAGTCCTGTGGCACTTTTAAAGAAGTGGGATTTTCTCCCACGAAAGCTCATGTGATAAATAAATCTGTTAGTCTTTAAAAGTGCCACAGGACTCTCTTGTCTTTCTACAATAGACTAACACGGCTACCCCTTTGGAATTATTTTATATAGTTTGTGTATCTCACTTCGACTGCCACCAAAATCCATGGCCAGTGTAGACATGGCCTCAGTCTCTCCTCCTAAGTCATGTGCTCCGGCCCCATAATCATTTTTGTTGCCTTCTGCTGGACTTTCTCCAATTTGTCCATATCCTTCCTGTAGTAGGGGTCCAAAACTGGACAAAAAACCCCAAATATGGCCTCATTGGTGCTGAATAGAGGGGAATAATCTCTTCCCTCAACCTGCTGGCAATGCTCCTACTAATGCAGTCCAATATGCCATTAGTCTTCTTGGCATTAAGGGCCCACTGTTGACTCATATCCACCTCATAGTGATGCCTCTGTCCGGAGTAGGACATTTGGTGCAACCTTAATTTAAAGGATGATCCCTGATGAGGTTTATGTGACCAAAGGCCATGAATAGAACCCTGCGCAGATACCAAAATGTGGATCCGGATCCAATCCACATCCACTCAGTGTCAGTCTCTTTCTGATCCGTGATCTGCATGTCAGGTTTTATGTCTATCCATAACCGCATTTGCAACTGAGCTTGGGTTCACTCAGTCAGCGTGCTGGCCTTTGCCTGGGTCATTCCCCACATGGGCCTACCCCACTTTTTTCTTTTCCTGTTTGCAGTTTGTGCGCCATGCTGTCAATCAGATTTCCTTGGTCACCAATGAAATCTCTGATTGACAGAATGGCACGCAAACCGTAAACAAAAAAGGAAGAAGTAGGTGGGGCCCACATGGAGAATGAGTCAACCGAAGGCCAGCATGCTGACTGACTGTGAGTGGTGGCTCTCCAAGCCTCAGCCTGCATAGACTGAGACTCTGATTCGCTGACAGCCCACAATCAGAGCTGACCTGGGATTGTCTGGAGCGCTTCCTTGTTCCCCTGTGTGCTGCTGATGCAGATCATAGCAGCAGCTTCAGCAATCGATTGCACGCTGGGCAGATAAAAATAGAATCCGTATCTGAGGGCCAATCTGAGGGTCTGCAAATATCCGCACCCACATCCACGGATGCAGATACCCGCGAATCTGAAGTGGATACCCATGGATCTGCAGGGCTCTAGCCATGAATATCAAGAGAGCATACACAATGAAAGTGTCACTCAAATGAAGGTACCATTTTGCCTTTTAGTTTGTCATGCTGGAGTCTGCAGGATGAGTGAGATGTGCACAAGGAAGGAGAGTGAAATGCAGTCCAGGCATGTGACTCTTCACTTTGTGCTGCACTGTACTCCTGTGAAAAATGAGTCTACAGCCCAACCATTCCACTTTCCTGGAGGCCACATGATGAGTCAGAGAGGGAGCTGGAAATAAAAAAGATGGCACCTATGTTCCTGTTCTCACCACTACATACCCTGCCACAGACAGCACACATTCTCAATTTGGCAATCACAGAAGCTTCAAAAAGACATATGCACATGCTAATTTCTATGCACCATGACTCACTGAAGTCAACAGGACTAATTAGTCTCAATGTATCAAGTTCAGTAGCCAAACTAAGAAAAAAAAATCAGTTTAAGTCCTTTTTTTTTGTCAAGTATTTCTATCCCTTTTGTTTTGGTTTGATTTGGGGTTGTTCTTGGATAGATGTAGCTAAATTTCTAAACAAAAAGCTTCAGAATGAAAAGTCGAAACATCTTGGTTTGAAAACGTCAGAACAAAATATTTAAACTTTCTCAAAAGAATTTCTAAATTTGGTTTTGTTTTGTTTTGTTTTGGCATAAGCTATTCACCAAATTCATCCTGAATTCACAAATCATTTTGGTGGACCTGAAATTGTACTTTTTAGTGATTAGAACTGTTGCTCTGAGAAATTTTGTCCTGCTTTTCTGGCAAGGGCTGAGACCATGAGAAACAGGTGTCCCAGGGACAGTTTTATGTGAGATGGGAAGGTCCCTATATAAATTCCATGATTCTAAGAATGTCAGTTCACAACTGCTATCATGTAATGTTCATAACAGCAGGTGTGGCCACCACCTTGGTATTTAAAGGTTCACCAGATTTCCATCCTAGGGGCATGGTATCTGTTGCTCAGAAGGCCTTGCCTCTTGAAAGTCCCACAGACATTCACACATGATTAATTCATTGAGTTCCATGGGATTGCTCACAAGTGTAAAGATTGTTGCAGTATCAGGGCTCAAGTCCCAGATCCTCAAAGTAATTAAAATTAATGGGAGTTGGGTGTCTAAATACCTTTGATGGTTTGGACCTAACTCTGCATCACGTAAAAGATAAGTTGCAGTAGTCTGAGGTTCTCTGTTGGGTGATCTCTCACTGGGGACTTCCTAAGGCAAAGTCATGAATGCAGTGTTCTCTAGGGGCATGTCTTTCTGTACCACTTGAAAGCGGTGCTGCTGCATTGCTGGAGTACTTTAGTGAAGACATTCCTACCCCCATGGGAGGACTTCTCCATCATCATAGCTAATCCAACCCCCGAGAGGCGATGGCTCTGCTAGCAAGAGAAGATCTCCCATTGACATAGCACTGTCTACACACAGGGTTAGGTCGGTACAACTATGTCGCTCAGGAGTGTGAAAAATCCTCATCCCCTCAGTGACATAGTTATACTGATAGAAGCCTGTAGCAGAACTCTTCTTTGGCTCTGTGCCATAGCTAAAGCAAATCTTACCTCTTCCAGTCCTGGAGCCTGCACCATGTTGCCCCCCTGCACGGGGCTCTGAGTGATGTGCACAAACCGACTGTGCAAGAATTGTCATTCTGCCATGCTGATGTTTTGAAAAATTGGTTCACTGGGGACAGTGTTTGGATCAAAGACTCCCTAGGGGAAACCCAGCTGTAAAACTGTGAGCAATAATTCAGCATTACAAGGAAAACACTAATTTAATAAAATTTCTAGGTGTAAAATTAGAGGCGGGATGGCAGAACAAGAATCTTCTGACAGGCCTAATTGGAAAAAATAGCATCAGAAATTGCCTCTTTAACAGCCAATGTATCTTGGTGAGCTGAGAAATCAGCCAGGAGACAGTGTTTGATGCATTGAACTTCCCAGCCCAGATGTGGGGAGGCAGGCAGAGGGGCATATTCATGCTGGTGTTGGGAAAGGCTTCCTCCACGTGGCTGGTGACCTGGTGCACCTGGAGGTCGGGTCAGCCAGCCCACCTGGAACCACTCTTGGACCTATACCGAGGGCCTGGGAGCTGAGACCTGATCTTGCTACATGGAGAATGGCTGATGCAGCTGAGGTGGGATCTGCCAGGAGGGTCTAAGAGTGGACTTTTCCCTCAGGGCACAGTCACAGCTTTGAAGGGGAGGCTAACAGGACTGCGGGGAACATTCACCAGCTGGGTTTCAGTGCCATTCAGAGTCACAATGTGACTGGTCTAGGCAGGTGGATCCAGAAAGGGTATGTTCCTTTCCACCCCTTGTGCCTCAGTGCAGGGGCTGGGGAACACAGGCACTGCATTACCTCCAAACTGCCAGGAGCAATAGTGTTCCCAAAAGGGAACAGGCCGGCAGTAGCGTATGGACCCAGGGGGGCAGGGAAGGGCCAGGCTCCTAGGCGCCGGGCTGGCCATGCACCAGGGCCAGATTAGAGGGCCTGGCCCAGGCTGCCCAGTTTCGAGGCACCGTCCCCACCCTCCCACCGTGACTGTGCGCAGGCCAGACTGTTGGCTCGGGGCAGCAGCCATGGTCCCCGGCACTAGGATGGGTGGGCCAGAGGCCGCGCCGCCCTCTCTTCGCTGTGGAGAAGCATTCCTGGTTGCCTTGCCCCCAGCCAGCTGCCCCGCCCCCTTAGAGAGTTGGGCAGCACGTGGTTGCTGCTTTCTGGGGGTGGGGCCCTGGAGAGGGCCCATTCAGTGGAGTTCGAGCTGTTTTGCACCCGCAAAACTCCCTGCCCCTCCCCACCAGCGCTGAACAGAGACCGCCTCGCCCTCAGGCTCTGGAGGGGGCCCGTTCAAAACAACCAAAGTAACAAAATCTGCCTGCACATGGCTTTGGGCACTACATCAGCCTGGCACCCCCTTGCAGCCCAGCAGTGGCTGTCTGGCAGCTGGGGGCTGTCATATTTGCCTCCCCCCATGCCTCATGCTCCCCTCTGCCCTATGCATTCCTTCCCCCTGCACAGAGCAGGAGGGGTACCAGTAAATGTGACTTGGACCCCGGGCACCAGATAACCTTGGTATGCCATTGCAGGCCGGGCTGCAGAGGAGAGCATGTGTTCCACCCATGTCAAGAACTCCCGCTGCAGCATCAACTCTGCAGAAGCCCCAGGAGAAATCCTGCCTGCATCAGCCATGGCCTAGTCTTAAAGGCATCATCTAACCCCTGTAACCTTTTCTTGCATCAGTTAATTCATTCGGGAATACAACACACAGAGAATGCACCCAGCTGTATTGGTGCTGAATGATGGACAATAGCAGAAAACTGAGAGCTGTGCTGAATTTTGTAGTTCATATCAAAGGAGCTCTAGATCTGCCTTGTCACTGATTAATAACAAATAAATCCTCTTTAAAGGGCTGAGAGAAGCAGGAAGCAAATGGCTCCATGAGATGCTCTCTCAGTGCTGAAATCCAAATGGAATAGGGAAACAGACTTTCTGGGTGCCCCAGTAACATCCCACTTAGTGGCTTCCAAGAATGCTAGCTAGCTTGTAGACCAATAATTGAATCTCACTAGTGTGTGGCTACTGGCTGTTTGCATTCATTTCTAATGGCATTGGTTCACTAAAAGTGGAAGGACTTTCAGTGCTAAGCAGTTGATTGGCTAAAAGGGAGTTTTTCTGAATCTGTCACTGGAGAACACAGCATGACTGCACCTAGCCAGACACAGATGAACCCTAACACACCAGGTAGCCATGTCCAAGGTGCCATGGTTCCTCATTAGCAAGAAGCAGCTGAAGGAGCTGCAGGTGAAGCAAAAACCAAACTCAAGCTTTATTTCCAGCCTGAAACATGTGCAGAACATATTTCCATTTCCCATGCCCTTGGGTGAGACACATGCAGCGTGGCTTGTAGCTGGAGCTGGCCAGAAATTTTGGAGGGACAAAAAATGCCAGTTTGTCAAAACTGAAACTATTGGTCAGAAAGGGATGGTTTAAATACATTTCTTAGCCTGACAAATATGTGAAGGGATAGTCACAAAATTGTCAGAATTAAATATTTTGATATTTTCTCCATTGAAAAAAAAAATCCAGTTTTTCAGTTTGGAATGATTTTTCATTTAAAAATTGAAGCTAATTAGAGTAAAAATAAATGGCTTGAAATAAAAAGTGGCCAAGATTAGAATAAAACATTTGATTGACCTGAACCAATTTTTGGAGGCAGGGAGGAAAGGGAGGATTTCTGGATGAGGAAAGATTTTCAGATTTCAACTTTTTATCCTTATTCAGGAGAAAAATATTTTACAGTATGTGAAAAATTTTCACAGAAAGGGTAGACTATGCTTGACTTTTGACCTGAGAAGAGCAAGATGTTTTCAGGGACAATATTCTGGTGATGCAATGCTTGATGCTGTCTGTTGGAATGAGCTGTTTTCAATTTGGCCATATAATGCATCTCTCTCTCATAAATACACACAACCTTCAAAACCCTCGGTATTTTTAACTCAGCCCAATTTGAACTTGATTTCATGATGCCTGAGATTGACGAAGCTAAAGCAGAGGAACAGATCTGTGCAGAATTTTAAGGATCATAAATCTAAGTGTACGTCTACACTAGAAACATAAGCCAACCTATAGAGGTCTACCTACAGCCACCACAGTAATACTGCAATGCTTCATGTCCACACTACTCTCCTTGGGTCAGCGGTGCACATCCTCATCAGGATTGCTTCTATCAAGCTAAGATTGAGTGTGGGGAGCTAAGAACACCGGTCTACCAGCCTGGAGAGGGGTAGAAAGCCACCCAGCTTTCCAGGGCTGCAGGGGGCAGCTGGACTCTACCTGCCCAGCTTTTTTGTCAATTTCATGGCTCCTGCCATAAAATTGTCCAAACAGCTATCGGCCCATGTAAGGGGACAGTGTCTACAGAGACACAGCATAGCCTGGCTACATCAACATAAACCTTGTGCCTCTTCTGGAGATGGAGCTAGTATATGAGTATCATAGGGCACTTACATTGGCAGGAGAAAGGCTGTAGTGTAGACTGATGTAATTTGGTCATCATATACTGCCTTACATCAACCTAACTGTATAGTGTAGACCAGCCTTTACTCTGCTAAGCATTCGAGGAGAGACTGAAGGAACTAGGCTTATTTAGTTTGCAGAAGAGAAGACTAAGGCGGGATTTGATAGCAACCTTCAACTACTTGAAGGGGTGTTCCAAAGAGGAGGGAGCTAGGCTAGTCTCAGTAGTAACAGAGGACAGAACAAGGAGCAATGGTTTCAAGTTGCAGCTGAGGAGGTCTAGGGTGGATATTAGGAAAAACTTTCTCATTAGGAGGGTGGTGAAGCACTGGAATGGGTTACCTAGGGAGGAGGTGGAATCTCCAGCTTTCGAAACTTTAAAGGCCTGATTAGACAAAACCCTGGCTGGGATGATTTAGTGGGAGAAGTCCTGCTTTTAGCAGGGGGTTGGACTAGATGACCTCATGAGGTCCCTTCCAGCCCTAAGATTCTATGATATCCATTATAAAAAAAAAATGCAAAGTGTTGCTACACAGTAGTTTTAACTCTGACCCAAAATAAACGCTCAATTAACTCAAAATATAAATATACATCTTGAAACCCTTCTGAAAAAGAAGCACTGAGATGATAGGGGCATGCACTAGTGATCTGCACTGATCAGCTTCAAATACAAGTCCATAGATGTATGACAAATTTATATACATCTTATAATCATTTCTATTGAACTGCATATCTGACATTGTTCTAATAGTGAAACAAGAATCTGAAAGACTTGAAAAAAAAAAACCCCCAACAAAAAAAGAAGTCCATACTGTCAACTGATAAATATATCTACTGAGATTTCCCATTTTTCAATGTCTAAATATTTTCTTTGAGGGGACACTGCTATTTTAAAATGGGTTAGAGGTCAGTGGCTCTGTGATGAAATATTCATGTATTTGTACTTGATAAGAATAAAAGGTTTTCTCTTCTGCTGCAATCCTTTTACAGTGCTTCAGACAGGCTCAACTCCAGTCATCTACATACACAGTACAGGCGGCTTCATTATCTCCCCACTGTGGGAGTAGGTCAGAGACTTGAACAGGATGTGTGGGAGAACAGAGCTCTGTTATGCACCCCATGAGTTCCTCTGGGGATGGATGAACAAACCCTGACCCCAAGAGGGAGAAAGGAATGGAAACACTCAAGTATGAGCTTATCTGCACCAATAATGATGCATAGTCAACTCAGCCAACCTCATGATCTCCTTCTGAAGGGCCATTGCCATTGAAACCTATGAGCATTCTGCCATCTGCTGGTGAAAGGTTGGAGACCACTTGTCTATGCCATCGCAGACACTACCCCTCATCCACCTCTTGGAGTAAGACATTTGTTAACATGACTGATCCCATCTTCATACCTTACTGTAGCTGCTCCACACATCACTGTTGCATCCCCTTGTACCAGTGTGTGGTGCTGGAAGCACTCTCAGCCTCTAGCTCCAGGGTGCAGCAGCTGGTTTGGAGAAAAGCAACCCAGGCCATAACCTGATCTTGACACATACAGTCTCTAAACAGTTCAACAGTAACCGAGGCACAGCCTGGCTGGAAACAAACAAGCTAACATAAGAAACAGCCACTCAGTCACTGCACTTAAACCCAAAGACATGACATGATGAGGCCCTATGCCAGCACTGAGATCTCCTCCTCTGCCCCAGTCTTAACCAGCACTACCTCCAAGGAATCAGACACATCTTCTTAACTGGTCTACTAACTAACTATTGGTCTGTGGCACCTCCAGGTGCTCTGGAGGACTCAGTCTCACTGGTAGCCCATCCCAAATGGGTCTTCCTTAAGTAGGGGCATCACCCATTCCAGAAGCACAAAAAAAATAAGTACAGCCACATGGGGTCAGACCACTGGTCCATCAAGCCCCATTCCTGTCTTCTGATAGTGGCCAATGCCATGTGTTTCAGAGGGAATGAACAGGACAGGGAATCAATGAGTGACCATCACCTGTCATCCACTCCCAGCTTGAGATGAGGGACACTCACGCTATGTCTACACTTGTCAAAATAAGTCGACTTTGCTAAATTGACTTAGCATGTCCGCACTGTAAATTTAGGTCGACTTAAAGTTGACCTTGCCAAATCGACTTAGAACGTCCACAGTGGACACCTAAGTTGACTTCTAGGGGCTAGGTGGACCTGGGAGTAGTCTGGGTGGGGGGGCACCACTTTAAAAGTGCCAGGGGGCTCCGCATTTTCCCCATTGTACTAAAGTACATGGGGGCTGAGCTGGACAGGGACAGGGGCAGGGTAGGGGAGTGGGGTGGGCAGGGCTGTGTCCTGCCCTGTGGGTGGGCACACCAGGCTCTGGCTGTGCCAGCCATCCTGGCAGTGAGGTCAGTGGGGGAGCCCTGGGGACCCTTAAAGTCGACTTAGAGCTAAGCCACGTCTACAGTGGGTTGAGTCAACTTAATAAAGTCAACTCAGCCAGTAAGTCGCCTTTAAACTAGGTTTTATAGAGTCAACTTAAAATTTCCTTAAATCAACTTAAGCAGCAGTTTAAGTCGACTTAAGGAAATTGTAGTCTAGACGCAGAGTAAATTAAGTCGACTTAAGCAGGTTTAAGTCGCCTTAATTTACAAGTGTAGGTGCACCCTCAGAGAATGGTTTTGCATCCCTTCCCCATCCTGGCTAATAGCCAGGGAGGGACCTATTCTCCGTGAACTAATCTTGTTCTGTTTGGAACCTCATTATAAGTCTTGGCCTTCACAATGTCCCCTGGCAGAAAGTTCCACATGTTGACTATGTATTGTGTGAAGAAATACTTCCTTTGGTTTGTTTTAAACCTGCCTCCCATTAGTTTCATTGGCTGACCTCTGGTTTTTGTGTTATGTGAAAGAATAAACAACATGCCCTTATTCACCGTCTCCACACACGTCACAATTTTATAGATGTCTCTTAGGCTATGTCTACACTTGTTAATTTAAGTCGACTTTGACTAAGTCAACTTAGTGTGTCTACACTTAAAATTAAAGTCGACTTAAAGGGGAACTTACAAAGTCGACCTAGAGCGTCCACACTGGATGCTCTAGGTCGACTTTGTGGGGCTAGGGGGACCTTGGGCAGGTCCACGGTGGCAGGGGGGGCACCCCTTGTGTGCAATGGGGCAAAGGGGGACAGGGACCCTGGCAGGGCATGTGGGCAGGGTGTGATGCTGTCTGGATTTAGAGAAGCTTTTATGATATTATTTTCAATGGATATCTCATAAATGCTATAATCCACAGGAACTATGTCATGTTTGGTATCAATAGAAAGGTAGTAATTTGCTGGGAATGATTATATAGTTTATGTCTAGGAATTTTATTTATATTAGAAGTTATTTAGTCAGGAATTTGGTGTTATAACTATACTTTAACTTGTGTCATTCTGGAGGAATGCCTTAGACAGGAGGGTGTCAACAACCATTGTCTCCTTAATGGCTCATCAGGTTTCTCCCTTTGGCCCATTGTAGGTGGGAGCTTCCTTAACATTA
>ML686139.1:1886861-1939043 GCA_007922175.1 Pelusios castaneus | reverse complement strand
TCGACTTAATTTTCAAGTGTAGATGCACCCATAGATAGAATCATAGAAACTGGAAGGAACCATGAGAGATCATTGAGTCCAGTCCTCTGCACTCATGGCAGAACCAAGTACCCTTTTAATCCATCCCTGACAGATGTTTGTCTAACCTGCTCTTAAAAACTTCCAATGAATCCTAATTCCATTGGAGGGAGAGTGACTAGGGCAGTTTCCAGGATCACCCTCACAAATGTCCTACAGCCAAATCACAGTTAACTCATCAGAATTCAGCAAAACAAACAAGGAGACTCGTGGCACTTTTAAAGACTAACAAATTTATTCATCACGTGAGCTTTCATTGGAGAAAAATCCCACTTCATCAGACACTTGAAGATGGGGAACTTATATCTTCAAACATCTGATGAAGTGGGATTTTCTCCCACGAAAGCTCCTGCGATAAGTAAATGTGTTAGTCTTTAAAAGTGCCACCAGACTCCTTGTTTGTTTTACTGAACTAGACTAACATAGCTTTGGAACTTGCCATCATCAGAATTCAGTTTCAGGTTAGATCTAGGGTTAATGTTGGAATTAGAGATTCTGTGAGGGTTCAGGTTAGATTTAGCAAAAGTTTCAGTGCTAAGTTTAGCACTAGGGTTGGGGTTTGTTTTAGAATTAGAATCAAGGTGTGGGTTAGAGTTAAGGTTGGAGTGAGGATGAGGGTTTGTGCTGGGCTTAGGTTAGGGTTAGAGCAGGAATTTCAGTTAGCATTGCATACTTCTCAGTTTTCGCTCGTGTGCAAAGAGAAGAACCACAACTCCATTCCATGTACTGATTACAAGAACTGCTAGGAGCAGTGAAGCCAGGCTACAAATCCACCTCAGATGGAACATGTTACCATTCACTAGGAAGTAGAGCAAAAGCTGGAGAAGGCTATCAGACCTAAGAGCAGTCTGGAACCAGGAGAGCAGGAGACACCTTTGTTCCCACACAATGCCCTGCACTAAGCCAGGGAAGCAGAGACAGAGACATTGCCCATGTGTAAATATTCCCTGCTTTACAACAGGATGTGCTCCAGTGTAGCAGCTTGTATGTGAGTGCAAGACTGAGTGTGAGAGCAGATGTTGAGGTGCCAAAAGGAAAGCAGAGTTTTGCCTCTAGAGACAGATTTGTTTGCATTCATTTTCTGTGTTGCTGGTGTGCTCCCTGCTCACAGGGGAGGACGCCTTTTCCCCCTGAGCAGCAGGTGTATCAGTCACACTTGTAACCCATTCATCTCCTTGTGGCTGATCTCCACTGGCCCTGGGATCATCGAATCAATTGTCTTTCTCAGAGAAGTGGTCTGAAACAGCCTTTGGGGCTCTCCAGTGCAGCTATCCTCCTCTTCCAAAGATCCTCAGCTGTCAGATGACTAACAAGGTCCCTGGAGTCCCCAGGCTGCTTTTTTAGCAGTAGCTTCAGATAAATGACTTTCCTCCAAAGAAGCAATGTAATTTACTAAATGAGTGGTGTCACCTCATCCCCACGTGCAGCAACAGTGCTGGTCTTTGTCACTGACAGCACCCCTACGCTGAGGTGTAAGAGGTCACCAACCAACCCACCAATCTAGTCAAGGCTACTGTGTGCCCAGAACCCACAAATCACCTGTTTTTAAAATCCATTTTTGCCACATCCCGACACTGAGGTAATTCTCCCCAGCACAGTCAATCCAGGGGTGACTCATTGGCCCATGGACCTGTTTAACAACACATTCTTTTTACAGGACAATTTGTTCCTGAGGGAAGTTCATCTCTCTTGGCTCCTTGGCAGAAGGTGTGAAGGCACTGTTCATTCTCAACCCACCAAGAAAGGTCTCACATCGAAAGGACTGCTCTGAGACACGTTTGCATTGCCACTAACTATGCTTCATCTTCTCTAGGGAAAGAGGGCTCCTGTCTCCAGGGCTTGCAAATCAACTCCCGTCAGAGAACCATGAAGATGAGTTCTAGAGGGGTAGCCATGTTAGTCTGTATACAGAAAAAACAAGAGTCCCGTGGCACCTTAAAGACTAACAAATTTCTTCAAGCATAAGCTTTCCAGCATAAGCTTACAGTACAAATAAGGGATGCTCACATTAACACCACCCTATACCGAAAAGTGACTGACTGCAATACATACGTACATGTCTTCAGCTTCCACCCTGGATACATCACACAATCCATTGTATATAGCCAAGCCCTAAGATACAACCGCATTTGCTCTGATCCCTCCGGCAGAGACAGACACCTACAGGATCTCTATTAAACATCCTTAAAACTACAGAACCCACCCAGGGAAGTGAAAAAACAGCTTGACAGAGCCAGATTGGTATCCAGAAGTCATGTACTACAGAACAGACCCAACAAAGAAAACAACAGAAGACCAGTTGACATCACCTACAACTGTCCTGGAAGATGATCCCTCATTCTCTCAATCCTTGAGAGACAGGCCAATCCTTGCTTACAAAAAGCCACCCAATCTGAAGCAAATACTCACCAGCAACCACACACAATACAAAAGAGCACTAACCCAGGAACCTATCCCTGCAACAAACCCTGTTGCCAACTCTGCCTGCACATCAACTCTAGTGACACCATCCTAACCACATCACCCACGCCACCAGGATCTCATTCACCTGCACATCTACTAATGTGATATATGTCATCATGTGCCAGCAATGCTTCTCTGCTATGTACATTGGCCAAATCGGACTGTACTTACACAAAAGAATAAATGGACACAAATCGCATATCAAGAATGGTAACATCCATAAACCAGTAGGAGAGCACTTCAATCTTCCTGGACACTTTGTAGCAGATTGAAAGTTGCCATATTTCAACAAAAGAACTTAAAAAACAGACTTCAGCATGACTCTGCAAAGCTGGAACTCATCTGCAAATTTGACAATCAGATTGGGCCTAAATAGGGACTTGGAATAGTTCTCTCATTACAAAAAGTAATTGTCCCTCTTCACACAATGTCAGCTTCTGATCAATTGTTATGAATGGGCCTCATTTACCTTAACTGAATTGACGTTGTTAGCACTTGCCCTCCCCATTGTAATGTTTCTCACCCATCCTTGCATGTGTATAAATTACCTCCTAACTGTAGTTTCCACTTCATGCATCTGACAAAGTGGGCTGCAGCCCATGAAAGCTTATGTCCAAAGAAACTTCTTAGTCTTTAAGGTGCCACAAGACTCAGTTTTTTGTTTTTTTAAATTAAAGGTGAGAATTGGAAGAGACCTCAAGAGGTCATCTAATCTAACTCCCTTCTCAAAGCCGGACCAACCCCAGCTAAACCATTCCAGCCAGAGCTTTGTCAAGTCACACCTTAAGACCTTCTAAGGATGGTGATTCACCACCTCCCTAGATAACCCATTCCAGTGCTTCCCCACCCTCCTAGTGAAAATGTTTTCCTAATATCCAACCCAGACCTCCCCCACTGCAGCTTGAGACCATTGCTCCTAGTTCTGTCATCTGCCACCACTGAGCAATGGCATCACTGTCGCCAGGCACACGGGGCACATCCTTGCGTCTCAGCGCCAGTGCTCCGAGTCTGGTGGGAATCTGGGGCCTGGCCTTCTGTGGCCCCCACCAGGGCCATGGATCTGGGGCCCAGCCACCACTGGCGGCCTGATGTAGCCCTGGCAGAGGTGGCCTTTGGCTATTGGGGGCCCTAGGTGAAGGCCCATTGCAGGGCCCCTATAGGCCTCTGAGGGCCCCCCATAGGCCCATGGGGACCTGCTCCTGACCCCTTTCTCACCACCCCAGCCCCTCCCCCCTCTCCAGCCCCAGTTCCCCCCCCATGCAGCCCTGGCCCCCTAAGCCAGCTTCTCCTCCTGCTGCCAACTGAAGCAGACAGGATTTTGGGGTAAGCAGAGCAGGCAACGGGGCCCCTTACTGCTTGGGGCCCTAGGTGTGCACCTGCTTCGCCTACCCCAAAAGCCGCCTCTGAGCCCTGGCCACGGTCGAGGACCTGGGCCCAGCCACCACCAGCGGCCAATGCGGCCCCACTGGGTCCAGAGATCCAAGGCCCAGCTGCTGCCGGCAGCCCGATCCAGCCCCCACTGGGGCCAAGGATCCAGGGCCTGGCCAACAGCAACGCAACCTGGCCCCTGACGGAGCCAAGTATCTGGGGCCCAGCTGCTGCAAGAGGCCCCATTCAGTCCCCCACCGAGGCTGGGATCTGGGGCCTAGCCACCGCCAATGACCCTATGCGGCGCCAGCAGCGGACTGATGTGGCCCCCACTGGGCTCTGGTCTCCTGGGCTTGCACATCAACCCCTCTTATCCATACCAAATTCACCCAAAAGAAAACCATTGCAGCATCAGTGGGAGCTGCTCAAAGCTGGTGAAGAACACACTTATGCACCTACCAGCAGAGTGGCAGATATATTCCATATCACAGAACTCAGCACAAAAGCAGCAACCTTTGGCTTCCCATTTATTTCATTCTAAATAAGCCTTGGATAGGAAGACTCAGTATGTCTCAACTTCCCCAGGTAACCCTCCAATTAGAGAAAGTCTCTGGAAAGACTTAGTCCCATATCTAATTAATTGGACCTCATGTCCCAGTTTCAGTCCTCTAGGCTGCATGTGACTGCTTGTCTCCCGGTTGCTACCTTAGAGCCATGCAGCAGGCATTCCTCTCATACTGAGGGGAAGTGAGCACACCACAAAGGCAACTTTCAGTTTGAGGACTGTTTTTCTGCTGTCAAATGAATTGAGCCATGTGAAGCAGCAGAACATGAAGACATATTTCTCTTGTGGTGATAATGCTGTCAATGGGATGAAACTGAAGGTATACGAAGCAGCCCTGGAGTTTCTGGGCTGGAATCAATCACGGTCACACACAGACGCACGCACGCAGAGTCAGTTTTAGCCTGGAATGAGTGGGTGCAGCTCCTGTGAAAGGCTCTGCTGAAATTCAGTGGTGATTCAGTTGCACCCATGGGT
The DNA here is from genome assembly GCA_007922175.1 of Pelusios castaneus. Classification (NCBI taxonomy): domain Eukaryota; kingdom Metazoa; phylum Chordata; order Testudines; family Pelomedusidae; genus Pelusios; species Pelusios castaneus. The sequence continues at coordinate 1,934,095 of ML686139.1, read as the reverse complement.
AAGTGGGTGTGAGGAGCACAATTAGCATCAAGTTGGAAATCTCCTTCTCTCTGGCCCCTATGACATCAGCAACAGCCCCTTCCAATTCATTCAAAACACACTAACTTTGAGCATTGCTTTATCATTTCATCCACCACACTCCTCTTTGAAACTTTCTGTTGGCTTCCTCTGTTCTTTGCATCAAAGGCTCCTCACCTTTCAGGCCCTTTGAACTCTGCCCCTCCCTACTTATCTGCTCTTGTTGAGACAGCTCTCTCCCACCAGCAACACCAACTTCCTCTATTTGCTTTGTCCAGTACTACCCCGGGCAGCTTCATGCTTTCCTCCCGGCACTAAGCCATAAAGCCTCCTTCCCATCCTGACTCACTCTATCATAGTGCCTGAGTGAAATCACCTGTTGAAAATGGCAAGGCAATTTGCCCCTGAGGACTGCTGATTAATTTGTCAAGCCCTTTCTGGTAATCAGCTGTCCCAGACTGAACAGCATTGGCATAGCCCAGTTAGCTGCACCCAATTCATATTGAGGCTATTATCTTTCTGTTGTGGGATGAGAAGAAACTTGCAGTGGGCTTTTTTGCTGCTGTATCATATTGACGACTCATGCCTATTTTGCTATCCACTATCAACTGTGTCTCGTTCAGTAACGTGATTCACAGAAGCACTTGCTTCCCTTCTTGCAGATTTGATATTTCCACTGGGCTACACTGGCTTGTTTAATTTTGCCTGTCATTTTTATCTGCCATTTCAGCCTTCTCTGGAGGAGCCAAATTCTCACTCTCCCTGAAGGCTAAAAGCTTTTCAGCATTCTAAGACCCTTCTCCCATTCCTCTGATTGCCTCCAAATTGTCAGCTGTGATTGATTTGCTTTTGCACACATCAGAAGACAGGAGCTTCTAAAGTAGACACCATAACTGCTTACTAAATTTGGGTTAATTATGAACACATGCTCTGAGATGAAGCTTGAAGGAAGAGTTGCGAATCAAATTCACAATGAATGAATCTAATTAATGTGAACACAGGCTAATTAGATTTGAAGCTGTTCACAATGTTGTGCATGTGTTTGAAACTGCTGGCTTTACAGGAATGATTACAGAAAGTTGAGCAGGACTGGATTCACAAATTAACCAGCTGCAACAATTTCCTTTAAGTATGTGGTCTCTCTATATACTGTTGGTGTATTTGATTTCTTGGAGAAAATCTTTTAGTCAGGGCCTCTTTATTTGTTCCTTGAGAAGTCATGGATTTGTATTCATGCAGTCACTTCAGCTCCCACGCAGAAGAATACAGGCACAGTTCTTCGCAGGAGGCACCTGTAGTGATGAGACAATCTTTGGAAGAGGAGAGTAATGGGCTGTAATTTGAAATCGCATGCAAAATAGAGGGGAAACAGAGCAGGGTACCAGCAGTCCACAGGTCCAGCTGGCTGTGGGGTGACCACAAATTATCTGCTTATTTCAAACTACCCCAACAGAATATTAGTGCCACACTGTTAAATCCTGACACATTAGGAAGTGACAGAGTCTAGGGTGAAGCTTTAGCTTTGGCCCCTTGTGCAAATGCATTATGATACATCATCATCAGATAACACTTCTGCCAGGCACCACCTCAAAGCTTCCACAGTTTATGTCAGCTTGAAATGGCTCCAGAACACCCTCAGTTTCCCCCTGTGCTCGGCTGTAGAATGAGCTATATCATCTTACCACCCCTTAGGGATTCCCCAGCTATCTTCTTAGGGACGTTATATGCCAGACTTTTCTCTCTGATTGTGCTTAAAGTGCAAGGGCAATTTCCCCCCTCCCATCCCCCATCTTTGGATATCAGGATGCCCCTGAAAAGGAATGTTAAGGATGCTTCAATTTCCTTTTTTCCTCAGGAAGATTCAGGCTTTCCAAATTTGTTTTTGGGAGCTCAACTGCAGCAAGTTCCGTAGTGCTACCCAATGCCATCCTTAAACTGTGGCTGCACTTTAATGCTTCTTACCCCATGTAACACCTTGAAGCTTATGTGCCTTTCACCTGTGGGCTGAAAGATTCTTGAAAAAAGATATTCAGGAAGGGAACCAATTCAGAAACTAAAAAAAAAAAACTGTATCACATCTGACCACAGGTATTTCTACAAGTTCCAGTAATACCTGTGTGTTAAAATGAGCAAAGCTAGGAAGGCCACCTGCAAAAGTTCTATCTAATGACTCTCAATAACATTACACACTCATCACTGCAACTCCTCAAAGCCCCCACACCTACACAACTAACGATTTCCCTTTAAAACCATTTTATAATTTGCTACCTCAATCTGGATTTAGTGCTTGCCGTCAGCCTGCCACCTCTTAATCTCATATAAAAATACTGCCAGGTTTAGGAATCTAGTGATCTCACTGAGGTGTGTTATCTTACAAGGAAAGTCCTTTTCCAAGCCTCTGCTCATATTTAATGATTGCATAAAAGAGTTTTCAATGGGATCAGTGTCTCCTGCTGCTAGGCACTGCATGTACACACAGACAAACACCATCCCGGACCTGGGCTATTTCTGACTCTAATTCCAATCTCAGGAGCATTGATGTGTGTTTTAGGAAGAGAATTGTTTGTGTCATACCTGAAGAAAATCACTTTTCATTCAAATTAACTGCTTACAAAGAAAAGGAAATGAACTTGAGGAGTTGGGGAATAAATGAGCAGTGGGGATGAAATGAAAGCTTGCCTGGGAGTTTCAGATACGTAGGGACTCAGGCATCCAGCAAAGGCAACTGGCTGCACTTAATTAAAATTATCAGCATGCGAAATACCTAATTAAATTCAGACACCTGTAGCCAAACAACTGCAGTATTATCCATTAGATACAGTGGCAGAGAGATTTCCCGCTGAACTCAGCGTCTCTCTGCTGGCATCACATCAGAACTGCTGCCACGATTAATGTGGGCTTCTGCACACCAAACACGTTTTCTATGAAAGGAAAGCTTTTGTGCTGTGTAACATGGGGGTCACCACTTTGCTCCTTGGCAGAGTGGGACTGCCATAAAGAGAATCCAACAATAGCTTTGTTGACCCTCGGTGTCAGATTATGCCTCTTCTTGATTATTAAGTAAATTTTATTTTTTTATTTCTTTCTACAGAATCTGTGCATTATATTTTTAAACTGTGTATTAATAATGTATTGGTCCAGTGAATTCCAGGACTCCCAGCCTATTGCTGCCAGAAATTGGCCTAAAAACTTGTGACAGACTGGTAGGTGCTCAAGAATAGTTTCCTGACCCCAGCGTGCGGCCTAGCCATGGCCTCTGAGCTACCCGGAGGCACCTGGACAGGGAATGGCTGCCTAGTCCTGGCTTGTGGCGTAGTTACAGAGCTGGGAGGTAGCCAGGAAGGAAACTTAAGAGAAGGTGAATGCAACATAAATACCATGGATAATCTCCTGCCAGTGAGGTGTGTTAGGCTGTGCAGTCACTTTCCCAGAAAACAGTCTGCAGCTCAAGTGCTTGGTAATCCTCACATGAGATTGGAGAATTTGCCCTAGAAGGAGCAAGTCCTGAAATGGCTTCTGGGAGATGGACTGGATGAACCCTAATAGATTTTTCCCCTTCTCTAATTATTATGATTTTATGTCACCCGGGAAAGTTCCTCCCATCAAAGCTGATTGCTCACACTTGGCCTTCCCCATACAAAAAGCTGTGAAGTCGTTCAAGAATATCCAAACTGTCCTGCCTCAACTATAGCTGCGAGTGCTTGGTCGACAGTCCCATGACTTGGGAGATGCCGGCACGACCTGTCCGTGCTTTTGTCAGTCCTTACTGGATTTTCCCCATAGGCAGGGCCAGAAACTTGTGGACTGTGGTGCAAGGCCATAGAACTGCGAATCTGGGGCTGCCCAGGTTGCTGATCCAGTCTGCCAGAGACCCCACAGCACACTCTCATTTAGGCTGCTGTATCTTAAAACTCTTCAGCTGTCATTGGTGAGCTCCTTGGCAATGACTGCATGGAGGGTAGCTGGCTGGGTTTCCCCTAGAAAGCAAGAATTTAACTCTCTTCCATCACATAGAAGATGAGATTTATGCATCCTAAATACATTCACTTTTAAACGCTAACCCAGAAAAACACTACTTGAGTCTATGGCTATGTCTACACTTGCTAAAATTAGTTGGAATTAGTTAGTTACTAGCATGGCCCCACTGGAATGTTAGTTCGAACTAAGCAAGCCCTTGCTTAGTTCGAATTAGCGATCCCCATTCATTTCAATGGCTGGTTAATTCGAACTAAGAAATTAGTTTGAATTAACATGTCCACATTGGATAATTTGAACTAGGTAGTTCAAATTAACCCCTTAGTTCGAATACCCTATTCAAACTTATTAGTTAGAATTAAGGAAGCCCTTAATTCAAACTAACTAAAGCCTAGTGTAGCCATGGCTTTAGTTAGTTCGAATTAAGCCTCCTTAATTCGAACTAACTTGCCAGTGTAGACATATGAAACTGTTCACATGCTTAAAGTTAAGCATGTGTTTATGAGTTTTGCTGCACATGGCTTTACTGTTTATATGCTTATCGCAGTTTATAAGTGCCCGCTTGGGATAGAAATATTTTATGGGCTCTTCAAGCTAGCAATCAAAGATACGAGGATAAATAGCTGGAAAATGAAGTAAGACAAATTCAGACACAGAAGGTGGCATGTGTTTTTAACAGTGAGGATAACTAACCATTGGAACAATTTACCAAAGGTTGTGGTGGGTTCTCCAGGACTGGCAATTTTTAAACCAAGATCCACTTTTTTTTAAAAGATATATTCTAAACTAAAAAGGAATTATTTGAGGAAAGTTCTCTAACTTGTGATATACAGGCGGTCAGACTTGATGGCCACAATGGTTCCTTTTGGCCTTGAAATCAATGAATCTCTGACCTGCTGATAAATGACAACTAACCGATAGCATCACCACAACAGACTGCAAATAGCTTGTATTAACAGAGATCTGTCTGCCATCAACACACAGAGTTAGGGAAAAAATCTGCCAAAAATGTGTCAGATACATTTCAAATAACTAATAATATATTCATGATCTAATTTAAAAACCCTCCTTAATTAATTGGTGTAGGGATTCATGGCCTGTGGTTTGTGTTAAGATGGCACGTCCAAGCACACCTGGACGACCTTGATGCATGATCACGAGCCATCCACATGTAAACATGCTGGGCGGGGGGAAAGGGGGAGCGGATGGGAAAGCACTGAGCATACTGAATTCTTGCCTCCGCCTTCTTTTTATGTTCTTGTATCCAGCTACGTCCTTGTACAAGAATGCTTATCATGATCTTATGTAAGTTGTTTGTTCTGTTTAATAAAAGGGAGCGAGAGAGTGAGAAAAGCAGCCTGAGTCCCAGCTGCAGCTGCTGTCTCTGCTCCTCCATGATTTGACATCCAGTGTCTGTCATCCCTTCAAATTGGATACATTATTTGCTTGGATACATTATTTGCTCAGCTGAAAGACGTTTCTAGAAGCACCAGCAGAGTTCTGCAAAGGATGAAATTAGGGATACCTCACTTCTAGAGAGACAGATGTGACAGAATTTCAGTGCATGCCCATAATCCATATATTGTAATGAATTGCCATGTAACCACTGACCACTACTAGACAGAAGCAGAAGACTTCACTGTGTTATATGCCTTCTACTGCTAAACGCAAATGAAGAGTCTGCTTTACAAATGGGAGGGTTCTGGGCCAACATCCAAGCCTGGGGCTTTCTATCCATGCTGGTTCTTGGCTGCAGCCACATTCCTGTTCTGTCAATAGCTAGCCAGGAGAGACAGAAAGAGCTCCTTTCTTCCAAAGTAAAGAAATTGGGCTGCTGGGCCTGGGCCCAGTAGGAATGACTTGATGGCAGCATAAGAGGCGAGTGCAGAAATGGAGAGGAGGTCAGACTGCGTAAGGCTCTCCTGTAACTCTTTCAAGGTGCTGCACGCCCTATCCAACAGGTGGGGGCTCACTCTCCCTCTGCTCTGTGTGGCTATGTCTACACTTGTGTATTTAAGTCGACTTTAACTAAGTCGACTTAAAGTTGACTTAGTTAAGTCGACTTAGTGTGTCCACACTGAAAATTAAAGTCGACTTAAAGGGGAACTTACAAAGTCGACCTACAGCGTCCACACTGGACGCTCTAGGTCAGGGGTCGGGAACCTATGGCTCGCGAGCCAGATGTGGCTCTTTTGATGGCTGCATCTGGCTCGCTGCCAAATCTACCCGCCGGCCCCCGCCCCTGCTGCAGCCTGCCCCATGCGTCCGGGGCAGCGGGGTGGCCGCGGCCAGGGCAGGCTCCTGGTCTCCCACCCGCCGGCCGCCTCAACTTTCCCGCCCGAGCCGACTCCGTCCCGCCCCCGTTCAGGTCCCCGCCGGTGCTCCCTCCCAGCTGCAGACTACTGCTGCGGCCAGCTGGGGAGATTCAAATCTCCCGCCCTGAGCATGCTCAGAGAGAGTGTGCTCAGGGTGGGAGTGGCCTGGCAGAGAAGCAGCTCTGCCGGCTGTCCCTGCACCTCCGAGCCTCCGGCCAGGTAAGGGGACTGGGAAGGGGCTGGAGGGAGGCCTGGGGCCGGGGCCGGTGCCGGGGCCGGAGGGAGGCCTGGGGCTGGCGCCAGGGCCGGAGGGAGGCCTGGGGCTGGCGCCGGGGCCGGAGGGAGCGGGGCAGCGCGGGATCAGCGGGGCAGCGCGGGGCAGCCGAGATCAGCCTCCGGGGCTGGGGTCTGCTTTCCCTCCCTCCCCCCACCGGCGGCTTCCTAGGGCGGCTTTCTTTCTTTCTCTCCTTTGCTTGCTTTCTTGCTTTCTCTCTTTCTTTCTTTCTTTCTTTCTTTCTCTCCTTTGCTTGCTTTCTTGCTTTCTCTTTCTTTCTTTCTCTCCTTTGCTTTCTTTCTTTCTTTCTCTCCTTTGCTTGCTTTCTCTCTTTCTTTCTTTCTTTCTTTCTTTCTTTCTTTCTTTCTCTTCCTTCCTTCCTCCCTTCTTTTTTTCCTTCCTTTTTAAAAGAACCCAACCTTTAAAAATTAATTTTAATTAAAAACCTTTTTAAAGGTTTTTTAAAAACCTTTCTAAAATTAAATTTCAATTAAAAGATTCAAATTCAATTAATTAAAACATAAAATGCACACATTTACTTGTATTTAGTTTTAAACATATTGTATGGCTCTCACGGAATTACATTTTAAAATATGTGGCGTTCATGGCTCTCTCAGACAAAAAGGTTCCCGACCCCTGCTCTAGGTTGACTTTGTGGGGCTAGGGGGACCTAGGGCAGGTCTACGGGGCCAGGGCGGGCACCCCTTGCCCAATGCCAGGGGGCTCAGCCTTTGCCCCATTGTACCTAGGTACAATGGGGCAAAGGGGGACAGGGACCCTGGCAGGGCATAGGGGCAGGGTGGGCAGGGCTCTGCCCTGCACTGTGGGGGGCATGCCAGGCTCCCCCTGTGCCCCTCCTGGCAGGGAGGGCATTGGTGTAGCCCTGGGGTAGCCCTACGTCACCTAGGGCTACCCCACGGCTACACTGGCTTAAGTCGACTCTAGGGAGTCGACTTAAGCCTTAGGTCTAGTGGAAAGGAGGTTTTATAAAGTCGACTTAATTTTAATTAAGTCGACTTTATTTTGCTTAAGTCGACTTAAGCAAGCTGCTTAAGTCGACTTAAGAAAACTGTAGTGTAGACGCAGGGTAAATTAAGTCAATTTAAGCAAGCTTAAATCGACTTAATTTACCAGTGTAGATGCAGCCTATGATAGCCATAGGATGTATCCAGTCAATATCCAGCTAACAAAGATTGGCCTCTCCAGTGAGCATGACTGAGCCTCAGGAGTCCCTTAATTAAGGAAAGTGGTGCCGAGCTGACACTGCAGGAATGAGCTCAGGCGAAGCACACGCGCAGAGAACCTTCCTCTGGAAGGAGCCAGTGGAGAACCCACGAAGGGCAGGGCAGTGCTGCATGATTCATGTCTCTTTGTTGGGGAGTGAGGGGCGGGGGGCAAGGGAATGCCATCCAATGATCTGAAAATGCACCTGCATTAGCTGGAATAAAATGGAAAGGACCCTTAGGTGGTCTCTCTCACTGTGTTCCAGCTCCTCCACACCCCAGAGCCCTCGCTGCAGTGAGAAGCACATCTGGTTTTGGATGTCTGCTGCTCTAGTCCTTTGGCTCTTCACTCAGCTCTCTCTGCTACCTCAGGGCTGCACCCTGTTCTGTCAATGCCCCTCACTCCTAATCCACACTCCAATCTTCCATTCAAGTCCAGAGCCGCTGAGTGTTCAACAGTTACAGTGGAGTCTGATGAAAACAACTATGGCATCTTTACAGATATCCAACCCAGAGGAATCTTAGATAACCATTCAGGGTTCTACAGGCCCAGTCCCCCTTTCAAGGACATACAAGTCTAATAAACACTGCTTATTGTTACTCCAATATTTTATATTCTTATATTGTTATTTTGTTCATTTGCATCTCTCCAACCGGCACTTTTTCACTTCCTACATATGTTTTAGTATCATCAGCTTGGTATTTTAAAAAGTGTTCTCATATTCCCAATGTGAAATAACAGACACTGTGGCGCCTGTGTCCAATTCCATTTTGAGCATTTCTCCTGCCACCCAAGATGTCAGTAAGATGGCTGACTTGCCATTTTTGCTCACACTAAATATATCCAAGCTAACCACTCCACTTTCAGAGTTTGTGTCATGACTGCCTCTGTCTCCAGAATATACATTGCTGTTTCTTTTTCCATACCCTGATTTGATCTCTTCCTTATTTCTCTTCATAAGACAAATTGCTTGGATATGACCTTTTTTATTACAGCTTCTGCAATAAGCATCTATAAATCAGCAATCAGAAGGTGCATAGAACACTTTAGCACATGGATAACATGCCTCTGTTTGCTGAGTAGATAGATAGTTTATGCATTTTTACTTCTGTCTGAGTGACGGTATGCAATTCTATTGCATCTCCTGCTGCAGTTTCCTACGCTGCTCCAATTTCTACTGTGCATTCAAAGGTAAGAATTTCCTCAGTTAAGAGCCTCTTCTGTGTATTTCATTAAGCAATCCAGACACAAATCTGTCTCTTAGAACCTCGTTAAACTCATCCTTAAAAGCAGTGCTCTAATAATCATTTTAACTCTGTTGCAAAAGAGGAAATAAATTCACCTTCAAGCTGATTTTGCTTATGAAACCTGAACATTTCTGCTATAATCAAGGGCTTAGGCGACAAGTGCTCTTGAACAATTTGCACTATCTTTCCTAAGGTTTTGCTGGCTGGCTTCTCTAGGGTGATTAAAAGGTGTACTAAAACAGTATGGTTTTCCTCCTATCACACTCCTAAATGCTGCAACATGGTTTTCTGGAGGAACTTCATTTACTTCAAAATGCTGCCCCAGCCTCTCTGTATATGAGGCCAAGTCCTCCTTGACAGTGTTGTAGACCTCCGTATTGCCAATCCAGTCTGCCACGTCACCTTGCTGCTGTTAATTTCGTCACATGGAGCATTCACAGCAGTAGCAGAGTCCACTTTCCCACTGGGACTGTCCCACTGGGACTGTCTCATAAAGTCACAGATTCTTTTGCTGTGCTGATTCATGGAAGGCACTTGAAATCTTCATCATCAGTTGTTGTGGACACAGCACAAGTCCCTGATCAGACACCCAGTCAGTTAGAGCCAGGATTGCTGAATGACTCTGTACTGCAGAGAGAAGAAAATAAATCAGTCACCACTGTATAACAGCAGATTCAACAGAAGGATCAACTTAAGAAACTTTATTGATCCTGCCCTCCACATCAGCACATTGCTACCTCAGTAGGAGGAGGAAAGAGAGGGTATACCAATGCTACCCTGTCCTCATACCAAGTCAGACCTGGTAGAACTGAGTTTTGGACCCATGAAGCTTGACCTGGGTTGCTGACACCTGGCCCCCAAGAAGGGCCTGTCAATGGCAGCTGAACTCTGTTTTTACTGTGTGGCACCAGGATACACCCTTGCCTCTTGTCCAGCTCAAAAACAGCTCAGGCAACAGTCCAGTGGGGCGCGGGGGGGGGCACAGTTGGACAATCACTGCAGCTTTGTGCTCCAGAGCTACTACCCAACCCTCAAACCAGAAACCACAAGATTGGTGTGGCAAATTTCCCACAACTAGCCATGGTAGATGCCAGGGCCATTGCCAAATTTATAGATGCTAAGGAAGGCCAAACGCTCCAGATTCCTCTCTGGAAAAAACCCACACTGGACCTGGCAGAGACGATTGATGGATCACCCCTGTCGTCAGACCCAATAACTCAAGAGACCATCCCCTAAAGGCTGTACTGGAAGGGGACCAGAAAATAATATACTGTGATATGATTCACTCTCCAGTCTTCCTGATAATTCTTGGTGTTCCTTGCTTGGATGGACATGACCCATATCTACCATCTCCTGGTGGTGGAGGAACATTCACTTCCTCTCTGAATATGTCAGGAAGCTTGCCTCCAACCAACCAACCAGCCCCCAGCTGACCCATAACCTTGAGGCCCAGGATTCAATAAGACCCCCAGAAGTGAGATCCTGGATGGCGGGGATGTATGTAGACAAGAACCCTGGCCTTCCTGACAAGTGCCAAGATTACTTGGATGTATTTGAAAGGAAAATGTGGCTTTACTTCTCCCACACAGCAGCTACAACTTTCCAACAGCCTAAGGCTGGGCAAAGGTACTTTACAGATGGAGGCACTACACATGTACATCCAGGAAAACTTTGCAAAGGCCTTCTTTAGGTGAGCCATCTCTCTAGCAGGAGCACCAGTCTTTGTGTATGAAAAAAAGGATGACATGTTCCTGGAACCCTTCCAGATATGCCAACAGATCAGTGCAGTTACCTTTAAACAGCTGAGAGCTGGTGTTTGAAATTCAGGGGTGGTTTGGGCTAGTGGCTGGCTGGTTGAAGAGAGCTGGACATGTGGGCTGGGAGGGAAAGGCTGGAAGTGATACTGGAAAATGAGGGGGAAGCTGTAATGGATGAGGAATGGCTTCAGTTGAGGAATGAGAAAAGAATAGAAAAGGGAGCAGATAGGGATCAAAAAAGGTTAAGGAAAAGGACCTGCATTTTATAATTATCAAACCACTAGCTGAAGATGTAAGGAGAGGGAATGTTAATCCCTTGAAAATAGCGGGCTGGATTAAATGAAGTTTCAGAGCTGTATTAAGAGAATGCAAGCTGTTGACTTATCAGTAGAGTATACACATGAGGAATAGGCCAAACAACTTCTTAAAACTACAATTTTAGAGAAAATAAAAATAATTTGCCAACTACCTAAACTTATAGCAGAAGCTGAGAGGTAACATACAAGGTTCCAGTAGGCATGAATGAGGATGAAATTACAAGGGGAGGGCCAAAGGCTGCCAAGTGACTGATGAGCAGGAGAAAGGGAGAACACAAACCACCCACAGACATCCAAGTACCTTTTAAAATGGCAATGCTTCCTGATAGGGTTAAGATACAAGTTATTTTGGGTTAAACCATATATCCCAGCCCTTTTGAGATATTATAAATGTTTGAGCAAATGGCATCTGCCTGTAAGGGGAAAACAAAGTAGAGTAAATGTGGAGGAGAATGCTCATGAGAACTCTATGGAAGGAATAGCCCCAAAGGCAGTAATTGTGGGGATAAGCAAGCTACAGCACACAAAGGGTGTGTGGCAGGGGAACAAGCTACAGAAATACAGAAGACAAAACTATCCATCCAATACTACTACCCCATTTTATGGTTGTGCATTTGACTTTTTTCTTTCCTAAGTGAAGTACTTTGTGCTTCAAATTCATAAAGACATCTTGTTGAAGTCAGAGCAATTCAACACTTTTTTCAAGGTCACTTTTGAATTTTAAACTGTCTTTCAAAATACTTGTGACCTCATCCAGCTTAGTGTCATCTGCAAACTTTATAAGCATATTCTCTATTTCATTATCCAAGTCATTAATGAAAATATTGAATGCTACTGGACCTGTGACTGACTGCTGTAAGACCCACTTCAAAGTGTCTGACGAAGTGGGATTTTCTCCCACGAAAGCTCATGAGATAAATAAATTTGTTAGTCTTTAAAAGTGCCACAAGACTCCTTGTTTATTTTCCTGACCTAGACTAACACGGCTACCCTTTTGGAACTTGTCAAGATATAGTATGTCTGCTGCTCCTCTCCCCTCCCCCAATCCATTAGGTCAGTAATCCTATCAAAGAAGGAAACTTAGTTAGTTTGGCATGATTTGGTCTTGACAGATCCATCCTTAACACCCTATTATCTGCAGGTGCTTACAAACAGATTGTTTAACTATTTATTATCTTTCCAGGTACTATAGATAGTCTGATTGGTCTATAATTCCCTGGGTCCTCCTGGTTCCCTTTTTAAAGACAATTTCTATGTTTGCCCTTCTCCAGTCCTCTAGGACCTCTCCTGCTACCCAGGAGTTCTCAAAGGTACTTGCTTACAGCTCCAAGATTGGTTCAGCTAATTCTTTAAGTACCGTCAGCTGAATTTCATCAGGCCCTGCTGACTTGAACACATCTAACTTTATCTAAATACTCTTTAAACCTGCTCTTGCCCTATTTTTGGTTTCTTCCTGATTATCAGCATTAATTGTGTTGAGTATCTGGTCATCAATAACCATTTTAGTGAAGACTGAAGCAAAATAGGCATCAAGTAATGGAGCTTTTTGATGTCATCACTTACTAGCTTTCCTTCTTCTCTAAATAGAGGACCTATACTTTCCTTCATCTTTCTCTTGCTCCTAATGTATGTAAAGAACCTCTTCTTAGCACTTTTTATGTCCCTTGCCAGGTGTAACTCATTTTGTTTGTTGGCATTTCCAGTGGAGTACCATGGGTCTCCAGCACCCGAGGTCTCTATATTTTTGCCAGAAGTGGCAGAAGTGGGGCAGCACCCTGGGGGGAGGGTGTCTGCTGACCCTTTCCTGCTCTCCTCCTTCCTCTCCTCACCTCAACAGGGGAGAGCAGGAGTGATGGGGCAGATGCATGCAGCAGACCATGCCCTGGAGCCCTGCCTTTGGCTCTTTGGCCCCTGGATGGCCGGAGTCCCCACAGCTCCCTCCTTGCACCCAATGCAGAGGTGGAGGGGCCAGGAGAACACTGGCTTCCTCACAGCAGGAGCCCTCGGCCACCAGCGGGCCTGTGCTGGGGTCTGCACAGCCATCAAGGATGTTTAAAGCTTGGAGGCCCCTGGCAATCTGTGACAGCAGTGGGAGTAGCTCCTCTGAGGAGAGCCTGATCAGTTCCCCCTTCAGGCCAGCATCTGTAATCGTTCCTCCGCTTTTTCCCCACCAGTCCTTTCTGAACAAGCTATGCCCTTCTGTACCAATATTCCAGTCATGAAACTTACCCCACTCTGTGATGCCAATTAAATCATAATTTAGCATATGCACTAATGCTTCCTGTTCTTCCTGTTTATCTCTTACCCTCCTTTCATTTACATACTGACATCTAAAATGTTGATCAGATTCCTGCACTGATTTTCATGTTGTTGCTCTTAATGTTTAAAACACTGAAAAGAATTCCTACCTGGAGCCTTTGAAAAGCAAACTAGGGACTCCTTAAGTGTAAGCATGCTGAATAACTAAGTACCAATTGTAAAGGCAAAAATCTAGAGGAATTTCTTCATGATAATATAGTAAAGGGAGTTGTAGCAGCAGCCCACCTAGCTATATGTAAGACACTCAATTGCCACAAACACAGAAACCCAGTTCCTTCATGGAATGTAAGGCTGTAAAACAGCAATTAAAGAAAAAAGCATACAAACAAACAAAGCTCTTTGAATGGCAAGGACTTAATGAACTATAAAAGATGTAAAGCGGTGGCACAAAGAATATTAAAAAGGCAAAGAGGATTGGAGAAAGTATTGTGGGGGAATGAACAAAATTCCAAGATTTAAGAGGTATGTAAACAAGTTTAAAAATGAGTGAGATGTGGAGGAAATACAAATACATTCCTAATAGTATTGTAATTATACTAAATAGCTATAGTATAGTCATTATAGTGAATGATAAAGTTGAAAGTATTAACCTAGGAAAAGCAGAATTTTTAGCAAACCTGTTCCAAAGAATAAGTAGTGATAAAAATCAAATTAAAGAATTTTGTGAACAAAAAAAAACATTGCTGAAGAAAACTATGAGCTCTTACATGGCTGGGTAGAATCTCAAGATGAGGTATGAAATGAAAATTTGGACATAAAGGAATTTGAACACTGTAGCGGAAGGTGAAAATACAGCCCCAGGTAAAGAGAATGTATTAAGTTACATGCTTAAGCACCTACTAGAAGGGAAGATGAATTTTATTGAAATTTTACAATACATGGGGAAAAGGAATATTATCAGTAGAATGGAAGCATACTGCTAGGAAAACCTGGCAAATTAATCAAAAGACGATGCATGTAGACTTGGTTCCCTCACATCATGTATGGGCAAAACGATGGAAAGAATGATCAGTGAGAGATTAATAGCATACATGGGGAAAAATGAAATTATGAGCTGTGTGTAAAGTGAATTCAGGAAAGGAAGATTCATAGTTGGTAATATATGTGGGTGCGTCTATACTGGCAACTTAAGTCGACTTAAGGAGGCTTAAATTGACCTAAACAAAGCCACGTCCACACTGGGCTTTTATTTTGTCAACTTAAGCATTTCCTTATGTCGACTTAAGGAAAAGTTAAGTTGACTAAATAACACCTAGTTTTAGGTCGACTTCAACCTTAAGTCGACTCCTTAATTGCCCAAGTTTCTTGACAGGAAACAACTCTGGCTGCTGTCATGTGTCTTTCGCCACTCCTCACTAGATATCCTGTTCTATGCCTTCCAGTGTGAGGCAGCAGCTCTCAGGACCCCCATGATGGGGAGCAGGAGGGTAAGAGATTTGGCAGAAGACATAATGATGCTGGCTGATTTCATTGCTCACATCCTCTCCCCCACACCAAATTATTTGTTTCATTGGGGAAATCTCATGAATTATTGATTCCAAGATTTGTGTCTCCTAGCAACATGTTGACTTACTCAATCACAATCACTGTCCAGTCATCTTTCCTCAGTGTAAATGTTTACAGCCTCCAGCACCTCTCCCACATTTTCCTCCTACGTTTTCCTGCCCAAGGCTTTGCCCTGTACCATGACTGTATATTGAATTCCTTATTCTACATGGGAAAAACCTTCTAGTACACAACTCAAATGAAAATCTCTCCTCCTGGAGCAAAATCCTCTCAGTTCTGCAGGGTGGATCTCGATATCAATATTCATTTCTCATGGACAGGATCAATCTCCAGATATGAATG
Organism: Pelusios castaneus; assembly: GCA_007922175.1. Classification (NCBI taxonomy): domain Eukaryota; kingdom Metazoa; phylum Chordata; order Testudines; family Pelomedusidae; genus Pelusios; species Pelusios castaneus. The sequence continues at coordinate 1,918,801 of ML686139.1, read as the reverse complement.
TTCATTGCACAATAGAGATTGAGTCACAGAGAGGCTATTTGGTTTGTCCACAGTCTCATCGGAAGTCTGTGGCAGGGCAGATCATTGAAGGTCAATCGTCTCAGTTCTAGCTAGTTTTCTAGGCCCTGAAACATTCTTCCTCCTGTCTAGGGAAGGCTAGATTGGAGGCATTCCCAATGCTAGATAGTTTCTTCTCCCTCAGTGGCAGGATTCGCTATCAGATAACCTGACAAGACCAAGGATATGTTGGTAAAATACAAGAATCTCCATGGTATAAGGGTCTGTAGGCCCCAATATCCAATACTTGGAGCAAAAACATGGATACGAAAAAAGGGAAGAACTGACACAAACAAACAAATGCTCAAGCAGGAAAAGAGAATTTCCCCCGCCATACACACACTTTTGATACTTCTCTGTCCAACCACAGCTGTCCTCTTAGAGCTTTTCAATAGCAATTCCGTCCCAAAGAATCCTAGCTCAAAGACCAGGGAACTTTGAGCAATGCTAAACTTATCAATAGGAGTCCAGAACCCAAATCCAAACTCAAACTCAAATGAGCTCTCAGGAGCACTTGGCTTGTCTCAGTAGGATTTCAGGTAATTATTTTTTAGGCCTTTCCCCAGCATCCCACAGGCATTAAAGCTGTTACCCTCTCACATGGAAGCAGGGAACACTTGTTTGGATTGAGTAGTTTGAGGAAAATACTCACCTTATTTCAGTTCACTTGAAATGAAAATTTGGCAGTGAAGCTGGTTTGCCTTATTTTCAGGCTACAAAGTTCAGTTTTCAGCCATAGCTTTCATTTGTTGGGCATCATTCTGGAACTTCGAGGCAATGTGCCAAAGTATTGGTCCATGGAGGCTAGGAAATGCCATAGATAGAGCTCCCACTGTGGACATTCTGTTAAATACCACAGCCTCTGGATTGCTCCTATCTAGGTGTTTGGCGCCATGTCTGGTAAAGACTGGCATTATCACAAATACTCTCTGCCTTTGTTATGAGCTGGGTGAGCAAGACATGGTTAGTTTCAAAGACAATCAGTGCTATTCCTCATTCTCCTGAAGAGATCCACATTACAACTGGTTGCATCTCTTTTTCTGCCGCTGTCTTAGGGCTTGTCTACACTGGTCGTAGGGTTGTAATTCAGTCTTAGACTGTTGAATTACAGAAGGTGAAGGCGAGTGATCACAGCAAATTATTTGCTCAGGGTCTCACATCCTCATACTTCCTGAAATGCATTGCACTGTGCGTAGTAGGCCAGGGACTTGTGGGGAGGCAGTCATCCTCCATTCACTCCCCCTCTCTTCTTCTCTAAAGAAAAAAAAAAACCAGGAAAAGCTTTCCTTGCTGTTTCTCTGCTGCAGACATAACAGAGAGGCACAGTGCTTTGTGCAGAGAGAGGAATTAATTGAAAACTTCCTGGGGCTGCAGGCAAAGGAGGAGCTAGGTTGCTATGGTAAAGGAGAAAAGAAAAACTGGAAAAGGTGCTCTTTGGCTACACAGATCTAAATTGGGATTGTAGATTTTGACCTCAGTGCTACTGTTATGTCACTTGCAGGGGTGGTGTTAACAGGTCGAATTACAGCTCAATTTTTTCAAATTTACTGATCTGAGAGTGGAGACACAGGCTGCAGAAGGTTAAGGTAAGCAGCATTATGTTTAACTTCATTATCAGTGTAGACCAGGTATTATTCTTACTAGCTAAATCTGTGCAATTCCAGTACCTTCCCAATGCACACTGGTTAGAACCCTGGTGTGTCTAGTAGTTCATGCCATTCAAATATGGCCAAGCAAGATTGGAAAAATAGAACAGTAGAAGACCAAAAAAGTTGTAGATGATTTAGCTAAAGGGGGGGGGGGGGGGGGGAAAGCTCTGGGTTGCTGAAGAAAATTCATTTATTCAGCTTTTTCACTGTGTGAGCAAATGAGCCAGTGGCAGATATATGCAATGCTTTTGAGCAATTATTGAGCATGGCTCTTCTTTAATTCTGGTCACTGCCCCTTGTCCTTCTCCCTGAGTGGTGATTACAAGAATCTTCTTCTGCAGCCAGAGTGCAACTAAAGCTGTGCCTGGGAAAGCCTGATTTTGACTGGCAGGCATCAGATCCATCCTTGACAGTAATTATTAATTAATTTTTCCATCAAAGCACATAAGAGTTAATGGAAGGCAACAGATTTTTCCCAGAGAGGGCTAGGAGTGGAAATAATTGACTAGCTGGTCACAGCTGGGGTTTTACTGAATAGAATTTTCTTCAAGTAACACTTAGCCAAACTGTTCCCAGAGTTTAGTACCTGGCCAAATCCTGATATTCTTTTCCAGTCATGCACTCTGCAGCATCTGTCTCATAAACACACTGATGATATTGGCAGAAGGGTCCTTTCTGCTGCTCAAAGCTGACAGGAGTGGCTCAAAGGGAAATCCAGAAACCCTGTGAACATAAGAACATAAGAAAGGCCGTACTGGGTCAGACCAGAGGTCCATCTAGCCCAGTATCTGTCTACCGACAGTGGCCAGTGCCCAGGTGCCCCAGAGGGAGTGAACCTAACAGGCAATGATCAAGTGATCACTCTCCTGCCATCCGTCTCCATCCTCTGATAAACAGAGGCTAGGGACACCATTCTTAACCCCTTTCTGGCTAATAGCCATTTATGGACTTAGCCACCATGAACTTATCCAGTTCCCTTTTAAATATTGTTATAGTCCCAGCCTTCACAACCTCCTCAGGTAAGGAGTTCCACAAGTTGACTGTGCGTTGTGTGAAGAAGAACTTCCTTTTATTTGTTTTGAACCTGCTACCTATCAGTTTCATTTGGTGACCCCTGGTTCTTGTGTTATGGGAGTATTTAAACAACTTTTCCTTGTCCACTTTTTCCACATCAGTCATAATTTTATATACTTCTATCATGTCCCCCCTCAGTCTCCTCTTTTCCAAGCTGAAGAGGCCCAGCCTTTTCAATCGTTCCTCATACGAGGCACTCTCCAAACCCCTAATCATTTTAGTTGCCCTTTTCTGAACCTTTTCTAGTGCTAGTGGGGGGTGATGTTAATCACCTGAGTGCACCTGATGCAGAATGGCCATCTCTGGATCAGCTCAGGAGGCAACCTGCACTTTACCGAAGGGTGAAGAGCTTCGTGCCAAGACCTCTGTCTGGGCAGGGCCATCCAGTCATTGGTGGGTGGTAGAGCAGCAAGCTCATCTCTTTGAGGCTGGCTGATGCCACTAGCTCTTGTGAGTGTGGCTGGGCACTCCATGTACTACACTGTCACTCCCTTCTAATCCATTGATCTTCACAAAGCAATACTAGACTGTGCAAAATGAGGAGGGCCCCTGCTGCCCCTGTCTGACTCCCTTTCCACTGGCTTATTATCTGCACTCACAGCAGAAATTGGTGCATTGCCCAGCTGCATGTAGTCTGAGGCTGGGCCCTGAATCAGCCTCCTACGTGATCTCAATGAGCTGCCGAAGCAGGGTGTCCCCTCCCTGCTGTCACACAACATGGCTCAAGCTTTCTGCAAGGAGGTGTCAGCTCAGAAAAGGGAATCACTGGCTGAATGGCTCTGTACAGAGGAATGTGGGGATAAACTTGCCCTCCAGCCTCTGAGTCTTCACCCTGCTCTGCTCTGCTCTGAAACAGCTTTCCCAAGTGGATTGCCAGTACTAGTTGGACCCTCACTTATGCTGGCTGTGAGTTCTGGCGGTGGTTTCAAGCTAACCCCGCCCTTCCTCAGTGTAACCCTCAAGAGAAGGAGGAAGTGGAACTAGAACCATGCCTGCCCTCCGCCATTGAAGAGTCCAGCCCCCAGGTGCAGGGGGCCTAGCTTGTGCAATGAGATGGCCTCCCTGCACCAGCCAGATAAATGCAGCAAGGGAGGGGCTTCCCTGCCACAATGGAGTATAAGAGTTAGGCAGACAGCCTCTCTCAGAGGGGAGGGGCTAGACACTTGCTAAAGGGAGGAGATTGGGTCAGAACTCTTTCTCACCACTATTGGAGACCCATAATTCTCTCAAGTCCTTTGGTTTGCCCTGGAGACCATTGCTATGGCAGCAATCATTGTTGAAAGGTCAGAGGCTCTGTAGCTTTACAGTGCACCTATTCCAGGGGTCAGCAACCCAAAAGCTAAGAAGAGCCATTTTAAAAAATTACTTCAATAACCAAGTGTTTTGAGATCCACAATGGGTGTAGCTTCCCGGTGGAGAGTGGGGGGAGCTGGGCCTGGGTGCCTGCTTCAGGGTCCTCAGGTGGAAGGGGAGAGCCCAGATCCTGGCATGGGCAGCCCACAGGGTCCCCCTGGTGGCAGACGGGAGCCTGGAACCCAGAGCCGCAGGTTGCATTCCCTGACCTATTCCCATAACATCTAGGTGTCCCGAATAGAAACCTGTGTGAAAATTATAAATTGCCACTTTAAATTACAGGAGATTTCTGGGAATCTGCAGGGAAGTGTATGAACTGGGTCCTGGGCCGATGGCTGTGAAGAGCCAGCATAGAAATAGGTGGGATGAGCTGTGCCTAGTCTGTTGGGGGACCTGCTCCGTAGGTCTGTCTCTGTTTTGGGGCTCCTGTCCATTGTTATTCTGAATTCTAAGAAATATAGTGAAGCTACAATGCAACATTGCAGCAAGCGGCTGTTCTGTTTGTTATCTGACCTCTCTGCCTGTAGACTCTGAACAGAACAATCACAGCATGTAAATGTCTTATTTGAAATCCACACGGGGTTATTTTCCACACACACTCCACCGCCAACTTCCTGTGGGTTATGGAGAGGATGTAATACATCCTGTGCCATAAAGTGTTTCCAGCAGTGCATTCACCAGCAGACACCACACTGCTGGGCCTGAGACATCACCGCATTTCCCTTGGCCTAGGGATGTAATACCTACCATCTCTCTTCAATCCATGCATTACACAGTGATGCTCTGTCTATTCTTACCTTGTGGGAGAGCCCCTCCCTGCCCTCGATGACCAACTTCTGTCCTGCCCCAGGTGGGGAATGTTGCCCAGAGTTCCTGACACCTGGCTCTACTATCAGCTGGAGCAAAAGATGCTGATGAGTTTTCAGAATAAAGCCGGCTTTCAGCCAGGTGTAAGCTTTCCTCTGTCACATCTTCCAGGATGGAGTTTTCCAAGCATGTGGTGGAATCTCGGCTCCACTGAAGTAAACAGGAGTTTTGCTACTGAGTTCACTTGGGCCAGATTTTCATGTAGGGGCTTCTCTAGAAAACAATGATTTTAGTGTAATAATCAGGGATTAACATAAGTGGTACTCATGAGCACCTAACCTTTCAAAAAGTGTACTAAAAACTTCCCTGGAGGCCCACATGTGCACCACCGTACCCTGCACAGCCCCAGACTCATCCACACTGGCCCTTGTCTGAAACCACATACCCCTGTTGTGCTCCCAGCCCCTGCTGCTGGTGGCCCGGCTCCTGGACTGGATCCAGTTGCTAGCTCCTGCTGCCACCACTGGCCCCAGCTCCAGGCCAGATCTAGACCCCGGCCTCTGCTGCCACCACCACCTGGCAACCCCAGGTTGGCGCCTGCCTTCAGCCCTGCCAGTCCCTGGCCAAGGCCAGATGCCATGACCAGCCTCCTCCCCCTTGCCCACCCGGTTTGGGGCCAGCCACTGCAGTCACTGCTGCCTACCTGAGAGGAGAGATTTCACTTTCCCATCTCTTATCCTGCTCTGCTCCATGTGTCTCAGCTACATGCTGCAGAGAGGGAGACTTAAAAGAGCCGGAGCACCTCTTTGCCCCATCTGCCTTGCTGGCTCAGGACTTGGGACACTGGTTTGAATACTCTGGGCTTGTGTCCCCTGTGCTCAGCACCAGCGACGCCTCTGGAGTAAACCCTGAGGCCTGTCTGTGTTCGAGGCTGAGGAAGATATTTAATACCCAACCCAGAGCTGTTGTAAGAGAGACACTGAGTGACGCCCAGGCAGGGGGCGGGGGGCGGGTGAGGCTGCCCTGTCCCAGCCAGAGCTGAGCTGCAGGGGACCAGCAACTGCCACACACTGGGCAACTGTAGGAGAGGGGAAGTGCATGGGGAAGGGGGTGCAGATTTGTGTCCCACAGCCTCACATCCCCCTGCAGGTACAGATGCTCCTCCCCAGGGCAGGTGGTGGTGGGGCTGGAACTCCTCCTGCCCCGGGGGGGGGGCAGCGTGAGGCGTGAGGAGACACAAATGTGACATCAGATAGCCTAGTACCAAACAATCTCTGCTGGTACTCATTGGAGAACCTGATCTGAAAAATTGTCAACCCCTGGTAATAATAATAAATGATAAAATAAGCTGTTGAGCCAAACCTGTCCAGCTGTTTGTGAGTCTGAAGAGAACGGGGAAAATAGGTTAAAGTTTGGCAGAGATCAACAGAGCAATCTAGTGATGGAAATATTTCCTTTCAATAGATTAACGATAAGAAACTATTGCACTTCTCCTAAATAGATCTTAAAGCACCTTACACAGATAGGCAAGCTAATCACGCAGGGTCACCAGCAGAGGTGAGAACAGAATCCAGGTCTACCTAAGGCCTTTCTAACCAATAAGCACCACTGTCTCACCAGAGGCATCAACAGAACTGAGTGGCTTTCCACAGGACTTCTTCAAGGTGCAAAACATAGGTTGTGTGCACCCACTTTAGGGCACTCAGACAACAAAAAAGGAAATCATGAAAGCTGACCATGGGAGTTGCTTCTCCTCTGAAAACTTTTTCGAAATACTTAGTGAACAAAGGGAACAAGAAGAATAAATGTAACCCTGGGAGGTATCTTGAATTTGTGCACCAAAGCTCTGGTCTTTGGATTAATGAGAAGCAACACTGCTGACTGTGCACATTCTTTTCATAGGTGTGCATTAGAGGAGATTATGACAGGTCTGAAAGATAAGGGACAGTCACAGAGTTGAAGCAGTATAGTTTTGGAGGGCCAGGAACTATACATCATGGCTCAGATCCATAGCTATGTCTGAGCACCTGAGAAGGAGGGGATCTGAGGAGGTGATGTGTAGGTGAGGAGAATGAGACAGCAGGATGCATTTCAGCCCCCATCGCAATTTAGAGCAGAGGGTAGGCTGCTCTGTGGTAGGCCGTCTGGTAATGCCCTTCTGTTCTCTCACCCAGCTTTCCTGGCAGAGCAGTATGTCACCATCTGACCCATTGCAATGATAAATGTCAATGGCATTTTGTCCTCTGTGCACCCCAGTGTGCCCACCATTCATCTGAGAGCTGTGGGGTTAATCTAACACAGGCAGGGATGTCCTTCCATTCCCCTTGATTCCTTTAGTCTGGTCACCCATACATTCTGCCAGTAGCCACCCTGTTACCATAGGCTAGATGGGGGTGCTAGGGTGGCATCTGGTGGAATTCTGCCTCCAGCCCCAGAGAGGCAAATGCTGGCTGTGCAGGGTGAGGAAACTGCTCTGTAGAACCTTCCCCCCAGCCCCACCCCCATTGCAGTGTGCAACATGTTCCTGCCAGTGCATCTCACCCCAGTTCCCTGCCCCGTGCCTCTCCACCCCCTTTCAAGTGAGTCCTTCTTGGGGTGGAAGAGGAACTCTGGCAGAACTCCAGTGTTCCCATATAGACAAAGTAGCACACAAGGTGGGAGAGATTCCTTACTCCAAGCATGTGGCCGTGTAAAGTCAATCTAACTCAATAGGACCACTCACCAGAAATGGCAGAATTCATGCATTAAGCTTGTAGAATTAGACCTGCCATGATGAAGCACAGTCAGTAGCTTTGAACTGTCCCCAGTTTTAATAATTGTAAGAAAGAACAAAATTCTAGACTTTCTAACTTCTCTTCCAGGAGACTGTGAAAGATTTTAAAAGATTTCAGCTCAGTTTTGTCAAACACATTTCTTGTACACTTTAATCCACTTTGTGCCCATTTTCCTCAATTCCTTTTGTGAAATTAGGTGTAACATCAGGAAGATTATAAAGAGAGGAAAGTCTTGAAAGGTCTCTTGGAAGAACTAATCCTTTATTCATGTTCTTTAGCACACTGGAAATCCACAGATCATTTCCTATATTTTGTTTTTCTGAGTGGCTGACCAACAAATGGTAACTTTATTTTAGCGACATTAATTGTGTATCACATGCTAATTATGTCCCAATATTTTCAATAAGTAGCTATTTATGCAGATCACCTTTCTTGTGGTTAATTTGTATCGACTTTCATAAAGAAACAATGAAAAGAACAAAAAGTTACATGACTTTACAGCTTGTGTATGCTTCCAAATATCTCATGCTTCACAGCAACTCCAATAGAGTTATAAAACCATATCATCTTTTATCCAACAAAAATGTTAATGGTGTTGCATGGAAGCATAACCAAAAATTCTACTTCGAATAGTATCCCTCTGGGTGCTCCACTGTGGGCCTCAGCGCTTCCCCGCACTGCAGATCAGAGATTTGTAAGCATTGCTTGTCGGAGCCGCACGTGCGCAGAGGAACAGTCTTGTGGTGGTGTCCTGGCACCCTTTGTTGCACATGCACGCGGCTCAACCCTCGTCAGTTCCTTTCTAACTGTTCACGGCTACAGATGGAGCAACCTCCCTCTCTCATGCTCGTATTTTGATTAACCCTAATTAATTCATCTACTAGTATTGTCCGTTAACCCTTACCTCCTTAACCCCCTTCCACCTTAAAAAAAAAAGTTTTTCTTTACCCCGTTTTTATTTTACCTCAGATTATGCCAGGCTCCCCTGGCTTCAAACACTGCAAGTCCTGAAGTTTGTATAAAATGTCTTCGTGAGGGGCACATATCACAAAAATGCCCTCGTAAAAATCTGAGCACCAGGGCTAGACACGACAGAGATCTGCATCTTAAACTCCTCCAAATGCAGAAATCTCTTCACTCAGCCTCAGACCCTGGACAATAAAAGGTAACCGAACCTCAACCTTTGAAGAGGCACCCAACACCACTGCACTCTGCCGGTAAAAACAGAAGGACTCCTAGCTCCTCTCCCAATATTTGCCATACCAAAGAGACTTTTGGCTCCTCCAGTATGCTGAGTACCAGGCATTACAAGTGGCCACTTACGGCACCTTCTGAGCACAGACAGAAAACTGGACATGACAAGCCAGTGTTGGTTAAACTGTCTAGAACTGCCGCTATCACGGTTCAGATGGCATCAGCACCAACAAAATCATTGGCACCAACAGCGCTGCCTCAGTGCTGCCAGCACCGCAGCCAGCAACCGACACGGTACTGACAGATGTTGGAGTTGACCACACAGCACTGATAAACATCTCTGCACTGGAAATTATAGCTGTGGATCCCTTGGCACCAGAGCCCCTCCATCTACGGTGCCTCAACAAGTGCCTCTCGATACGGCAACGAGGAAGCGAACTAATAAAACAAAACACAGCAGTTCCGACGAAGATCAAGAGAAAATCTCTCCACTTCGGTCTCCCTTCCAGCACTCAGACTGTTCAATTGGTCCTGTCTCATCTCTTGAATCTGCCTCCCCCATGCCTTTCCTCGTTGAGGAGGAGGACTATGAAGACCAAGGTGGCGCATTCTTTTCACTCGAGCCACACTCTCCTCACAGAAGGAGCTTATAAAGGTCATTATGCTATTTGTGGAGGATACTGCACCAAACAAAGCTCCCAGATATCATTATTATTTTCTTATTATTGTAAGGGCTAGCTGTTCCAATCAAGGATCAGGCTCATTGTGCTAGGCGCTGTACATATCTAACAAACAGATATTCCTTACCTTACAGAATTTACAATCTAAGACAACAAGCAGGTGCTATAAATAGATGGGGGCTGTGCAAGGTAACAGCGAGACAGGAAGGATGCATATAATAAGCAGTGGTGAAACAGTCTCTAAACTACCAGATCAGACCATTTCAGTTGGGCGAACTTCCAGCCACCGTCTGGCTGATGGTTGCTATTTGAAAATGGCAGCAGATATCTAATTCTCCATTTAGCTGCTTACACCAGTGCAGATAACTGCTTCGAAAAAATACCCCGAAATCTTCCAAATCAATTAATCAGATCATTTTCACCGTTCACTGGTGCAAATGACAGCACAAGGGCCCAAGCCTTGGAGAACCAGGCCCTTGGATGCAAACAAAGGGAAAAGCCAGCAAATGGCTGTCTCACTGTGCCAATTCTACACTTTAGTTTAAGGGTGAGGATTGGCCATGGAGGGGATATTGCCACTTTGTCAGGGCTGGACCTGCCAGCCTAGTTGTTCCAGCATTTTCCTCCTTTCCTGGAGCTTTGCCTTTCTTCTAGGCTCCTATTTGTTTCTGTCCTTTCGATTTATCAGCTGAGCCTTTTATAAAAATGCATCCTTCTGCCACCATCTTTCCCTCCCAACAGCCTTGGGGGTGCTAGGGACTAGTTCCAACAGTCACCATTTAGATTTGTGCGGTTCTGGTTCTAATTATACATACGCGAACAAACACGCAAACGATATTGACTTTAATGACTACCGAGGGCAAAGCTGTGCTTTGGTGGGGTGTTGGCTTCAGCAGCTACTGGGCAGTAGCTTGTATACATTCATATATTTAGTTTCACTTACAATGCCCACTACAGGATTTTATTTTTCTTTCCCTTTAACTCAGCTCACAATAGATATTTAAACCCAAAGTAAATGGCATCTGGCTTCACGGAGCAGCTAATGGTTCCCTTGTGTTGATACTGAAGCCGCTAGCGGCAAGTTATTCACTGGGTGCGCTAAGTGAACTGTACAGCATGACTTTACACATTAGGCAGGAGGCAGACTAGATAAATACAGGGAGGGTGACTATTGATAGAGCCGTGTATTATTTTGGACAAATCCTCTTTTCAGCTGAATAAATGGATCACTGCCAGTCAGTCTATTTGCAAATGTATAACCGTGGCAAAATTCCTTTCGATAGGCTGAACAGATAATTGCACATACAAGAATGGCGGGCAAGGGACAGATTTATATGAATTACAGAGGGGCAATTGTACACAATTAATTTGCTTAATAAGCTTGGTAATGAACCCTAGAAAAGTGCAATGCATACAGAGAGCCTTGCAGCAGCGAGCGGTGTGCTCTTTCATTACAGTTCACTTGGGAACATCTTCAGAACTCAGTAAGGTAGAATTTCCAAACCTCCTCCATCCAAAAATTCCTGCATATGAGGAATTGGGTGGCTTGGATTAGGCATGGGAATATAGGATAAAGATCTTGTCAGTCAATGGGTCCATTCTGACTAATACTGAATGGGTTCCAGTAGAATAGAAATGAAACCGAGCTTCCCACTCCTAATTCACTTCTCCCACTGCAAATTAAGCTTGGAGAGCTTGGTGGCTAGAGGAATTAGTAACTGGGAACGGTGCCTTTCACCTCTTGCTCCAGCTCAGAGAAGAAGGTTCCAATCTGTCCCCAGATCAGCAGGGAAGGAGATAAAGAATCATTCCTTCCTCTACCAGATTACCAAAACTACTCAGCTTCCCTAGTGCTGTAGTGATTAAGTGTGCATGTAGCTTGTGTGAAATAAATGAAAGGTTTCAGTCCAATTCTACTTCCCCCTGAGGTGTGAATGAAACTCAAATGTACCAGAGATGCAGCTTGGATAACGCCTATAAAGATCTGATGATTTCCTGAATGCTTTGGACCTATGTGCATTATAGAGTCCATATGTCTTATAACCACCCAAAGTCAGCAAATCAGAGCTGGCCGAGACTGTAATGGAATGTCATTACAGGAAGCCAGGCTTTGGGGAACAAGCATGCAGTAGATGGTGATAATCAAGCAGTCTTCCATAGGGTCCCTGGAAAGAATTAGTCCATCACTTTCTGGGCAGCCTTGTGTTTAAAGGTATCTGGAATTTAATGGCATGGATTGATCCACTTCTTTATACAGTTTTTTGCCTTCCTTTATTACTGTTTCAGGCTCTGTGATTTAGAGCTGAATTCCTGTACTCAGAGTAATTATGGCACTATGGATGGCCAAAATTCCTGAATTCCTGTACTCAGGATGATTATGGCTTTAGGTGGTCCTACAGAGCCAAAACAGGGAGATGAGAACCAGCTATGGGAGTGTGATGGGAGGTAATGCACCAAGTGAAGAACTGTTAATTGACCTAAACTGGTTAAATCTAGACTCCATGGAGACATTCATATACCAACAGTAAACTGAATTTTCAGAGGCAGATAAATCTTTGCATGTGCCCATACACAAGTACAGAACACTCAGGTGTTCTGTGGTGATTGGCTGCCATAAACCACTGCCAAAGTGTCTGCGTGTGTGAATTCTTCTTGCAGATGAAATCCATCAAGCTGAAAGATACTCACAACCTTTCCACTACACACCACACCCAACTGGCATGCAAAAATATTGTTGCTACAAACCAAAGGGTAATAAATTGCAAAAGGCAGCTGAGCAATAACTGTTTCTTCAAAAGAGAGAAACTGCTTTTTGTTTATATTTCTGGAACCTGTTGCTCTTTGTGTCCATGCTACTGGGTAGACAGCCTCCATTCTTAATGTTTAAGAACCAAATTCTGATGTCTCTTACACCAGTATAAAATGTGAGATACTCCAAAGAAGACAATGGAGTAACTCCAGATCTCCTCTATCTTAGATTGGTACTAGTGTGAGTTCAGAATTTTGGCCCCATGAGTGTGATTCTAGTGAAGCCTGAAATGATCTAATTCTGGGAAACAGCTGAGATATTGATTTTCTGTCCAATAAAATATATCTATTTTAAGAGATTTTTTTCTATTGCTGCTGATTGTCTTCCATCATGCTTAGACGCAGGATATCCATTTGGCTTGCTGCAACATCATTGTGAGGTCTTTCAGTGTATGTCAATGTTTGAATTACGATTTCTAATGGGCAAGGGAAGGGAATATTCACAGTGAAATTCAGAATGTTGGGAATTTCAGCATTTTTGCATTTCATTGGAAATTTTGAATTAAGGGTAGTTAAGCTCTAGAATAGACTTCCATAGGAGGCTGTGGAATCCCCATCACTAACCTTTTTAAGAATTGGCTGGACAAACAGCTGTCAGAGATGGTCTAGGGTTAGATAATCCTACCTCGGTGCTGGGGGCTGGACTAGACACCTCTGAAAGTCCCTTCCAGCCCAACATTTCTATGTTTCTATGAATTTAACCCATTTTTATGAAAAGTTTAGTCTAAAGAACAACTCACTGTCAAAGAAACTTATTTCATTTTAGAAACATAGGCAGGTTCTTTATTTTGCATGTGTTTGTGGTAAAATTGCAATTTGGGTGATATTTTAAAGATGCAAAAATGCTTGGAACAAATCTGCAAACAATTCATGAAACATTTTTGCCAAGTTCCACACATTCTCACTTATTTTTATCATCGTTTAGGAAAGAGGGACAAGAAATTTTGACTCTTTAATACACACCATCTAAGGACAGGAATTAAAAACTTGGCCCCATTTTTGTTGATTTCCTGGGGGAATGAAACTGAAACTGACACACAGAAAAAAAATGCAGGAATTTCCCGACTAGTTGCAGAACACGGATGTGCTCCCAGCTCTGCAATAAAAGGAGAGAGCACTAACCACTCCATACAAGGAGGAAACAGCCTGTCTCTCAATATAACCGGCTATTCTAATTGACAAGTTCCAGGGGGGTGGCTGTGTCAGTCTAGTTCAGCAAAACAAACAAGGAGTCCTGTGGCACTTTCAAAGACTAACAAATTTATTTATCTCATGAGCTTTCGTGGGAGAAAATCCCACTTCATCAGAAGGGAAACTAAAGTGTCTGACAAAGTGGTATTTTCTCTTATGAAAGCTCATGTGATAAATACATTTGTTAGTCTTTAAGGGTGTGTCTACACTTAAAAATTAAGTCGATTTAAGCTTACTTAAATCGACTTAATTTAATCTGTGTCTAAACTATAATTTCCTTAAATCGATTTAAGATGCAGCTTAAATAAATTTAAGGAAATTTAAAGTCGACTTTATAAAACCTAGTCGATACAGTCCTGCCAACCCCGCTCCTATGCCCTGCCAGTGTCCCTGTCTTGCTCAGCCCCCATTGGCACAATGGGGCAAATGCTGAGCCACTTCGCAAGGGGCACCCTCCCCTGCCACCGTGGACCAGTCCCAGGTCCATCTAGTCCCTAGAAGTCGATTTAGGCATCCAGTGTGGATGCTCTAAGTCGATTTGGCAAGGTCCCCTTGAAGTCAACTTAATTTTTGAGTGTGGACATGCTAAGTCGACTTATTTAGCCAAGTATAGAGATAGCCTAAAAGTGCCACAGGACTCGTTTTTTCTATTCTAATTGGTTGCTCTTTCTGAGGAGGTGGGGAAATAGGAAAAGGCAACCAAACAGAGAAAGATTTCCCCATAGATTTGGGGTTTTCACCAGATCAGAAGAAAGCAATGAAAACCCACACCTCTGAGGAAAAGCCGTAGGGCAGCCAGGTTTGCTGCTGATCCTTAGAGGGAGGTCTTCCTAACCTTCCTATTTGTTGCTTGGAAATCTGAATTGAAGCTGTAAAGAAATTTTCTCCACTGCCTTGTGTAAATGTGCTCTTCTTCGTAAGAAGTGAGTATTCATTTATGAGAACTTCTCTTGTGAATTAAAGAGCCCCTTATAACCCCCTTTTGGTAGCAAACCATTCTCTGGGAAAGAAGAAAAAGGAATGAGCTCAACTAAGATTGAGCAGACTGAAAAGGAAACAAAAGGAAAAGACAAGAACTCTTTAGATGCTTTAAAGTAGTATAATATGATACAATCGTATGGCTAACAGGAAGCGGCAAGCATGGCAAACTCTTCTGTTAGGTCTTTGCCAGTAAACATGGAGGTGGACATCTGTTGGTCCACAAAATGTCCGTACCCCATCAGGCCCCTACACAGTTCCTGCTCTCACTGCTGCATGAAGTACTTTGGACTGAGATCTGGGATTCAGGAATGGTATTTTGCACTTTGGGTGCAAAAGATAGATCATGCCAGTTATTCTGTTGAACTTCTCTAGATACCTATGTGATATATGTAACAGGTTGCATCCTTTTGGCCCCTCTGGGACCTCTCAGGTTGCACTCCCCCAGTGTCCAGGAGCCCATAAAGGACTCACAAACTCATGATTGCAGCCACCTGTGCAGCTCCTGTGCCACTGTGTGCTCCCACACAGCCCAGCTCTGGCTCATCAGTCTTAGGCTCATTCAGAACCCTCAGAGCTCAAGGGGTCCTGCTACCCCGGCTACCAGAAGCAGTCTGTTTGCCTAGTCAGCCTATACTACACCTCCCACTCTGTTTTCCTGCCCAGGTCTCTATATACCTAGCTGGGCCAGTTCCCCACTGCTACCTCTTGTCTCCTAACGGTCTGACTCAGCCCTAATTTCCCAGAGCAGCTGCTGAAGCCCTCTGAGCCATGGCTTGCAGGGTGCCAAAGGGGTTTGTCCCCTCTATCCTGCTACCCCCCACCCCCCTTTCCTCATTTGGACCAGGTGTACCAGCCACTCATAGGCCATTTGTCCTGTTCTACCCAGGTTTGCTTGGGGCCTTGCCTGTCTGGCTCAGTCCACCCACCATGCAGGCACTCTGTCTCTGTATGTGCTTTTAGCCCACAGATCCAGCACTCCCCCAGTTACTTGGGCTCTGGGTATTCCTGCTCCAGGGCCCACTGCTTCACCTTTGGCTACTCTCTAGCCTCCTTGCCGGCTAAGCACTCTGGTGCCTTTGGCACCACCTGAGGCTCCTTGCTGGGTTCTTCCCCTGTGGGGTTTAACCTTGCCTGGCCTGGGGCACTGTTTTCATTTGTTCCCTGTCTGCTCACATATCCAACACTCCTCCCACTCTTTGTGGGTGATGAGGTATCTCGGCTTCCTGCCCTAGTTCCCTCCTCAATACTGTGTCCCCCTCCCCCCCCCCGCTCCCTTACTCTCCCTCTTTTTCACCTGGGGGTCTCCCTCTCCTTGCACCATCCTGGGTGGGGGACCTTGTCTGCCCCCAGCAGCACTGGGCATGACAATTCCCTTACAATCCTGACTTACTGCCACTTAAACTGCCCGTCCACCTTAAGGGGCACCTGCACCACGGGGTACTGTTGAATCTCCCCATGGATGCATTGAACCCCCACTCAGGCCCCGGGGACTACCCAACAGAGTTTCACTAGCCCTTGCCAGACTAATGATTTCACCGAGGCCAGGTCTATCAAACCCCACTGGGGCTTTTTCCCCACCTGGACAGGAATGGCATCCAGCTGTTTCCCCCTCAAACTTTTCTGGGCACTTGCCCACCCACAAAAGTTCAATAGCCCACAGTCCATGTCTGGACAGTCTTGTTTCTTATGGCCTGACTGGCCACACTACCAGCCGGTTAATTCTCGGCCCCAGCTGCTCGTCACCTCAGTCCCCTTCTTGGGCACAGGCCCCAGAATCTTTCTGCCTGGTTCTGATTCCTTAGTGGCCCTCCCAGCCTTCCTAGGCACCTCTGCCTCCACATATTCCTCGGTAAGGCAGACCTCCTCCTCCACACAGCCAGGTTGATGCCACCATACCACACCCTGACAGTCTCGGGTAGGCTACCTAAAAACTGTTTGAGGATGACAGCATCTGTGACTTCCTCCACCGTTTGTGTGGTTGGGCACAGCCACTGGGTTGCCCAGTCCGTCAACCACTGGATGAATGCCTGCGATCATATCCCTCCATCCACAGGACCACTTAGAACCATTGCTGGTACTTTTCCACCGACGGGCTGACTCGGTCCAGGATGGCCGTCTTCTCAGTACCATAGTCCCAGGCCTGGACCTCCTCAGGGACTATGTAGATCGTTTGGGCTTCGCCCACTAAGTAAGGTGCAAGGCTCAGTGCCCAGGTAGCCCTCTCCCAGCCAGCAGACATTGCCATGCGCTCAAAAGTCCTGAGGTAGGCATCTAGATCATTGCTAGGGCCCATCTTGCAGAGTCCCCAGCTGATTGCCTTGTCACCTTCCCCTGTTGCAGGACTCACTGCTCATTGGAGCAGTTGTTCTTGGGCAGCGGCTTGCTCCTTTATAAAATGAGTCTGAGTGTATGAGTCCCCGAAAAGGTACATTAATAGTGAGTAGGCAAGAGAGGAACCCACAGAACTCTTCTCTTCAGCAAAGAATAAGCTAATTGCTGCCTCCAGAGATAAGGGAGGGACAGGGACAACAAAAGAGAGGCCTCTCAGGAGGCAGCTGACTCAGGCAGCAGGGAGAGACTCACTGGGCCATGACAGGCTAAGAAGCCAGGATGGTGCTGGCTGAGGAGGAGTCTGGGCTTCGTACCCAGGGTGGGAAGGAAGACTGGGATGCCAACCGGGATCTCAGAAGAGGAAACTCAGACTGATTGGCGCAAGGAGACTGGGATTGGGATAAAAAGCAGCAGTTGGAGGGGA
Source organism: Pelusios castaneus (assembly GCA_007922175.1). Lineage (NCBI taxonomy): Eukaryota > Metazoa > Chordata > Testudines > Pelomedusidae > Pelusios > Pelusios castaneus. The sequence continues at coordinate 1,901,478 of ML686139.1, read as the reverse complement.
AGATGGGACAAGGAGTCAGGTAGATAGGATGCTGAGAGAGGGCCAGACTGGAGGGAACGGAGCACAAGGGACTGGGGGAGGGCGGGGAAGGGCTAGGCACAGAAGGGTCTGTAAATGGTAGACAATGCTCTGCTCCAGATCTGTGGGGGATGGCAAATAAGGCCTGAGGTCACAGGCTGAGTGATGAGGTTTAAAATCACTATTCAGTAGCCACCCATTCAGTGGGAAGGATCTCTCCTGTGGCCACAACAGTACATGATCAAGTAATTGAAGACTGTATCATCACAATGCTTATGCAGAAGGGGAGAGAATTATGGTTCCACAAACAAACTGATAGCCTACGTTTCCTCATTTCTGTATGCTCAACTTTGTCAAGTGAATTTAGGGCAGTTTTTTGTATGTGAGAAACAAATAGGAGAGTACAAAACACTATTGTCTCTGCTGAGAGCCTCCTGGTTTATTATTCCAAACCACTCTGCTCACTCCATGAGATCCTGACCACACTATATGGAGCTGGACAATGCTCTGCCCTCAGGATTAGTAAAATAACACAAGGAAGCTTTTAATGTTAGCAAACAAGAAACAAAAGTTAATAGCAAAATACCCCTGTTTCCATGAAATGCCTGAAAGATTGGTACAAGTGCTAAGACTGAGACACTCAACACTAACCCTCTGTTCCTGAGAGACCCTTCCAAAGAACGGGCTGGATCTGCATTTTCTCTTATTGCTCCAAGGCTGCTACCAGCAGTGATAATGATAAAGTGTCTACAGGAGAACTCAGGGACCAGCAGCTTTTCAATGCCCTGGCACGTGGACACGTGGCATAAATGAAATGAAGCTGTGCATCAAATGAAAGGAGAAGTGAATCGGAAATTCATATCTGGCTCTGTTGCCAAAGCTGAGCAGCCTGGCTCAGACTTATCACTAACAGGTAAGATCGTGCCCGCAACTTGTGTGTAGAGAATCCACCACATACAGATCTGCCTCCATCTGGGTGACAGGACAAGGTGCTGCAGCATTGCCCCCTTCTGGCCCTGACCCTCAGTAGAAGGGCTCAGGGACCTGTGGCTGAGAGGAGGCAGATCAGTTTTATAGGATGGGAAGGTCAAGGATGATCACAAGGAGACATGCATCCTTCCAGCAAGTTCCATAGAGAAGCGGCAAAGTAACAGTTCGTATAGCCTAAAACTGCATGCTGTTTTCCATCACCTCACCTGCATCTTCCATGCCACAGCACGTTATGTGCGGAGGAATCTGGGGACAGCCATCCTCAGGGCAAGCCCCCAAACACAGGGACAGCTGCCTCCCATCAACCCCCAAATCACCCCATGGAAGCATGGAGGGACAGGGATGGGGATTCGTTAACAATGCAGAGAAAGGAGCACGTTCTAGTGATGTAGCAGACACACTTGCGTTCTTTTTCCGTCTCAGCACAGTCTGGTCTTTGGGTGGCATACACCCACTACAGGGGTGGTACAACAGAATAGAATGCATTAGAATAACTGAGATAGAAAGTTCCAAAGGGGTAGCCGTGTTAGTCATTTGCAGAAAAACAGAGTCCTGTGGCACTTTTAAAGACTAACATTTATTTGTTGCATGAGCTTTCGTGGAAGAAAATCCCACTTCGTCAAATGCCATGAGTTTCCCATCTTCAAAGCGTCTGACAAAGTCAGATTTTCTCTCACGAAAGCTCATGCGATAAATAAATCTGTTAGTCTTAAAAGTGCCACAGGACTCTGTTTGAGATAGAAGGTTATATCATGAAGGCTGCAGAATTCTGTCCTTCCACCTGCAAGGGGCAGGCTGTGGATGAGCCTGCCACTGCTCCATGTTTCTGCATTCCTGCCCCTTACTGGCTGGAACTGGTCCCAGCACAAGGGGGTATTTCCTCCTTGCCTCCCATTTTCCCCTGGAGCTTTACGTTTCGTTAGAAACAAGAGCATTGCGAAAAAAATTAAAGCTGTTTCCATTTCTCAGATTCAAACCATGATTTCCATAACATATTTTTTTTTAAATGCTGGTTAAAAGAAGGAAATATCATAGTAAATTTAATGCATATTAGAACAATTTTTCACAAAGTTTTGTATTTGAAGGGATGACAGACACAGACTGTCATGTCATGGAGGAGCAAAAGCTGCTTGTCTGAGCTAGCCACCTCCTATTTATTAAGCAGCACAAACAGCTTACATAAAATCATAATAAGCATTCATGTACAAAAACATAGCATAACAGAATAGAAGAACATAAGTTCTTTCAAGGCCTTTTACGCAGGGATAAGAAAATAAGCTCTGTTGATTACATTTCTAGCTGAAGCCTTAAGAAAGAAAGCTGGAACATGGAAAAGAATAAATCTTTCACTATCTCTCAATATACTCAGTGTCTTTTCATCCCACTCTCTCTTTCCACCTGCCCAGCATATTTACAGGTGGACAGCCTGTGATCATGCATCGAGGTCATCCAGGTGTGCCTGGACGTGCCGTCTCTGTATGAGCCCCAGGCCATGAATCCCTACATCTCCCCCTTACTTGTCAAATTAGTGGGCTCCAGGTAACCCTGGAGGCGCTTGTGGAGCAGTGCCAGGTCGGAACGGGAGAGCGGATAGACAAAGGATCGGGGGGAAAGAAAACGGCAAAGGGCCAAAAGGGAAGGGATACACTGAATAAAACAACAGAGGCCAATCAGGCCAGCAAGGGCAAAAACACCATAGCCAAACAAAGATCGGAGGGGTGTTTACGAACTGGAATAAAACACGAGCCAAAGGAACTGGCCGTGAGCTGAGCAAATATGGCCAATAACAAATTATCAGGGGTTGGCTCCTGATGATTGCGGAGCAGCTGTTGCTGGGCTGCTGAGACCAGGGATTTCACATCTCCCCATGTGACTCCCCGAGGCAGGGGGCGAGCAGGCCGCGGTCGGCGTCGCCGGGGTTTGGGTTTCTCCTCGGTGTCTGGGTTCAGGGTCAGCTGGAAGTTGGGGATCGGATTGTGCAGTCCCTGGTGCCACACCATCTGGGGCCGGTTGAACACACCGAGCCGGAACCCACAGCGGACCTGTTGGAGAAAGCACAGCAGCATAGCCTCGCCCCCAAGTAATGAGAGGGACGGGCCCATGCCAGGCAGGGTCAGGCAATTGGCGGTAGTACACATTGGGGGGTGGTAGGGATCCCTGGCCCCGGTAGACTCATAGACTTTAAGGTCAGAAGGGACCAGTACGATCATCTAGTCCGACCTCCTGCACAATGCAGGCCTCAAGACCTCCCCCACCCACTCCTGCAATAGGCCACCAACCTATGACTGAGTTATTTACCTCCTTAAATCATGATTTAAGGACTTAAGATACAGAGAATTCACCGGTAGGTGAACCATGCACTGTGCTACAGAGGAAGGCGAAAAACCCCCAGAGCCCAGGCCAATCAGCCCTGAGGGAAAATTCCTTCCCGACCCCAAATATGGCGATCAGTTAAACCCTGAGCACGTGGGCAAGTCTCAACAGCCAGTTATCCAAGAAACAATTCTCTGTAATAACTCAGAACCCACCCCACGTACTCTCCCCTCTTCGGCCACTTGTAAATCCACCACACGTAGCCAAATATCAGTCAATTTCCAAAATAGGCTAATCATACCATCCCCTCCATAAATTTATCAAGCTCAGTTTTGAAAGCAATTATGGTTTTTGCCCCCACAACTCCCCTTGGAAGGTTATTCCAGAACTTTACACCTCTAATGGTTAGAAACCTGCATCTAATTTCAAGCCTAAATTTCTTGATGGACAGTTTATAACCATTTGTTCTGGTGTCCACACTGGTGCTGTACTCAAATAATTCCTCTCCCTCCCTGATGTTAATCCCTCTGATGTATTTATAGAGAGCAATCAGATCCCCCCTCAGCCTTCTTTTGGTTAAGCTAAACAACCCAAGTTTCTTGAGGCTCCATTCATAAGGCAGGTTTTCCACTCCACAGACCATCCTTGTAGCCCTTCTCTGCACCTGTTCCAATTTGAATTCATCCCTTTTAAACATTGGGGACCAGAACTGCACACAGTATTCCAGATGGGGTCTCACCAGTGCCTTGTTCAGCGGCACTAACACCTCCCTGTCTCTACTTGAAATACCTCTCCTGATACATCCTAGAACCGCATTAGCTTTTTTCACAGCCACATCACATTGGTGGCTCATAGTCATCCTATGATCAACCAGTACTCCCAGATCCTTCTCCTCCACAGTCTGTTCCAACTGATGCGTCCCCAACTTATAGGAAAAATGCCTGTTGTTTGTCCCTAAATGCATGACCTTGCACTTCCCATTATTAAATTTCATCCTGTTCCTGATACTCCAGTTTACAAGGTCATCCAGATCTACCTGTATGGTATCCCAATCCTTCTCCGTATCGGCAATACCTCCCAACTTGGTGTCATCCGCAAACTTTAATAGCACATTCCCGCTTTTTGTGCCAAGGTCAGTAACGAAAAGGTTGAACAAGATCGGTCCCAAGACAGATCCCTGAGGGACTCCACTGGTAACCTCCCTCCAGCTTGACAGTTCACCCTTCAGTATGACCCGCTGTAGTCTCCCTTTTAACCAGTTCCTTATCCACCTTACTATATTCCTATTAATCCCCATCTTCTGTAACTTAACTAATAACTCCCTATGTGGAACTGTATCAAATGCCTTGCTGAAATCTAAGTAAATTAGGTCCACTGCATTCCCTTTATCTAAAAAATCTGTTATCCTTTCAAAAAAGGAGATCAAGTTGGTCTGGCAAGATCTCCCTTTTGTAAAGCCATGTTGTATTTTATCACAGTTACCGTTATCCTCTACACCCTTAAGTACTTTCTCCTTCAAAATTTTCTCCAAGACCTTGCATACTACCGAGGTCAAACTAACAGGCCGGTAGTTACCCGGATCATTTTTATTCCCTTTCTTGAAAATAGGAACTACATTAGCGATTCTCCAGTCATACGGTACAACCCCCGAGTTTACAGATTCGTTAAAAATCCTCGTTAAAGGGCTGGCAATTTCATGAGCCAGTTCCTTTAGTATCCTCGGATGGAGATTGTCCGGACCCCCCGATTTAGTCACATCCAGCAGCTCAAGTTTGGCTTCTACCTCAGGTATGGTAATTTCCACATTCATGATCTCGTTCTCATTAGCTTCCCTACCTCTACCCCCCAGCTCAACTTCACTCTCATTGAAAACAGATGCAAAGTACTTATTTAGACATTGAGCCATGCCTAGATTATCCTTGACCTCCACCCCATCCTCAGTTTTTAGCGGTCCCACTTCTTCTTTCTTTGTTTTTTTTCTTATTTATATGGCTAAAGAACCCTTTACTATTGGTTTTAATTCCCTTCGCAAGGTCCAGCTCAGCTTGACTTTTTGCCTTTCTCACTCTCTCTCTCTACATGTTCTGACCTCCAAAAGGTAGCTTTCCTTGCTGATCCCTCCCCTTTTCCACTCTTTGTAGGCTCTGTGCTTCTTTCTAATCACCTTTCTGAGATGCTTACACATCCAGCTTGGTCCACAGCTCTTGCCTATGAATTTTTTCCCCTTCCTCGGAATGTAGGCTTCAGATAGTTCATGCAACTTTGTTTTGAAGCGATTCCAAGTCTCTTCTACATTTACATTCCTGAGTTCTTCTATCCAGTCCACTTCCCCAACCAATTCCCTTAATTTTTTAAAGTTAGCCTTTTTAAAGTCAAAGATCCTGGTCGCTGATTTGTTTTTGTTTATCCTTCCAATTAGTTTGAACTGAATTAGCTCATGGTCACTTGAACCTAAGTTGTCCCCTACAACCAGTTCATCTATGAGGTCTTCACTACTCACCAGTACTAAATCTAAGATGGCATCCCCTCTCGTTGGTTCGGTAACCATTTGGAGAAGGAATTCATCAGCTATCACATCCAGGAAAAACTGGGCCCTCTTATTACTACTAGCACACGTCCTCCAGTCTATATCTGGGAAGTTAAAGTCTCCCATAATCACACAGTTTCCAGTAGTATTAACTTTCTTAAAGGCCTTAAGGAGGTCCCTATCCATGTCTAGATCAGATCCCGGCGGTCTGTAACACACTCCAAGCACCATTCCAGGAGAAACTTTACTAGCTTTTTTCCCCAACGTGATTTTTACCCAGATTGATTCTGTCTTGTTAATTCCATCACTTTGAATTTCCCTACAGTCTATCTCCTCATTGACATACAATGCCACTCCCCCACCTTTGCCTTTATATCTATCTTTCCTAAAGAGCACATAGCCTTCAATACCGGTACACCAGTCATGACTACTATTCCACCATGTTTCAGTTATCCCTATAATATCTGGTCTCACTTCCTCTACCAGTAGCTCCAGCTCCTCCATTTTGTTACCCAGGCTTCTTGCATAAGTATATAAACATTTTAGTTTGTGCCGCTTCGCCTCACTCATGTTCTTTGCCTGATTCGGCACAGTCGTTCCACAGACAATATCACTCACTAGACTGGCATTTACACTACTCCTCCTCCTCCTCCTCGTAACCCTCATGCCGCTCCCTATTTCTGTGTCCTTTCTTATTTCATTTTCTTCCTTCTCCCCCAGCTCTCTAGTTTAAAGCTCTCTTGATCAGTTGTGCTAATCTCCCTCCCAGAAGTCTATTTCCCTCCCTGCTCAGGTGCAGTCCATCCCAGGAGAACAGTCTTCTGTCCACGAATGCCTCCCAGTGACCATACATGCCAAAGCCCTCCTTATAGCACCACTTCCTGAGCCATCTGTTTATCATCAAGGTCTTCTCACACCTTTGTTGTCCTCCTCCAGGGACAGGCAGAATCCCACTAAAGATCACCTGAGCTTCTATTTCCTTGAGAGTCCTCCCCAGCCTGGCATAGTCACCTTTGATACGTTCCAGTGAGAATCTATCTACATCATTTGTACCCACATGAAGGACAATCAAAGGATTCTTTCCAGCTCCCGTTAAGATCCTCTTCAGTCTCAGATCAACATCCCGTATCTTTGCACCAGGCAAGCAGCATACCCTTCTGTTCTCAGGATCAGCTCTGGTTATAGGCCTGTCTGTCCCTCTCAACAAGGAGTCCCCAATCACATACACTTGCCTTTTCCTGGCACCAGTGCTATTCATTAGCCTATCCCCACTGCGTTCCGGTCGCAAGTCCTCAGTCCTCCTGTTTTTCTCTGCAATCCTTTGCATCCGCTCCCAAGTCCTTCTAGGGCTCTTACTAGGAGGAATCTCCATTGGCTCATCCCCTCTTTGGATAGGACTAGCTGCTCTTCGCTTTTTCCTTGCACTCCCAACATCAGTCACTACATGCTCTGCTCCTTCATTTGCTAACTCAGCAAACCTGTTTCTGAGCTCTATTTCTCCTTCGCTAGCCCGTCTTTTCCTCTGCCGACTTCTCGCAGTCACATGCTTCCACCGGCCACTTTCATCTCCTGGTATTCTGGCCTCACAATTTGATGGTCCTGCTTCCATCTGCAGGTCTGGCGTTTCACTTAAAAGTCCTCACCTGTCTGCTCCATCAGTTGTTCGAAACCCCTTCTAAACTCAATGAGAGTTTTCACCTGCATCTCTAACCCCCGAATTTTTTCCTCCATCAATCCAATGAGGCGGCACTTCATGCACATATAGGTCTTTGGAGGCGATCCCTCCAAGATCAAGTACATTCCACAGCTTCCACATCCTGCCATTCTTGCTGTTGCTTTCCCGGCTTGAATGTCCACTACGGTTGCCTCTGTATCTGCCATAGCTCTTGGCTTAATCTGAGTCAGAACAAAATAAACCCCAACACTGCAAGAGAAGCAATACAAGAAACACCCCATCCCCCACAACTCCCCCTCCAAACTCCCACTTAAACTCCCCTGTTCACAGCCCTGTTAACTGCTGCAGCTGTGTGCCGCTGCCTGCTGGAGTGGCTGCCTTTATAGTTCCCTCAGCAGGGAAGCCTCACCCCTAGGTGGGGTCAGCTGATCTCTCTCCACCAATCAGCCCCTACAAACTGAACAAGAGAAAAGAAAAGAAAAAAAAAAACCCACACAAAAATACAAATAACAAGCACTATACCTCCCCCAGGACTCCTCCACAACCCTAAAGGCTCACTCAAACCCTAAAGGCTCACTCCAACTCCTCTGTTCACAGCCCCTGTGTGCTGCTGCCTGCTGGAGTGGCTGCCTTTATAGTTCCCTCAGCAGGGAAGCCCCAGACGGTCCACGGGTGTGTGCTTGTCAGCATTCAGTGTTAAATAATTCAATGTAAATAAGGCAACGTACATGGTCTGTTGAATCTCCACCAACCCGGTGGGCCGGGAGGGCGCTGTTTTCAATTGTTTTTCCAGAATAGTTTTGAGGGAGCGATGAGCACGCTCCACAATGGCTTGGCCCGTAGAATTATAGGGTATGCCATGTTTGAGTGTAATGCCCCAGGAGGCACAAAAGGAGCAGAACAAAGAGGAGGTGTATGCTGAACCATTGTCGGTTTTAAGAGAATGGGGCCGTCCCATAACGGCAATGGCATGCAACGTGTAATTAATAACCTGACGAGCTGCTTCCTTGCGCTGGGCAGAAGCCCAGATAAAACCCGAATAAGTATCAATGGCAACATGAAGATGACTATAAGGTTTGAGGACAGCAAAGAATGTAACATCCATCTGCCACAATTGATTGGCTGCTGTGCCACGTAAGTAAACGGCGTGGGGGAAGGCCAAGGGCATGGAGGCGCAATGAGGGCAGGTACAAACAATTTGCTGCACCTCCGGTAGGGGTAGGGAAAACTGCTTAGCCAGGACCTTCGCTGATTGATGAAAAAAGGCGTGGCTGGATATGGGGTCGGAAAACAAAGAAACAACGGATAGGTCCCGGAGGGCCTGATCCGCCTGCCGATTACCTTCAGCAATGGGGCCAGGCAATGGTGAGTGGCTGCGAATATGGCAAACATAAAATGGATGCAGACGACGGGAAAGCAAATTTTTAAGAGTCAAGAAAAGTGACATAAGATCATTATCAATGAGGGATGTAATACAAGCGGTGGGTAAATGAGCAAAAAGATGGTAGGTGTAAAGGGTGTCTACAATTAAATTAAACGGACAGTTTTGGAACAGACGGAACGCCAAAATGGCCGCCGCCAATTCTGCTCATTCAGCACTTTTCTGGGGAAGGGTAAAGTGTACTTTCATAGAATCATAGACTCATAGGGTTGGAAGGGACCTCATGAGGTCATCTAGTCCAACCCCCTGCTAAAAAGCAGGACCACTCCCCCTAAATTATCCCAGCCAGGGTTTTGTCTAACCGAGCCTTAAAAATCTCCAAAGTTGAAGATTCTACCACCTCCCTAGATAGCCCATTCCAATGCTTCACCACCCTCCTAGTGAGAAAGTTTTTCCTAATATCCAACCTTGACCCCCCAGCTGTAATTTGAAACCATTGCTCCTTGTTCTGTCCTCTGTTACCATCGAGAACAGCCTAGCTCCCTCCTCTTTGGAGCAACCCTTCAAGTAGTTGAAGGTTGCTATCAAATCTCCCCTCAGTCTTCTCTTCTGTAGACTAAATAAGCCTAGTTCCTTCAGTCTCTCCTCATAAGTCATGTGCCCCAGCCCCCTAATCATTTTTGTTGGCCTCCGCTGGACTCTTTCTTATTTGTCCACATCCTTTCTGTAGTGGGGAGCCCAAAACTGGACACAGTATTCCAGATGTGGCCTGACCAGTGTTGAATAGAGGGGAATTATCACATCCCTCGATCTGCTGGCAGTACTCCTACTGATGCAGCCTAATATGCCATTGGCCTTTTTGGCAACAAGGGCACACTGTTGGCTCATATTCATCTTCCCGTCCACCATAACTCCCAGGTCCTTTTCTACAGTGCTGCTACTTAGCTGATCGGTCCCCAGCCTGTAGCAGTGCATGGGATTTTTCCGTCCTAAGTGCAGGACTTTGCACTTGTCTTTGTTGAACCTCATGAGGTTTCTTTCGGCCCAGTGTTCCAATTTGTCCAAGTCTCTTTGGATCCTGTCCCTGCCCTCCAGAGTATTTACCATTTCCCCCAACTTGGTGTCATCCGCGAACTTACTAAGCACGCATTCTATTCCATCATCAAGATCATTAATGAAGATGTTGAATAGAACCAGCCCCAGGACCGACCCCTGGGGCACTCCACTCGTTACCGGTTGCCAACCAGACATCGAGCCATTGATTCCTACCCGCTGAGCCCGTTGATCTAACCAGTTTTCGATCCACCTTACGGTCCACTCGTCCAACCCATACTTCCTTAACTTGCCGACGAGAATGCTGTGGGAAACCGTATCAAAAGCCTTGCTAAAGTCAAGGTATATCACGTCAACGGCTCTTCCCGCATCCACAAATCTAGTCATCTCATCATAGAAGGAAATCAGGTTGGTCAGGCACGATTTGCCCTTGGTGAATCCATGTTGACTGTTCCTGATCACTCTATTTTCCTCCAAGTGTTTCAGGATGGATTCCTTGAGGACCTGCTCCATGATTTTCCCAGGGATTGAGGTGAGGCTGACCGGTCTGTAGTTCCCCGGATCCTCCTTTTTCTCTTTCTTAAAGATAGGTACTATATTTGCCTTTTTCCAATCCTCCGGGACCACCCCCGTTCTCCACGAGTTCTCAAAGATAATGGCCTCAGCACCCTCGGATGCAGTTCATCCGGCCCCATGGACTTGTGCACATCCAATTTCATTAAGTGTTCCCTAACCTGACTTTCCAGCACCGAGGGCCACTCTTCTCTCCAGTCCGCGTAACCCCGTGTAGTAGGCTGGGAGCTGGCCCGCCCTGTGAAGACTGAGTAAAAAAAGCATTGAGTACTTCAGCCTTTTCTGCATCATCCTCCACGAGGATGCCTGCCCCATTCAGTAAGGGACCTACACCACCTCTGATCCTTTTCTTGTTGCTGATATACTTATAGAACCCCTTTCTGTTATCCTTCACATCTCTTGCTAGCTGCAACTCCAATTGTCCTTTGGCCTTTCTGATTTGATCCCTGCAGTCCCGAGCAATATCTTTATATGCCTCCCTTGTCATCTGTCCAAGCTTCCACTTCTTGTAAGCTTCCCTTTTATGTTTCAGCTCCCCGCAGAATCAGGGGGGAGGTAGGTAAGTACTCCTCGGATAGGAGAGCCATCAGTGAAAAAAGTAAGGGCTCCGGGAATGGGCTGCAACGCCTTAACAGGGCGAACTCTGAAAGGGGCATTGAGGACAATGTTTAATCGGGGGTCTTTGGGGGGATTGAATTGTATTGCGCCTACAAAATTGGCTAAAGCAATTTGATAGGACACTGAGGTTTGCAGGAGGTGTTGATGTTCCTCCTTTGTGAAGGGGACGGCAATAACCATAAGGTCATAGCCCGTCATTTGGGTGGCACGGGTCCGCCCACGCCGAATGAGGGCAAGAATGGCATCACAATAGGGGTAAACATTGCGAGCCGGGGTGGAGGGGAGATACAACCATTCGAAAATAGAAACGGAGGTCGTATCGCATGACATGTACAGCACGCCAGTGGGGGTGTGCGGAGTGGACAGCAAAGTGAGTTGTAGGGGGCCCGAATGAGGGGGCCGATCCACAAAATATTGGGCCAACAAATCATTGACATGTCTAAAAATCCGTTGATGTTCAACAGAAATTGGGATCCGGTCAGAGGGTGCGGTCCCCTTTTTCAATAAAGAAAAAAGGGGTTGTAACAGGCAGGTGGGCAATTTAAAATAAGGGCATACCCAATTAATGTGGCCGAGCAGCTGTTGAAGCTCAATCAGTGTGAGGCTGGTGGGGACCCATAAAACCGGAATCTGTGGAATCGCATAAGCAGCGAGCAGCTTATGACCTAAGTACAAATATGGCTCCTGGCGCTGTATCTTATCTGGGGCAACTTGCAGACCAAAACATGCCAAGGAATTGGTAAGCGCCTGGATAAGGGAATCAGTTAGGACCGGGGAGGTGATAAGGATATCATCCATATAATGATAAACCTCCACATGGGGGTAGCGGGAGCGGAAGGAAAGAAGAGCCCTGTCCACAAAAAGTTGGCACAGGTTCGGACTATTTAACATACCTTGTGGCAACACACACCATTGATAACGATGTGCAGGATGCTTATTATTCAAAACCGGGATGGTAAAGGCGAATTTCTCCCGATCCAGCGGATGTAATGGGATTGTAAAAAAACAATCTTTTAGGTCAATGATACAAACTTGATAGCCGGAGGGGATTAAATTTGGATTGGGGATCCCAAACTGCAATGGGCCCATAGGCTGAATCCGTTTGTTAACTTCCCTGAGATCATGCAGGAGGTGCCACTTCCCTGACCGCTTCTTAATGACAAACACCGGAGTGTTCCAGGGGCTAGTAGACAGCTCAATGTGACCGGCCTGCAGCTGGTCAGAGACAAAGGCGTGTAGGGCCACTAACTTATCGTGAGGCAGGAGCCATTGGTCCACCCAGACGGGGGGTCCCGGTAGCCAAGAGAGGGGTAGGGCGGTAGGATTAGACATCAATGACAAGGGAAGTATCCAATTTTTCCAGAAGATCATGGGCCAAATGGTAATGGGCAATTGCATGATATATGGATGAATACTTATATCGGCCGGTGGCTCGGAGTGGATGGGAATCCAAAAGGAGCTCTGATATGCCGCTTGATGACCACCGATGCCCCACAGCTCTTTAGCTGGTGATTTGGGCCAGGCGGGTGGCCAGTCGGCAGCGCGTATCACGGTAATGTCAGCGCCAGTATCTAGAAGGCCAGTAAAGGAACGGCCGTTCAATGTAAGAGTTAACATCGGCCGAGGCCTGTGAATGTGGGTAGTAAGGGCGAGCACTGAAGAGTCGAAAGGGAGGGTAGAGCCAAAACCTCCATCGCCCCGCTCTCTGTGCTCTGCCCCGGGGACCAGGGAGGGGAGTAAAATTAGCTGGGCTACCGAGGATCCTTTTGACAATTGTTGAGGGAGGTTGGTCCATACTTGGACCTTGAGGACCCCGGTGTAGTCGGCGTCAACCACGCCGGGGATGACAAAAAACCCTTTGTGACCGGCATGGGAACGTGGCAAAATAAGACCGACTACATGTGGGGGGAGGGGCCCCTTTACCTGCGTGGTGACGACATGCACCTCACCAGGAAGCTGAAAGTCGGTATCAGTCTGTAAAATTAAGTCCAGGCCGGCACTGCCGCTAGTGGCGGCATGAAGGCGCCGGACGGGGACAGTAGCGGCAGCAGGGGCGGCGAGGGTGAGGTCGGGGCGGAGGGGAGCTTAAGCCCGTGTACACCCTCTGTTGGGCCTGGGTCGAGGGTTGACCCGCGTTCGCGTTTCCCGAACTGCGACACTGATTGGCCCAATGGAAACCCTTTTGGCACTTGGGACATTTCTTTGAGGGTCTGGAAGTGGGATTCTTGGTGGACCTGCACTCCCATTGAAAATGACCCACCTTTCCACATTTAAAACAAGTTTTTGAATATTTACTGTCAGTTCTGAGAGCAGCGGCTAAAAGAGTGGCTTTATGAGTTTGGGAGCCAATATTTTGGCAGGCTCGCAACATATCAGCCAGCTGGAGGTTAGTGACCACTGCCAGGGGCAGAAGGGCTTGCTTACAGTCTGCATTGGCATTCTCTTGGGCCATTTTTAACAAAAGCTCACCAGCGGCATCAGAATTATCAATCTGCCGCGAGATAGCCTCTTGGAGGCGATTAACAAAATCAAGAAAAGGCTCTGTGGCACCTTGGCAAATGGAGGAAAAATTTTTGGTAGGACGACCTGCGGCTGGCACCTTATAAAATGCCTTCAGAGCGCATTAGGCAATATGCGGGAAAAAGGCGGGCTCAAGTTGAGCCTGAGCCTCCACAGTCGCAAACGGCCCCTCACCCGCCAAGTGATCAAAAATCACGCCAACACCAGCCGCATTAAGAACACGGACCTGAGCCTCTGCCGCCAGGTGAAACTCGCTGGCCCAGATGACATACTGCATTGGGTTAAGAAGCATTTTCATTAAAGACTTCCAGTCCCATGGGATAAGCATATAGCCATTGGCGATCCCATCAAGCAAACCGCGAGTATAAGTGCTGGTCAGACCAAATTCCGTAATGGCCTTACGGACCTTGCGAAGGATGTGGTAAGGAAGGGACTGATGTGTCACAGTGACGGTGCCGTCCGCGTTAGGTGTGCGGGTGACCGGGCAAACCGCCATAAGTTCGGCCAGTTCCTCCACGGAAAGGTCTGCGGTATGGCGGGCAGTCTCAGCCATTTGCTGCACTGCGGACAGTCGAACTAAAGAATCAGAGTCAGGGGGTTTTGGAGGGCTCGGGGGACTGGGAGGGGGCTGGACAGGGGGGGCAGGGGGAATAATCTGGGGGATAGACTGCGTTGGAGGGACAATAGAAAGAGGAATATGAGTGGGAGGTGTCGGTAGCGCAAAGCGCTCAATGGCATCTCGACAAAGGTGCCAAGAGTGGAGCACCTTGATACCTGCACGAGGCTCAGCGTGCAGGGTACGGCCGATGCGGTCCCAATCCTCCAAGCGGAGGGTTCCAGCATCAGGGTACCAGGGTACCAGGGGCATTGGCTCTCTCTTTCCACCTGCCCAGCATATTTACAGGTGGATAGCCTGTGATCATGCATCGAGGTCATCCAGGTGTGCCTG
>ML686139.1:1836143-1886851 GCA_007922175.1 Pelusios castaneus | reverse complement strand
AGGTGGATAGCCTGTGATCATGCATCGAGGTCATCCAGGTGTGCCTGGACGTGCCGTCTCTGTATGAGCCCCAGGCCATGAATCCCTACAGTATTTTGGGATTTTTTTTTTTTAAAAAAATGCAATTTTTGAGGAAAAAAGGTCAGCTGGTTCTAATTAGAACCTATCGTTTGGCTTTTTCTATGTCCTCCGGCTCCCCTCATGACTAGATAAAGCCTATCTCTATTCATCTCCATTCATCATGTTATACACCCTTTAGACCAAGAGATCACTTAGACAAGATCACCTAGACCTAGCACCTCAATGAGATCTTCACAATGCCAATTAATGCCCCAGTTTAAGTGCTAGGAAAGAGAAGCGATGAGCAGGAATGAGCACCTATCCTTCCTGTGTGACTGAATGCAAAGCACCTCGTTCAGTTGTAAAAACTCTAGCAATAAATTTTCAGTGGAATTGCTAAGTCACAGCTGTTAGTTCTTCTGTATTGCTCATCTGTTGCCTAATGACTGCCCCAGTAAATCTGCAAATAGCATGGGATGAATATACATGATGCCAAGAGATACCACACGGCCACCTGAGTCCTCATCAGTATTAATGAAGGAGATTTAGTTCTGGGCTCATTATAACCACAGCTGCAGCTGCAGGCACAGGTTTGTGTGCAAATGGCACACTTGGGTTGGCAGGAGCTGTCCCAGCTGTTCAGTATTTATAAAATGGGAACACAATTAGTGCAGTGGGCAATTAGTGCAGTGGGGGTAGGGATAGCACATGGCAAGTGCAGGCGGCCTGCTCCCACTGACTGATGACTTGAAAGAGTCCACTATTAGCTTTGGAAGAAGAGTTTCCTTTAACTGATGTACCCACCTCACTGTTGGGGTTTTATAGGGTCTAGAGCAGAAAGAACCATGGTGAATATCTAGTCCGACCCCCTTTGACCCAGGCTACTGGACTGTCCTGAACTGATCTCTGTTTGAAATCGGTCCTAAGATCTTGTAGAAAAAGGTCAATATGGATTTTAAGATGGCCAGTGATTGAGAATCTAAGAAAATCCATGGTAAATTGTTCCAATAGTTAAGGAATACATTTTAAACAAGGTGGGTAATTATTTCCAATTTAAATTTGTCTAGATTCAAGTGCCAGCTGTTGGATCATGTTAGATCTGTCTCTGATAGACTGAAGAGCCCATTATTAAATATTTGTTCCCCATGTAGATACTTATATACTGTGATCAAGTCACCCCTTAACTGTCTCTTTGTTCAGCTAAATAGATTGAGTTCTTTGGCATGCTAGTTCGACTTATCTTAAGCTACTACCTTATGCACTGCAATGAAAAAGCAGGTAAGACAGCAGCTAAATCTCCTTCCAAAGTTGGCTGCAGGCCACTAGCAGAGTGAATAATTCCGATAAGTCAGTAGAGAACTTGGAGAACTGTTAGTATGCAATGCTGGAGAAAAGGTTCCCACACTGTAGACAGTGAGAAGTCCATGGAGCATTTGTTGGCCAGAGGCACTGGATCCTCTTCCTCATTTGCAGCAGGGAGCAAGAGATCAGATAAGAGGAACCAGTGAAGTGAAGAGTGGTAGTAACACTGATTAAAGGGAAAAGCACTGACTGCATGAAGGGCAACTCCAAACACACCAGTACAAAACTAGTATGTCTGTGCTGTCTGGGTAAGTGCACCAGAGAGATGAAGGGTGGCCCAGTGGTTAACGTCCTCACCCGAGACTGAGAAACTCCAAGTTCATGTCCTTGCGCTACCAAAAAACCACTTGTGTGACCTTGGACAAGTCACTTAGGGCTATAGGGCTAGTCTTCACTGGTGGTAGCAGAATCGCCGCCATCACATCAACCCTCCTGATCAACTGGGTGGGTCTGTGAAGACCCACTCAGTCGATCAGGAAGCCAATCTATTAAGACCTCCTCAGCAACTGGAGGTGTGTTGAGTTGAAGGGAGGCCCATCCCTTCGACTCAGCGCAGTGGATGTGCCAGGCATAGGGCAGTCGAACAGGAATGCATATGTTATCTTAAGTAACTTGCGTGTCCCCATTTAACTGCCACCAAAACACGTGGGCAATGTAATCCTGCCCTTAGACTCTTATCGTCAGAGATACTTAGGCACCCAACTCCCACTCCTTTCACTATTATGTACCTTCACAGGTCCATTCCTTCCATCCTCCTCTCTCATACAGCAGGCTGGTGTTGCCTTACAAGGATGTGGTAAGAATATATATTTAAAGGGTTCTGAGGTGCTTCCCTCCTCTCCTATTCATGTCGCACTTCTACTTTATTGTAACCCCACCGTAGTTTGTTATGTCTGATATTATTGTCTGAGCCTGTAGTGTCTGGTTTTGTAGCTTTGTTGATAAATTATGAGGATTAGAAAGCAAGCCTTATAGTGGAATCCATTTAGCTTAACAAAGGGAAGATTAAGGGGTGACGATTACAGTCTGTAAGTACCTACATGGGGAACAAATACATGATAATGGGCTCTTCGATCTGGCAGAGAAAGTTCTAATACAATCTAGTGGCTGGAAGTTGAAGCTAAACAAATTCAGGCTGCAAATGAAACTTTTAACAGTACGTATAATTAACCATTGGAACAACTTACCAAGGGTTGTGATGGATTCTTCATCACTGACCGTTTTTAAATCAAAGTTGGACTTTTTGTCTAAAAGTTCTGCTCCAGGAATTATTTTAGGGAAGTTCTCTGGCCAAGGTTATACAAGAGGGCCAACTACGCGGTCACAGTGGTCTTTTCTGGCCTTGGAATCTATGAGTGTATGATGAGTTGAAAGATTGCATGATTCTGTCAGAGATCCCATGAAGTAAACAATGTTCAGGAATATATACAAGCTGTAAGTCATCTTTCTGGACACTATTATCTGTTTTTTTATGTAATAACTAAAAAAACGAATTTAAAAAAGATTCTGTGTTGTTCCAATACTACAGTAATGGGAGCTGTTACCTAAGGTTCCTCGACCCAGTAACTTTTAGTCTCTGTGAGCTGATATCAAGCAATAAACCAAAAGGAAACAGGGCACCTCTGCCTGCTATATGGCTGATGCAGACACATTAAAACCAAGTGCTTTTAACTCTAAAGCTTTACTTCCAGTCTCCAGAAATTTAAGTTTTCATTACAGTCTCCACTTATTAGTCTTAAGCACATACAAATACAATAGATATTAGAGTATCCCAAAGCTTAATATTACCCTCACAAGTTTGAGGCAATCTTCAGTGAATCATTTCCGGATGGCTGGTCCTTCCATCAGTGCCTCGGGATCTTTCAATATGTGCATGAAGTGATCAGACTCACTACCTCCCTCTCACACCCCAAAAGTCACAGAGACATGGCAATCAAGGAAAATGTTACATAGCTGACCAAACAAATCAATGGCTAGGCAGGAGCTGGAGTTACAGAGACATGTAATTAAAAATCAAATGTTAAGCAAGCAGTCTTGAGCTGTTAGTCTGGTAACTGAATTTTCCCATAGCTGCAGTTCTAAAATATATCCAAAATTCCTGTTTTTCACAGACGTCTGCTCCAGCATATTTAGAGAGAGAATGCACAGAGCCAGGTTCACTTCACATATTCACTGTTTACTCCCTGCTCCCTCCCAATTTCCCTAGTTATTCTGCAAAGGTCTGAAAAAGGCTAAAAGCAGCAAACAGAATAATTGATAGTCCATCCTAATAACTGGCAGTGGTTTGGACACCTGGCTGGTTGCTAAAATGCTCCTGTACAGAGCCATATAACTGCCTTATCTACATAGGCCTAGACTCTCAAAGGTATTTAGGTGCTTAACTTCAGGGTCTAGACTGTAGTTCCCATGGAGACATGATGGTGAAAAGGGGAAAGACGCTAAGCCATGGTGCATCCTGTGAACATGGTGGAGAACCACCTGTGCTGGATGATACATGCTGTGTGTCAGCAAGAGAAGGTCTGTCACTTTCCCCCTTTTTCACCTGTTGTTTCATCTCTTCCATCATAGAAACAGCTGCCAGCCCTGACAAATCTATGCAGTGAGGTGACTCAAAGCCAAGCTACCTGGCACATTCTAATCAGCTGGCCGCACTCTGCAATCAGCAAAGCTGCCCTGCTCTCTCCTGGGGGCTAATGGAACTGTGGTTCATCGCACAGCTGGGAAGCAGAGGCTTGGGTAAGTTGGCAACAGTGTGGAGGCAGTGAATTTTCCCCATAATCAAGCCATACCCTTGTAGACAGGACTGGATTGCATGGCTGCTCTCTTGTCGCTTGTATGTGCCTCCGCGTAAAATCCACCTTCATTAGCACTGAGAAAATTATATACTTGCTTGGTTGTAGCTAACATTCCAGCACAAACTTGTAGCTGTAAGTACAGATTTGCTTCTCTCTAATCATAGAGACTTTAAGGTTTCTAGGACAGGCCCTCTGTGTAAATTACAACCCTGCATTTCATTCACTTGGAAAGTTTCCTCGGCTGATCTTTGTACCCTTCTTTGGGTTATTCCAGATCTGACAGTTTTCCAGTTTCTCAGCCCCACCACCTTCCCCTTTCCACCCACCCTGCGCTGATGAAGTTGAGTAGTTTCAAGACTAATTCTTGCTTTTCTGTCTGCAAGGCTGTTCAGCTCAATTTCACTGCTCAGTGCAACCCAAGTATAATTTCCCCTTTGCCTGGGGTGGCAGCTGGTGTTTCAAATTGAGTCAGCTCCCAGCTGTCAACCCTGATGATGATGCTGTAAATGTTAAGCAATGTAGGCCACCTCCTGCCACCACTATGCCTGCCCCAGTACCATTGGAGTAAGGGTGTGACCTCCATGGGCAACCAGGCTTATGTTAAGCACTTAGAAGCTGTGGTAAATTTAGCTGCCCATGACTCACTTCGCTCACTCACTGCACATTTTTCTGAGACTTTATAGGAAATGGGAGAGAAACTGTCTGGTCTCAGGAACTACTGAAAATGGGGCACTATCTTCAAATTTCATTCTTCCATATTTTTTCTACAGAAGCACTAAGAGATGTGTACACACTGTAATGTCCAGCTAAAGCCGCGACCAACACACCAATGACATATTCTAGGAGGGGTGGTTATACTGGGTGGATAGTCACATGCCTTGATTTCTGGGAGACTCCAGGCATGAGGTTCTGCCGGATTAGAACACAGATCTGCTGGAGGGCCAACGCCACCATGCCACTAACTGTGGCTGTGATAAGATTGTCTGCTGATCCCATGGACCCTGTGGAGAAAAACAGCACAGGACGTACCACCTCGGCAGGCTGGATTGGCAGTGTCTCATGTGCTCCCTGATTGGTCCAGGCACCCTATTTAAGCACAAGGGGTGCATCTACACTTACAAATTAAGTTGACTTAAGGAGGCTTAAGTCGACTTAAACTACTCTGTGTCCACACTGGGCTTTCCTTAAGTCGACTTAAGGAAAAGTTAAGTTGACTTAATAAAAACTTGATTTAGGTCAACTTAATGCTTAAGTCGACCTTATTAGGTCGACTTAAGCCAGTGTGGACAGAGATTAGCGCCTAAATCCACTTTATTAAGTCGACTTAAAGTGTTAAGTCGACTTAATAAGGTCCAAAAGGGGCTATGTCTACACTTGAAAAATTGTCGACTTTTGTTAAGTTAACTTAACAAGGTCGACTTTAAGTTGACTTAAAGTTGACCTTATTAAGTGAACTTAATAAAGTCGACTTAACTTTTCAGGTGCAGACATAGCCAAGAGGAGCTCTAGAAAGTGTCTTTGCATCAAGGTGGACTCTGTAGGCAGCTGTAGTGATGGACCTGCTGTGATGAGGATCCTCTGTGCTGCAGTTTGGAAAGTGTGGGACTGCTGTGCCCCCTTAACCTTCCAGTCTGGGCTGTCTTTCACAATGCTTTTCCAGTCACAAGCATCAAACCCCTCCGGGTGCTGTTACCACCTAGCCTGTTGGCATGCAGAGTACCACACTCAGCTAGACTGCATGAATGTTCACCTGAACTGCCCTTCACACTGTGATGCTGTCTGCACACTGCACTGACACAGGTATCCACAGGCAGGGGCACATCCAGCTGAGTTGCATGTGTGTTTTCCCCAGGGGATTCAGGAAACATGAACCAGGGAGTTCTACATCTGTAAAATGGGAAGAAGAAAACTTCCTTTCTCCATTTAGATTTTAAGCTGTCCCTGTTTATACAATGCTTAATGCAGTTTGGAAATTTGAATGTTTGGGTCCAGGGTTACAATGGTTCCCTTGACTATGCAACTACTGCAGCCCACGCTCCTTCTGCCATACTTTTAAGGACCCTGTCTACACACTAACTAGATGCATAGCTTGTCCATGCCAACTGACCCAGGCTCATGGGATTGCTGTGTAGACTTCTGGGCTTGGGTTGGAGCCCAACCACTGGGACCCTCCCACTTCACACAGTCCTAGATCCTCGACTTCAGCCCGAACCCAGAAGCAATGGAACAGCCCCACGCCCAAGCCCAATAAGTCTGAATCACCTGGCATGGGTTTTAATTCTGCTGTGTAGACAAACTCTAAGTTGACAATAGAGCAGAGAATTTCCTAGATTTTGAAGCAAGCAGACCTCCGCCCAGAGATATTTTTTCCCTGTTTAATGGACACTGTAACTCAATACTTTTCAGTCACACCTACAATTGTATTCATTCGACAATATGAAGCACAAGTGGCCCGATCCTTCCGTCCGTTCAAGTAAGCAATCCCTTTGATGTCACTTATGTCACTTGGAGGTGGGAGAGGGCAGAAAACACATCTGGATCCTTTTCTCTCTTCACTGAACTGTCAATTATTCATATGTTATAAATATTAGATTTAGAATTTGCATTCTTGGAAAAGACGTTGACAGTTTATCGGGCGTCCCTCTGGGGTGGCCCTTCTGCAGGTGTCTCAGAAGTGGCATGGATATTCTAATCCCATCTCTGCAGCATTCAACACCGTCCCTGCTATCTGAGCACTGACTGGTGCTGCAGGTTTCTCAGAAAAGTTTACTTTAAAAGTGAGAGTATTCTTCTGAGAAAGGATAAGATTTTCAAATGTGACTTTCTATATAATTTGTGTGACAAAACAACTCTTGAGACCCACACTAGGAGAGAACATCACCATCATCTCATCCCATCATCCATAGCAAAAAACTCACCAAAATTCTTACTACATTTTTTTTTTATGGTACAAGATTGTTTTTTCTCTTTTTTGAGAATCTTTATATTACCAGAAACAACCGGAGCTAGTGATCTTCCTGGTTCAGCTCCAGATGGGCCCAGATTCATGGCACTGGTGTATGCTTTCACACCTGTTGCCAGTGATGGGGAATGGTAGTAAAATCTGAATACAATTCCAAACCAGACCTCCCATCTAAACCCCTCTTCAACTCCTGCTGATCAGCTGGGTGATGTTGGGCAAGTTACTTCCCTGCCCCTGCCTCAGTTTCCCCTGTTATAAAATAGGAATCATGCTACCAGCTTCCTTTTGAAAGTGTTTTGTGATCATTGTGCGAAAAAAGTTAAGTGTAGCAATTATAATAATTGGACTGGTGCTTCACACTCACTTCTGTTAAAAACATTCCCATTTAGCAGTTCTGTAGCTGTTCATAAAATCAACAGCAATGCTTCAGCAGTCAGATATTCAGTCACTCGCAGTACTTCATAAATTCAGGATAAAGCATTTCTTTTAATGGTGTGAGCTGTTCAGCACATTCAAACATCTCCTCCAGAAGCGACAGTTTTAATGTTTCCCTTTAAATAAGACAGACTTTGTCACCCCTCTGAGTAAAGCATTAGCAAATCACATTGGTGGCATGAGACAATAAAGGATTTTTATCCAGTGCTGTGGGAGGTTGCAGAGTCCTACTGATATCCAGCCACCTTTTCATTGCTGGTTGCCCTGAACTTGGCCAAGCAGTGGAATGCACAACGCCTGAGGATCTGGCCTAGGTTAATTAAAGCCACTCCCTTTTCTTCCTTGGTCAGCCTGTTGGTAATGACTGCAAGTCATTGCCACTGGCAGCCATTTGATGTCCTGTGTGCAATGACTTGGGTAACTCCAAGTGTGCCAGCATCCATGTCACAAACAATAACATCACATTTGACCTTCTTGCTGTCAGTCAGAAGTGGCTAGGGATTAAATGGGCTTCAGAGGTAACTCCCTTGTGACCTCAAGAGGCCTTCTACTGGATCCGATTCACTTTGGGCATGCCTGCACTGTAATTAAAAACCCACAGCTGCCCATGCCAACTGGCTGGGATTTGTGGGGCATGTATTAAGAGGCTATTTAACTGGAGTCCGGGCTCTGTGATCTTCCCACTTGGCCTCCTAACCCCAAGCATCTAGCCCACAGTTAAACAGCTCCTTAGTACAAGCTCCATGAGCCTGAATCAGCCAGCATGGGCCAGCCACAGGGGTCTAACTGCAGTGTGGACGTGCCCAAGTGGCAGAAGGAGTCCTCAGCCAGTGAGTCTCTAGAATTCTGCAGCTCTCTGGCAGCAGTGGGAATGAACAACTACGTGCATGTCCCCACACACAGAATCCGTCCCTAACTGCAGCCATTCCAGCCATCCACGCTTGCAACCTCGCTTCCAGCTACTGCAAGGTTTAGTTGTTTGTCAAGCATTGATCGCACCGAGAGCCGAAGATGTAATTCAATATCCATTTCAAATCTTGGAGGAAAACCTGGGCCAAGGAGCTGGCAGGATTAAATGGCTCTTAAATGCCTCTGCATCTGAGAAAAATAGTCCATCCCATAATGCACGACAAGGGGAAATGGTCTGGTGATGCCAAAGGAGGCTTTGCATTAAATAGTCGATATTCTCAGACATGTTCGTTCTGCAGTTGTTTTGTCAAACGGTTCTGCTGACAGACACGTATTTGCTTAGGTGCAGCGGGATGAATATTGCCACTTTCCACATCAAAAAGAATAATAACTTTACGGCGAGCCCTGGACTTGAATTACCCATTGCTCGTGAAGTGAGGTGTATCATTTGGGCATTATAGTGGAACAGCACCAAGTTCTTCAGGGCACGGAGAGTCACATAAGCCTCTTCAGCTAGAAATAACACTAACAATGCATTGATGAGCCAGGCCAATGTTACAGGGATCTGTGCCTCAAACACTTTCCAAGGTGGTGAGAGATATCAGGACAGATTCTGCTCTATGGGAGTTGGAGACAAAGGTGGATTTAAGGATTACCTCTTTTATTCAAGAATGACAGTTTGAATTTTCCACCAGACACCCCCACCCTGAACAAAGGGGAGAATTCCACACAGGGAAAATATTGTTACATTTCCAGGGGAAAGAACTTTGCTTATAGAACTGTGCCCTCAATCCGACACCAAACACAAATGGAAATGGAACTGGACCAACTGTGCTTGAACTGTCAGTGGGACCAGAATACTAAACCTGGGATTTTCAAAGGCAACCAATTGATTTGGATGCTGACACGCAGGAAAGTTCAGTCCAAACGGAGTTCTTCACCCCTTTGAAAATTCCGGGCTAGGGCTCCTACCTGGAAGCTGTAGGGGAACATGTCACACACTTCAGAGGGGTCGCCATGTTAGTCTGTGGACAGCAAAAACAACAAGAGTCCTGTGGCACCTTAAAGACTAACAAATTCCTTCGGACGTACGCTTTCGTGGGCTGCAACCCACTTCATCACACACTTCACATTCCCTTGCAAAGCCACAACATGTAGTTTTTGTCAGTCGAAAGCTGGTGCATAGCTGAAGCCATCCTAAAGTTTTCTGTGTGGCCACAGGAGACCCTGTTGGGGTTAATGGTGTCTGGCTCTAGGGTCACATGCAAAGAAGGAAGAGTCACTCTGTTTTGCCAGGCACATGTGGACAGAGCAACTTACAATCAGAGGTCAGAGGCCAGTTCAGCAGATTTCGGGATTCCTAAACAATGGCTCATTTTGCCTTATGCAAGGGAAGATAGTGCTGCAGTAGCACCAGTGCCATGCACATCAGTTTCCAGTGACCCTAAAATCTATGGGCAGCATTTGCCACTTCAGAAGAGGTTTGTAGTGCATTTCACATGGGTTAGTAGTTAATAGCTCTGTCTGTTCTCAATGAATCAGGCTAATGAAGACTTTAGATCTGCATATAGACATACGTACAAGGTGGGTTGCTGGGGCTATGGTACTGAAAGATGATTTGTCTCTCCTTTTAGGCCTTTTGACAGGCTTTGCATAGGGCGAGAAGCACAGATTGTACAAACAATTTAGAAATTAAATGCAATATATGGCAGAGCTGTTAAATACCTTATCATCTGACAGTGAGACTTCTGCCCCTGGGGGTTCTTGCTGACACTGGATACCAGGCCCAGGAGCGGAATTAGAGATCAAGCGCACCAAGGAAATGGGGAAACTGGCAACTATTCCACCAGAAAGAAGAGAAAGACAGGGGAGAAAAGGAGGTGTGGGAGTGGGACAGAGAGGGGTCTGAGTGGAGGGAGGAAATGGGGCAAAGATGAGAAGGGAAAGGATATGACAGGGGTAGGATCAATGAGAACCCTTCTTGAGAAATGTCAGGGCAAAACATGTCCCATTTTCTCCTCTTGTTGTTTGGTTAAAACAGGTCCCTTCCCACAACTTTATGATACTCTCTTGACTTTGCAAACTGCACATAGCCCATGATATGGGGCAGGGTACCCGCAGATGGGGCACACACACACACACACTCCTGCATTCCCTCATGGGAACAGAAGAGGGCTCCTTTGTTCCTCCATCCCCATAGCGCACCCTCAGAGACTGGCAATGAACAGGGAGAGAACACCGAGTGGGCTGCTACTGATGCAGCAGGTGCTATGAGATGAAACCATGGTGCATCATGGGAGAAGTAGTCTAACGTGGAAATCCAGCCTATAGAAGAGAAGTGGAGCCCGAGGCACCTGAACTATGGCTCCCATGAAGTCTCACAGCCCCATTTCCAAAGCAAAACCTTTCTGTTTCTGTACTTTGACTGGAAACCAGGAAACTTCCATGGAAAATAAACATCATTTTCTGACTAGCTGTAACAGTGACCGGGGTAACACCTGATACAGAACGAGAAATGGAGCCAATTTTAGGGGTTGGCAACAGGTTAGAAGCTATGCAGAAAAAGCACAAGACCTTGAACTCAGGTCTCAGCAAGGAAAAATCCTTTACGCTCACCTTTAAGAATTAATGTGTAAATGTTTGCCTGGACTATAGGCCTGTAAGATGACAGGGAACATTCACATCCTGGGACAGGCAGACACTTACATCAGCTTAAAAGAAGGACAGGGGGTGGGTTTCTTTTTTCCTAAGTAAATGAAAGAATATGCTGGAATTAAGTAAAAATTTCTTTAACCCTGGGCTTAACTGAATATAGCTATTGGTTCAGACACCAGGAGGATAAATGGTGTCTGATGAGAATCAATTGCATTGTCACAAAAAACAATGTGTCTGAGCTAAAGCATGCAAGACCTAGTTAAATGATGAATCATGCCATCCCCCATTCCCCCAAGGGACAACAAATGTTCAAGTTATAACAATCCAGCCTGCAAATACAATGCGGAAAGCAACTCAGGCTAGATCTGCAGACAGATGAAAATAAATGAAATCCTTATTCCATAAGAATCCCATTGTGCTACCATAGATCTGCGACTGCTGGACTAAGGCAGTGACCTGAATAAGTTTTACTTCTGGTAGTACAATATACCTGTGAATTCATTTCCTTGCAACACAAAGACTTTCTCTATGACATTATGTCTGGCAGCAATGACCTGGAGAACTAGATGATGACCAGTTTATTGGACTCACCCCTCAGCTGGGGTAGACTGGCTTTAATGGGGTTCCGCTGTATGGATTCCCTGAAGTATGTGTGTGAAGGAATGATCCTGTCAAACCACTTACTCCTCACTCAGCCACTGCTCTGCAGATGTACTGTGCTCTGGAGTACACAGCGCCTCCTTTCTTGTATTTTGGTGAATTTCAGCAGACCCCATACCTCTCACAGAAGATCATTGCCCTAGAAATGCGACAACAATTCTTCCTGCAGATACAGAATGCTGCGAACAGAGCTCTAATTGGACAGTAGGGTGAGGCAGTGATAAAACTGCTTTGTTTACTGCAAAAAGGGGAGATACATTAGCCTAGAAAAGAAGATGAGATATTTTAGTCTATACTGAGTAGCAGCTGCTCTTAATGATTTTTAAAATAAAATAACAGACTATTTCAGCTAGTAGACATTAGGATCAAAGTCTTGATGTCTAGTTGGCAGCTTCTGACAAGCTGAATGCCCCAAGGACTAGCCAGGGGCTGGTTTTGTTCAATGTCTTCATTAATGATCATTCTGGAGGATGGGGTGGACTGCACCCTCAGCAAGTTTTCTGATAACACTAAGCTGGGGGGAATGGTAGATACACTGGAGGACAAGATAGGATACAAAGTGATCTAGACAAATTGGAGGAGTGGGCCAAAAGAAATCTGATGACTTTTAGCAAGGACAAGTGCAGAGTCCTGCACTTAGGGCAGTAGAATCCCATGTACTGCTACAGACTGGGAAATGACTGGCTAAGCAGCAGTTCTGCAGAAAGGAACCTGGGGGTTACAGTGGACAAGAAGCTGGATATGAGTTAACAGTATGCCCTTATTGCCAAGAAGGCCAATGGCATATTGGGCTATATAAGTAGGAGCATTGCCAACAGATTGTGGGACGTGTTTATTCACCTTTGGAGTATTGTATCCAGATTTGAGCCCCTCACTACAGGAAGCATGTGGACAAACTGGAACAAGTTCCGAGGAGGGCAACAAAAATCATTATGAGGCTGGAGCACATGACTTATAAGGAGAGGCTGAGGGAACTGGGCTTGTTTAGTCTGCAGAAGAGAAGAGTGAGGGTGGATTTGATAGCAGCCTTTAAGTACCTAAAGGATGGAGTCAGGGTCCAAAGAAGATGTAGCTAGGCTATTATCCGTGGTAGCAGATGACAGAACTAGGAGCAATAGTCTCCAGTTGCAGTGAGGGACGTCTATGTTGGATATTAAGAAAACCTTTTTCCCTAGGAGGAGAGTGAAGCATCGGAATGGGTTACCGAAGGAGGTGATGGAATCTCCATGCTTTGAGGTTTTTAAGGCCCGGCTTGACAAAGCCCTGGCTGGGAATATTTACTTGGGGTTGGTCCTGCTTTGAGAAGGGGGTTGGACTAGATGACCTCCTGAGGTCTCTCCCAACTCTAATCTTCTATGATTCTATGATATTGGTGGTGGTAGTGTAGCTGTGGTGGTCCAAGGATATTTGGAGGGGAGGTGGGGAGGTGATATGTGAGTTAATATCTTGTATTGTATATATAATGATAAAAGACAAAAACACCATCTCACCTGTCAGCCAACACTTTTCACAAAGTGATTACTCCCTATCAGATCTTTCAGTGCTTTTCCTCAAAGAAAACCTGCACACCTTCAAAGAGGGATCCTTGGAACTTAAAATCTTGAAGGAGCTAGATACCAAACATGAATTCAACAGGGACACCAATTTTATGGCTCCTTACAACAGTTTGTAACACACCATAGAATTATAGAATCATAGAACTGGAAGGGGCCATGAGTGGTCACCAAGTACAGTCTCCTGCACTCATGGCAGGACCAAGTAAATCATTCCTGACAAGTGTTTGTATAACTTGCTCTTAAAAATTTCCAATCATGGAGATTCCACACCCTGCCTAGGCAACTTATTCCAGTGGTTAATCACCCTGACAGTTAGGAAATTTTTCCTAATGTCCAACCTAAACCTCTCTTACCGTAATTTAAGCCCATTGCTTCTTGTTCTATCATTGGCTATGTCTACACTTGAAAAGTTAAGTCGACTCTGTTAAGTCAACTTAACAAGGTCAATTTAAAGTCAACCTTGTTAAGTTTTCAAGTGTAGACGCAGCAGAAATCGCTCCCCGCTGAGAAGGGACCCGTGGGTCCCTTCCCTAGGAAGCCACAGTCCCTCCAAGAATGGTCCCAGTGAGAAGGGAGCTGCGGCTTTTTCTCCCCGGGACCCCCTCAGTTCCCAGCAAGAAGGGAGCCAGGCTCCTTTCTCACTGGGATCACCACGGGTCCTGGCAAAAAGGAAGCTGCAGCTCCTCTCTGCCCAGGACCTGCCTGGGTCCCATGCAGAGAGGAGCCACGGCTTCCTTTTTGCCAGGACTCGCACGGGTCTTGGGCAGAAAGGAGTCATAGCTCCCTTTTTGCCATGACCCACGGGGGGCCCGGAGAGAAAGGAGCCACAGCTCCCTTATTGCAGGGACCGCGGGGGTCCCAGGGAGAAAGAAGCCACAGGTTGGCTTATAGAAAAAGTCGACCTAGGGCGGCCACACCGTCTTTAGGTCGACTTAACAATTGACTTAATTGTTAAGTTGACCTAAAGAGTCGTAGTAATTAAGTCAACTTAAGGAACTGCTTAAGTCAACTTAATGAAAACCAGGTATGGACGTGGCTTAATTTAAGTTGACTTAAGCTTCCTTAAGTTGACTTAAATTGCCAGTGTAGACATAGCCATTGACAGTTAAGGAGAACAATTTTTCTCTCTCTTCCTCGTGACAATCTTTCAGGTACTTGAAACCTTTTATCGTGTCCCCTCTCAGTCTCCTCTTTTCCAGACTAAACAAACCCTTTTCTTTCAATCTTCCCTCATAAGTCAAGTGTTTCAGATCTTTAATCATTCTTGTTGCTTTTCTCTGGACTTTCTCCAATTTGTCCACATCTTTCCTGAAATGAGGTGCCCAGAACTGGACACAATACTCCAGCTGAGGCCTAATCAGCACAGAGTTGAACAGAAGAATTACTTCTTGTATCTTACTTATAATACTCCTGTTAATACATCCCAGAATGATGTTTGCTTTGTTTGCAACAGTGTTACACTGTTGACTCATATTTAGCTTATGGTCCACTATGACACTCAGATCCCTTTCCACAGTACTCCTTCCTAGACAGTCATTGCCCATTTTGGATGTGTGCAATTGATTCTTCTTTCCTAAATGGAGTACTTTGCATTTGTCCTTATTAAATTTCATGCTATTTATGTCAGCCCATTTTACCATACTGCCTGCTATACTTCATTTCCCACTTCAAACCTCTTATGCATACCGACCCAGCCCTTCATTGCCCACATCATTTCAAGTGACAATGTGCATTACCCTATATGCTTAAAAATCTGTCTCAATTTGTCTTTAGCTCAGACAAATCAGACCTGAAGAAGAGCTTTATATAGCTCGAAACTTTGCCTCTTTCACCAAGAGAAGTTGGACCAACATAAGATGATATCTCACCAACCTTGTCTGTCTCATGTTATGGCCTGCCAGCAGTTGTAATGCATACTGTACACTACTACTTCTGATGTGTCATGAAATAATATGAAAATGAAAAAAACATAAAATTTAAACAACATTTCAAAATCCCAAAGTGAAATTCTGTTTTGCAGGAAATGTCAGAGAGGTTTGCTTTTGTTCTAATCTGAAACAAGACAAATCTTGACATGTCGAAATGTCCTGAAAAATGGAAAACCTGAGTTTTGACCAGCTCTACTTAGTGCTCTGTCGCATGGAGCTGAGCCTAATTTCGTTCTCCAATGCACTGTACAAACTTTGACTGGCTAACTGCACAGCACCTGCCCAAGAGAGGGAAGTACTATCACCAGCCACACATTTACACATTTACCTTGTGTAAATAGGGGAATCACAGCTAGAAGTGTGATTCCTGGCTTGTGGGGGCACACTCCTGCTAGGTCCCCTCAAGCATGCATGCTAAAAATAACAGAGCAGCCTGGGTGTGTAACCATGGAGTGCAGGTGTATTTGAACTCAGGAAGGCGAGCTGGTAGCACCATTTACCATGTAGCTGTCACTACACTGCTATTTCTAGTGCCCTAGCTCACTGAAATCTAGTGGGAGTAGGTTTGCAGGAGCTGGGGATCACAGTGTAGACATAGTCTCAGGGATTCCCTCACTAACAAAATGAGCTGCATGGACGAAGTCAGTAATAGCTTCCGACAAGCTCCATTAATGAGCAAGGCTGACAACCAAATGGCATTGGGTTGGTGGATGTCTGCACCCTGAGAACAAGGCACTGCTGGTCATTGTTCCCATAACTCTGAGGAGAGGGAGATAGGTACACTTGCATCATGACATGTCGCCGCCGGTGTTCCCAGGGGGTCTTGAAAACAGTGACAGTGCTGGGGGGCAGGGAAAAGAGTGGAGTAATCTTTTCTTTCAGTTGAATGGGCTTGGTTTCCATCATAAACAAAATGCATTTGGGAGACCCCTCCTGTTCTCGGCCATTCCCCAGTGCATTTTAAAACATGTGGTTGGGTGTCTGCTCAGAGTCTGCGCAGGATGGATGCAGTGCTGACACAGCAGAGTCGTTGCCAGCCAGGACTGCATGCAGCAGGACCAGTGTGTGAGATTTAGGATTACGGTGGTGTAGGCCAGAGTGCTGTGGATGAAGACTGGGGCAGAACCTGCCCAATCTGTACTCCCCTGACTCTTACCAGTTGATTGGTCAGCCACTTTCTCAATCACCAGATTCCCTTGGCTAATAAAATGGCTCTCCTAAAAGAGAAGGCTGAGTGGCATTGTTTGATGGTCTGGGCAGCATCTGTGTCAAGCTCTAGTCTAATTATTGCAGTTTAGCCCACATTGGTGCAATGTTTTGACCTTCTCTAGCCACAAGTGACTGTGCAGCCTCCCTGGAATTCCTGATGCCTGCAAACACAAACGCCCAGAAAATGATTGCAATTGCAAATGACAGTGAGTATCTTTTACAGAGGGTTTCAGCGAATGGATGTTGCAGTAGGAAGTAGGTGTAGATCTTTGATTTCAGGCCCTTTATCTAACATCCTGGGGGGAACCTGAACACTGCTGAGTGCCCTTAACACCCAGTAACATCTGTGTGCTCTTCAGAGGAGGCATGAAGCATGGCGCAGTGTAACACCCCCAAAGTATTATCATTTGGTTGTCTCCTTGAATCCTTCTCTCATCTCCTTGTTTTTCTCAGAGACCTGTATAGGCCATGGCAGTGGACATGCTTGAGTTTGAGGATCTAGAAACATATGAGCTAAACTTATCTTGAATTTGCAGGTAGCCTTGAAAACAGGAAGTGATTATCATATATTTTAAGGCTAAAAAGAACCATTAGGACCATCTTGTTTGATCTTCCATGTAATGTAGGTCAGAGAACCTCAACCAATGATTCCTGCATCTAACCTTTAACTCATGGTTGCACTAGAAAACCAATCCCACTGCTGACTCCTTTCTATATCTTTCAAAATCTAAATCAAGACTCAGTGTCTTTCCAAAAGACTTCACTTTTGTGTGACACCATTCTGCACCACATCAGTCACACACTTTGTGATGTTTGTGTGAGTTAATGTTATGCAGGCACCTTTGTGATGACATGATAACTGTGTGATGAATCCACCCATCCATGCTGAAAGCCATAGCATCCTCAGAGGTTTTTAATGCGGGCTTGACAAAGCCCTGACTGAGATGGTTTAGTTGGGGTTGGTCCTGCTTTGAGCAGAGGGTTGGACAAGGTCCCTTCTGAGGTCCCTTCCAACCCTAGTCTTGTATGATTCTATGCTACATTACAAAGAGGCTTAAGCTGGTAAAAAATAAACTTCAGCAACCAAAAGGGAAACTACAAATGGACTGGATAAAAAATAATATTTATTGAAGACATTTTCAGCACACCAAATATTTTCTTGGCCAAAGTCCCTTAGCAGCAGAGAAAAAATGTTGAACACAGAGCCTATGTCAGTGCATGGCCCACTAACACTATGCTGCCCTCCTACATACTATCACCACTGTTAACCCAAAGGTAGCCTGAAAACAGGGACACCTTCTGGAATGAAAACCTGATGCCTCCAAGTAATTCTTTCAACACGCTGTAGTTGCAAGCTGGATGAAACTGTGATGTCTCTTTCCTACAGGCTGCCATAGGGGAGCAGAAATTTCACTGAAATACCCTGAATGTTTTTCTCAGTTTAACATTTCCATCCAATTGCTATCTCTCTATCTAAAATGAAAGGCACATCAGGCCATTTGTTGAAGCACATGTGGGAGGCAAACATTAGAGAACAGAAGTGCCTACGAAACACTCCTCAGACACCTGCTCTGGGGAAAGCACAGAATAAGAGTTGAAAAAAGTTCTGAAATTAATTCCCAGCAGCAAAGGGGAAACTGGAGGGAAGACAATTTGCAGGAGATAACTTGATCCAGGAAAGCACACTATGTCTGAAAAAGAGACATAATAGACTCCGAATTGTATCTTCTAAAGAATGACTTAGTGTGCAATAAGTGAACCAGGATAAATGTGCTGGGATTTTTCATAAAACCTACAGTACTTTGCCTAGTTTGGTTTTTATTAACATGTATAAGATTGTTATGGCACTTCAAAAATGACAGGGCAGCAATTCTGAGTTTCAAATCAGAGAAGTTTGCTCACTAGCTTATATTTATTAATTTATGAAAGATGAACGTCAAAAGTCAGATCCTCAGCCAGCATAAATTGGTGTGGTTCCATTGATGTCAATGGTGCAAGACCGATTTACATCCACCTATATCTTTACCTCCTGAGTCTGCAAAGCTGGGCTGAGAATATTGCATAACTATTTCAACTTTCTCACAGAGATTCTGAAAAATATTTGCATTGGGACATTCCTATAGAAATTTTTTACTAAAACTTATTTTTTAATGTTTTCATTAACATTTTTGTAGGCATTTTCAACTCTTTTGGTAAAATAATTTGCCTGAAAACCAAAATATATCAGTTTTCAATTTTTGGATTAAATGCCAAAACTGTTTACAGAAAGGCAGATACTTGTGATGAAAAAAATTATTTAATTGAAAACCTAATTTTCTGTCAAAAAATTATTATTTATAAAAGCTCATCGTTTTTGGACAGAAAACAGTTCCTCTGGAAAATTTTCAATCTCTTCTAACCATAAGAATACTCAGGGTTTGGACACCTGGGAAATGTTACCACCAGGGTACATGATCTGGAATTGTATTCAGCCAGCTAGTTTGTGTCAGTTCATGGCAGTTAAACTGGATCTACAGACACTTTGCTCTGCCGCAGCACCACAAAGCAGATGGAACATCACAGTGAATCTGGCCTGGGATACTGAATTGTATTGATTGTGCCTTTCAGTTGTGATCAGCTGTGCTGAATGTGTTCTAAACTCTCAGAATGCACTGGAATGGGCTCAGTTTTTGAAAGAGAGAATAGAGAATTTGAAGGGAGTCTTGTCCTAGCTAAGCCTCTGAGAGCACTTTCAGGCAGCCCATTTAGTCCTCCCATTGAAGAAACTCAAGCCAATCGAAGGACTGATTTTTTTTTGATAGGCTCAGAAAGGCCATAGCCAAGAGGAACTTTATGCTGTAGTGGGAACTTTATATATACAGTGTGACCTATTCTGCTTAATTCCTGAAGCCTCTGCTTTCACATTGCCATGGTTCCTCTCGGTTGGGAGCAGGAGTCAGAAAAACGGGTTGGGTGAAAATTATACAAAGCTCCAGAAAAAGACTGCATGAAGCAGACAGTGAGAACTGAGACAATCATGCAGTAAAATGGACATCAGAATAACCACAGAAAGAGACATGGGGCTACATTCTGGTGCATGGGAATAAGTTAAGGCAGGATTTGGCCTCAGGCAGGACAGCTGGAATTTCACTGGAGGGGAATTCAATTTTCTAGAGCTCTATATTGTAACTGTGTAAATGGGAAGGGGGGCAGGTGTATCCCTGTTGGAGTGACGAGAGCTCCTCAGAGAAGGGAAAGATTCCAAAGATTGTTGTTACACTTGTTGCATGAACCACCAATGTGCCTGGCTTTGTGCGTTCCAGAGGGGAGAGGAGTACACAGTGTCTGATGGCTCTGGACTATAATTTCACATGACAGCCAGGCTTGGAACTCAACACTTCCCTCATCATGAACACAAGGACTCAAAGCCAGCTACAGCTTGTGAACAGCGACTTGTAAGCTTTCATCTGACTTAATCAATGTCAACATGTGTGAATATGGATCTGCATTTTTGGTAATGGCGGAGTCTATCGCCTCAGAAGTGAGGGCTACTGCATATGCTTCTGAAGCCTATAATTCTTGATAAAGCTTGCTTGGGTATAAGTGCACCAATTTACATGTGTTTTCCCAGTATATGTTACTAAGCCCCTTAAACACAACAGCCTCTTGGTAGTTCCTGGCAGCTGAGAGTTTCAAATACAAATGTAAATCAATTCACCTTGCCTTGTTTGACATTATTTCTCTTGCTGCACTGGCTGACTACTGGAGTTGTTCTGGTGAGATATGAGCCTTCTCAACCCAGCTTCTCCTTCTCACCGACCCTTGGTCAAGTCCAAGTGCTAGCACTGTGAAGTCACATTTATCATTCTCATGGCAACCAGCTATGATGTTTCAGAGGGGCTTGAATCAAAACACCAGATCAACACACCTACAGGGCTTGGGAGCATTCTGATCTATACAGGCACTTCACTAGTGGGCCTGTGTCACAGGATGAACATCCGTGAACCCCTAGCGCATGATCTATGTAACTTTTCAGTTCAGTTTCACAATGTAATTGAGTGACTTGATGCCAAATGTGCCAGACCAAATTCCTTTATGAATTCTCATAACATATTCTACATAATTACCATGGTCCTGCGTTTCCTACAATAACATGTATGTGTACCATGTGAAGAAGGTCACATAGCTCAGGGACATGGGGTAGTTTTCCAGCAGCTTGTAAACAGCACAGAGAGCAGCTGAGGTGCATAACAAAAGAATCACCTCAGCACAGAAAAGGAGGGGTTGAGGATTGGAAACAGACACTTTGAACAGCTTAGGGCTTTTGCTTGGAAGACTCCATCTTGCAACATTCTCCAACTTCGAGCAAGATCTGGGCCCTGCCTTGAAATAGGCAGAGAATGGCTATAAAACACCGGACAGCTGAACACCTTGCACATAAACTTGGACTATGAGGTCAGTTTAGATAGAGATATTAGGTTAGTCTGCGTTTTTATGCCTTTTATTTCTCTGTGGTCACTCCTGACTCATTTATATTATGATTCTGCCTTGATTGGGCATTTTCTCACTTAAAATTGTACTCTGATCAATAAACTAATATTTGTTTTATCTAAAGCTGTGTGGTCTTTAGAGGGTGGGAATGCAAAAAGCTGGGGTCGATCCATTTCTTTGTTAAATGGATGAACTTGAGTCTATGGTGATTGGGAGTGGGTCCCAATCCCTATAAGACAGTGGCTCCCATAGTGGTAACTGGGGTTGGGGTGCTTGCTTGGGGACCGCCCCATAGGTGCCTAGTGGTGCACCCACACTGCTTGGCAGCAATTACACACAGAAGGCCAGCGTGGGCTGACTCAGGAGTAAGTGGTCACCTGGCTGAGCGGGGTGAATCGGGGTTCAGGAGTGGAGTTTGGGGGTTTACAGCAGCACACCAGACCAGATCTGGGGAGCAGCCTATCACATTTGGGACAGACACAGCTACATGAACACTGCACATCCAGGGGAGAGCCTTTGGAATCAGTAGTTTATTTTTCATGTTTAAAGTTCTTGGGTCAGATCCTAAACTGTTATAAATTGACATGGCTTCTCTGGGGCACTGTCGCCAACCAGACCAGATGAAATCTCTCCCTTATGCTTCACTTGGAGTCTCTCTTTAGGATTTTGGTGGTAGAGTGTAAAGGGGCATCCACACAAAGAAGGGGGACATCCACACAAAGCAGAGGAGAGGGAGAATGTATTTTAGTCACGAGTTTTCTAAAAGGGAATGTAAAATAATTCCGTGCTTGTGTGCCCCATTTCAGTCGCAGCCAACTTCAACTGTCAAGTCAGAATCTAAATCAAAACCAAGCTTAACCCAAAGGAGAGACAGTAATAGTCCAGTGGACAGCACACCGAACTATAATTCCAGAGAGCTGCGTGGTTTCAAGTAAGTCATTTTCTTTTCTGTCTACCTGGTGTGATACTTGGGTCCATCCAGATGAGTTCCCTGACTCCATTAGCCAGCTTGTAACCATAAGATCCAACCCTGATGCTTACCTGCACTTTCTACCAACACCCTTCCAGCCCCAGGTTTCCCTAAATGCATCCTCCCCAAGTTCTTAATTACCAGTCTCTTGGACTGTTCCCTTCTGGTTCATAATTCCCTAAGGCATAAAACCAGCTCACTTTGGCATGCACACTCTGCACAGTTTGCACTCCAGGGCCTGCTTGGGATAAAAATAAATAAAAAGCTTATTTAATAGAAAAGCTGCAGATTCAAAGATGAAATCACCAGGGGAAAGTGAACACAGGCGAGTTACACAGAGGATATACATAAAGCTGCAGCTTCAGGCTTTATGCTTTCAAATTAGATAAAAATCTCTTTTCTAATAAGAAATACCTATTGTGTTAAAAACTGTTTTCAAGCATGCCCCCCTAGCGATAGCAGGGATCCAGCATTTACAGACAGCTTCCGCCCCTTGATTGCCCCCAAAGTCTGGATGATCTTCAGTTCAAGTCCCTTTCATATGAAGAGGGTCTGCAGCATTATGGGGTTGGTTTGTTTTTTCTTCAGTCGCTACAGATCTTCAAAGTGGGGAAAACTCCCTCCTTACTTAGTTTTGGAAGACAGGGGATTCCTATTCAGTTTCACATTCTTCCCATTTGCTTTGGTGGTTCCCCACTGGTTTTTTCCTCGGCTGGACAAAGGCTACGAGATTGAAACCAGTCTCAGTCTGATAGAGGAAGTAGTCCTGCCCCGACTGATGACAATATATATATATATCTTCACCATACACACATCCATACATTCATAACCATATCCTATATGCATATCTCATGATGACTATTAAATTCAGTGCATTGTAAGCTCACTTAAAAGATCTTGCTCACTATATATTTACACTAAAATAACACAGTACACAGTCATTTAGCATTTGAGAGGATTTAAACCTTCTGTTCTCCCCATGGGGTGTCTGGAACCTGTATGTCACAGGTGGTAATCTCTTTGGTGCATGGGCTGTCTCTTTACTACGTTTTGATGCAGTGCCAAATACTTTAGATGCTGCCCACCATTAAGCAGTGTTTCCTAGTGGCTAATGCACTAGACTAGGATTCAGGCTACCTGAGTCTACCTTTGACCCGATGGGTGACTTTGGGAAGTTACTGCCATGCTCTGTGCATCAGTTTCCCCATCTGCAAAATGGGGCTAATGACTCTCCACCTCTGTAAAGCACTTCGAGATCTACTAGGTTTTATTAAGAATAAATTCCAGCTTTATCACCTGGCCTTTTAGAGACATCCCTTCCCAATCCCTTCTCTGTTAGCCATCAGTTTATGCCCTGATGCTACAGTATGGTTTGTGTGTCCACCACAGACTCAGCTCCAGGATTGGGGTGCAAGGATGCAAGGTACGATGGTGTCAGCTGGGAATAGTTCAATTGACTTCAGCTCCATGACTCCCTGTTTACAGTAGAGGAACTGAAAAGCAGGGTTCACCCATATGTGTTCCCGACGTGCTTATAGCTTTCAGTTCTGCATCTATTCCAGTGAATAGAATATATTTGCTAATTGAACAGGAATCCCCCCTTCTCCACCTCTGCTTCTGTGTCTTTCCCTTTAATTCCAAATGAACCAGGCATCTTGATCCTGCCATATGCCCTGGGATCCTGCTCTCTGTCCCATTTCACCCTCCCAGTGTGAATAATTTCCTTCTGCACCTGGCCTTCATAGGAGCATCCCTCAAAGCACATATTCTCACCAGAATGATCCCTTTCATCTGTGTAAACTATCACAAGAAATACATGTTCCATGCCCCTGGATTTCTGACCGGACAGCCTAGCTGATGCTGCTTCATCCCCAGGACACCCAGGGCCTGCCTGCACTGCATTTCGATGCCTGTGGCTGTCCTGTACCAGTTGATTCGGGCTCAAGAAGCTTGGCCTGCAGGCTGTTTAACTGTGTTTAATTGCAACAGCTCCTTAGCCCAAGCCCCATGAGCCTGAGTCAGCTGGTAAGGCCAGCCTCGGATTTTTATCTGCAGTGTAAACAGACTGATTAGGGTCTCTTCTGCAGGACAGACCTAAGCTTAGGTCAACTGTAGATATTTTCCATCTGTTTTGTAAGGCATCTAGCTCTCCTTGGGCATGTCTGACATCAGAGCTTCTGTAACCCATATGCCTTAAAAGGGCTCTCTGTAAGAGACCTGCTGAGGGTGGGTTACAGTTGCTGGGCAGATTAGCTACCCACAACCAGAAACTTCTGGAAGCAGGGAGTGGTAGCATTTTGAGCGTGCTCCACAGGATGCCCTGCTGGTGTGATGTGTTGTGGTCAGAGTCAGATGACATGGGAGCAGCATTCTGTGCAGACAGCCTTGAGAAGAGACCATGTGCTCAGTTTTCAGGAGAGAAGCTGAGCCAGAAGTGAACAAGATGTTTTCTCCCTCTAATGGAGTCATCTGCAACAGACCTTGCAGACATGCATATGGGACTGAGGGCTGGTTGCAAAGGAGAAGAAAAAGCCTGCATGTAATGCTACAGAGGATTCCAGCAA
Organism: Pelusios castaneus; assembly: GCA_007922175.1. Lineage (NCBI taxonomy): Eukaryota > Metazoa > Chordata > Testudines > Pelomedusidae > Pelusios > Pelusios castaneus. Next base: position 1,862,316 of record ML686139.1, on the reverse strand, counting down.
AGGAAGAAGAGGACAGCTATTTCTTGCCACTCAAGCTTCTACACTGGCACAGAGACTGTAGCTGAGAGTTGGGTGAACTGCACCTGGACTTTGGGACTCTTGGGTATCTTTCCTGCGGGGTTTTCTGGAGGGATTGTTCTTGGTTAATTTTATTTTGTTTTCTTAGGATAAGGTTTATTTAGTTAATAGTTAATAAAGTTCATTGTTATTTTTGTTTTTAGTAGTATTTTAATGTGGGAGGGTAACTGAGCAATCTTTGCTGTGAGTCCTGTACAGACTGGGTCCTGGATCTCCAGCTGCTTTCTCCATAGGGATTGGGATTGATTTCTGTGAGGCACTGGAGAAGGGCAATTAAATGAATTTTAGCCCACCCAAAGATTACACTTCCATCCATGTCTGCTTCTTAAGTTAGGCACCATGTGTTACAACCTCAAGCATTCCCATGATGCATTGCTACTCTCTGCTGAAGATAACCTGTAAAGGTGAAGATTTGGAGCACGCTGTGTCTATCATCCAGGTGTTAATGCTAACCCCACCCCTAGGACTATGACCGTATTCTCTTTGCAAAGAAAGCTCTATTTCTGTCGGGGGGAAAAACAGGAAACAGCCTCAAACTGCAGCCATCCCACAGGACCGAAGGACCATCACAAAAGACCCATGCTCCACTCCCATTGCCAGCTGCATTACTGTATGACAGAAACAAAGAGAAGTGGGTACATTTCAAACACCCAGTCCAGACAAGACTCCACTGCACAGACAATTCCTCCAAGTGAGGGGGAAATGAATGAGGCACATGTGACAGATGTCAGTTATCTCACTTAATGCATGGCTGGGCAGTACTCAGATACCACCGTGCTGAGCGTGAGATAAGAAACTAAAGAGAAGAGACTCTCCCAGGCTAGACTCTCAAAAGTTAAATGTTTACCTTCCCAGTGACAATCCGTGCAACAGGAGCATACAAATTGTTATGTAAAGAGCAAATGCAGCTCACAGAGTTCAACTTATGACATCTGAGTGGCCTGAAGAGGCTACAGATCCCAGCTTGCAGTGGTTCAGCTAATCAGGGAATCCTGACTAAAAAGAAGCAATGCATACTCTGGTCTGTGGTTTACATTGGCTCCAACGGTGAGTCTCACTTGGGCAGCCCTACCTTGTAAGTAGGTTATGTATCTAAGAGATTCTGGTACCTTAATTCAACATAGCTACCAGATGTCTAAGACTCCAGAGCAGGGCTCCACAAAACCCAGGGGCCAGCTCGTCATGGCGACTGGGATTTGTAGCCTGGCTCCTAGCTCTGCTACAGAAATGCAGTGGAGGAGCACCCTCTAGCAACCAAAAATAAAAAGCTGGGAGCCAAATTTGTCAAGCCCTGCTCCGGAGTCTGAAAAGGATGTCTGAGCCAGAGCCTCTAAACAACCTTATGAAATCCTGTTCACTGCACTTGAAGAATGAGCTGATCAACTGATCATTCAAAAATGTTTTTCTGTAGTTATTTATGCCTTGGGTGCCCCACAGACTCTACAGTGGCCCAGCCACTGGGAAATGCCAATTGGCTCATGAGTCTCTGAAAACCTTGCAAGCTGATTGCAGTAACTTATCCTCCGCCCCCGCCCCCCCGCCCCCTGCAGTAACTCACTTTCATTAACTGAGATTCTGAAGGAAAGGGAAACCATGTGTTGAGCCCTTAGCAACCTTAACCCATCCATTCATTTAAAGCAGTGGTAAGAAACTAAGTGAAAACTACAAATGCAAGCAATTCAGGGTGGTGAACTCTGCATTTCTGACTCACTCTAGGCATTGTATGCAGAGAAACACAATGCAGAACATAAATGAAAGCACAGCAACATAGAGGAAGGAGAGGGGGCTGCTAAAGAATAATCAGGGAAACCTGAACAATGAGCAGCATTGGTTCAGAGATTAAAAAAAAATGAGAGACAAATTCAATGGCTGTTCATGTCAGTGTTACACTGGATGAGCAGAAAGTCATAGAGGGAACATATCTGAATTTGGGCATAAGTTTTAATACCATGTCTTATGAAACCTTTGCAAAGTCAGTTCAAATCAATGTGGGCTTCATGCACTGTGCTGTGCATTGAAAACTAGCTAAAAGCCATAAACAAAGAGGAATTATAAATGGCAATGGTCTGAGCTAGGGAAAGGTGTCTATGGGGAGGCTGCAGGGATCTTTGCTAAGTCTTGTCTTAGTTAACATTAGAGCTGGGTAAAATAGTTGATTTGCCACAAAGTACAGTTTCAGGGCAACTGAATTTAGCCTGAATTCAGCTAATAGTTTTGGCCAAAAAAAATTTTTTTTTTTAAATGAGAACATTATTCCACCAGAATAAAAACATTTTACTCTTTGTTTTGAAATTAAGCTAAAACAAAAATGATTTTAAAAAGAAAACACCCCAAACCAAACAAAGCCATTTTTTCCCAGTTTTTTTGTGAAGAAAAAAAATGGTTGCTTTAAGTTGACTCAGTGCAGGTCTTCTTAGCTTTTTTCTCATTAAGACATTGAACTGAAAAATCAATTGTTCACATGGTTCTAGCCAACATCTAGATGAATTAAACTCACGGGATGCAAGGAAGCATAACACAGCACACTGGCACAGTCAGACCTCTCTCGACCTCTAACGAGGAGTGGTACAAAACCTCCTCACAAGAGCGGGATTAGAAAAAGCAACGAGCTATAGGATGTATCCAACCACCGAAGTGGTGACCAAATCAAATAAGGGAGAAAGGCTGCCAGAAAATGTATGCTGTCTATTCGGCAGAACTGAAAAAGAAGCAGGGCTCTTGAGTTGAGCTAGACTTCAAACAATACTGCATTGCAGCCCTTATTCCCTTTCCTGCCAATGAGAAGCCAGCAGCTGGGGATCCCAAAAGAGACCAGCTCAGAAACAGGTTTTTCTCTTTTTCCTCTGCCTAGTCCCTTCTTACATCCCTGATTACATGTGTGTGGTTAGGAGGGGAGATGGGGGACAGGACGGTGTGCGATGTTACTGGGCAAACTGATCTTGAGTGAAGTTCCACTGTAGAGCACAAGTTGCTGGAGGGAAGAGTTTGGAGGAACCACCAGGAAATCAGTGTGTGCACATGGCTGAAATGGGAGCTGTAGCTGCAGCATCTCTGTAAATAGTTCCCTGAATAAAGTAGCAGTTTAGTTTTGCAAGCCCTGCGTCTTCTCGTGCTGGTCCCTAGCCTATGGTATATGAAACAAATGTAGCAACAGGACAAGCCTCAAGGAACAAACATCTTCCGAAAAGAACATCTGGTATGCAGGAAAACGGTGCTGACTGTAGGCCTAATCAAAGAGAAGAAGGGTATTAGGGTAATTTATAATGCTGATGGTTCCATGTTCAATTTCAGGACAGGAATAGTTCATTATAATATAGGCTGAAAGTGTGCACAGTAGGGAACAGAGGAATAAAACATTGGCATGTACCCCCTGTTTGCTGGACAAAGACATGAAGGGATAGAATACTATTTCTTTGCATGGCTTTAATTTGAAATTGATTGTACCCACCATGTATCAGTCACCTAAGTAGGGATAGTACCTGAACTACTAAACAAAAGAAATATTGAGCTGAGCAAAGAGGAAGTTCGGGGCAATTTATTTAATAATGGTCTAGTAGCACATACTGAAAGGAGATTTGTAATGCCAAAGGGCTCTTCAATCTAGCAGATGAAGACAGAATGAGATCCAGTGGCCAAAAGTTGAAATTAACAAAGCTGGAAATAAAATGCACATTTTCAACTGTGAGGATAATTAGTCCCTAAAACAAAAATTCTCAAGGGCTGTGATGAAATCTCCATCAATTGAAGTCTTCAAATCAAGATTGGATGCTTCTTTCTAAAAGAATTGGTCTAGATCAGCAAGAAGTTATAGGTCTTGATGCAGTAAAAATTCAGATGAAATGATCTGGCCTGTGTGCAAGAGCACAGAATAGAGGAATGGTACCTTACGGTCCTAACATCTGTGAAAATCTATATATATGAAGGCAGTTACAGGCTGTCCCTAAGGATCCCACTCTGGATCTCTCTGATGACATATCAGAGTGGCTGTTAAATCGTTCACAGATTAAGATATTTAGTGTCACTGTCATCAGTCAGTTAGTTTTACCCTAAAACAAGAAGGGATTGGGTAAAATGATTTCTCTATAAATGTCGGTGTGTGGCTGTTTTGGAGGGGTCACCAGAGGCTCCTGCAGCAACTGAATGAGGATGCCAGAGATTGAGCATCACAGGAAGCCCCCACCCCCTGCACAGACATTTGGCTTAAGAAGTTAGTAATAGCACTTGACATGAGTGGGCAGCAATTCCCCTTCTGCAGAGCAATGGATCCTTGAAGTAGGAAGATGGGAGGGAATAATCGGGTGGATTAGGGAGAATGAGGGAAGAGTGGAAGCATATTGCAAACTTCTAAACATCACAAAAGTTTGGCATGAAGGTGTGAATTTTAAATTGGATGAGCAGGAAAAGGAGAAGGAGTTGCAATTGACAATAACTAAGTTTGACAAGAAGGAATTATGGCAATGGAACAAAACACATTTTGGGCTAATGACAGTCCATAAATTTCACTGCTTTGCTTTAAATGCCAGAGGTTTGAATCATAACTCGCAGCAAAGAATGACTATGCCTGAACTTAAGAAAATGACTCTTTTTACAGTGCAAAAGAGTAAATACATGATGGTGTGGATGGTTAGGGCAAGAATTCTATGCATCCAGTAGCTTGAAAAAAAAGAATATTCCAAGTGGTTTTTAAATCATTACAAACCATGGCAAAGAGACAAAACTGGCCCTTGAATACAAAGAAAAAAAGATTTGGTAGTGAGAATTCTTGGTTCCAAGATGGAAATTAATTCAACTATAAGAATTATTCCTTATTTTCCTATCTTCCAGCAGGTAGGTACCAGATTCGACCACAGAAGGCCACTTTCACCATTCAGTGTGTATACCTGATCTTTTGATGCACTTTGATGCAGGGAAGACCTTGAAAGGGATCAAGGCAAGGGGTCAAGATGGAGGAGAATGTCTGGGTCCCTGTCACATAACTCAGTCTGATGTTTCTGGGTCACAGATTGTCTATGACTTTAACATCCCTGAAGCTGGCAGTAGAATCTGCTGTTCCTCAAATAATAGGAGCCTTGACTTGACTTTCTAATTGCAGTGAGAAATGCCATCAGAGAGTCATTAACACATAGCCCTGGGAGTTGGTGTGAGAGGGAACATGCAGCCAAGTGGACTTTCTAAGCTGCCTGGATAATACGGGCCTCCCAAGATGGGCTGTGTAGGTGGGATGGAGAAGGATGTTGGCAGGGTGATAGGCTCATAAAGGTGAAACGCTGATACCCCCTTGGATAGAAATCGTAGAAGAACCTCTAGCAGCCCCTTATCCACACAGCTGGGTAGAAATGATCCCTGAGTCAACAGAGCCTGAAAAGCATTCACGCTGAAAGCAGAGGTCACTGCCACCAAGAAAAGGGCCTTCCACCTCGGTAACCTAACTTCGCAGGTCTGAGAGGGCTCAGAGGACCCAAAGCGGAAGAGGTTAAATGGGAAGGGAGGATCCTGCATGAAACTGACAACAAGGGTCTGCAAAAACATTGACTCACATTAGAACAGATTGTGCAGTGCAATGAGGTTTACTGTTGCAGCATGGACTGACTGACCCTAATAATTTCGTTGAATTGGCAGTGTGTTGTGGGTGTGGAGACAAAGGAGGCCAGTGCTGAGCAAATTCCTGGGGAGCTGGGGTTTGGTCCCAGGCTTTGGGCACAAATTGTCTTCTGCAGAACCCCTGGTTTGGGCTGAAGCACCATGCAGGTGGTAAGCAATAATAATACACAAGCAGTAATTCTGCAGCTGCACTCTGGCCTCAGAGGTGGGGTAGAAGCGTAAAAGCTCCTAACTGATAGGTTAGTTCAGGGGGTCCCAACCTTTTTGGCTTGAGAGCCACAAATATCATTCTTACAGCCTTGAAGGGCCACCAGCCTCCTCCAGCAGAAACTCCCCCTCCACCCCCCACCAAAAAGCAGTTTGCCTCCTTGCTTGTTGATCTCCCATCTCCCTGGCTGCAGTAGGGAAACTGCACACATCCTGCAGCTCCACTCACTCTATCTGGGTCCCATGGCAGTGGCTCCCTTCTGCAGCCAGGGGGATGGAAGATCAGTGCTCCCCTCCTCTCCCTCTGGCTCCAGCAAGGGCCCCAGCACTTATGAATCTAGGCAGAGCACTTTGCTGTACCCCCTACTGCAGCCAGGGGAGTGAGAGCACTGATCTCCTATCCCTTTGGCTGCAGCAAGGAGCCTGCATCCATCTTTTAGCCCTGAGGAAATGCACTTCATCTGGGTCCTTAGGCAGTGATGCCATTTGGCAGCCAGCAGGAGAGGAGCTGAGGCCCATTTTGAAAACCCTCGAGGTACGCTTTTGGCCCCCAGAACACAGGTTGTGAACCACTGGGTTAGTTAGTATATTCTTCCCTTTTTCTCCTCCCTTCCCAGCCATCTGTATAAAAAATGTAATTAAAGCGGTGTTATCTTTTCCCTCCTGCATAAGTTCCTTGATGGGAAAGTTGTGTTATCATTTTCGTTCCCCTCCTTTCTTGCTTGTTAAAGGATCCTGTAGTCATTTCTGGTCAGAGATAATATGTTTCAAGGTAAAGTGCCTGTGCTCTGTTAAGTTAAAGCTGTAAATAACAACAGGGGCGGGTATAATTATATTCCTCCTATAACTATGAATATTCATTTTATAATCATTATGTTACCAAATAGGGTTTTTAGGGGTGTTGTAGATAGAGTGAATATTTACATATTATTTTGGATAAGAAGCTGTGAAGCAGTTAACTTGGGGCTCACTTCCTCGGTCATGAGGTGAAGAGGAATGAGTGGATTAGATGCAGTAACTGAATAAATCACTCCTTATCACTCCACCTGGTTTGGGTCGTATCTCTTTCAACCCTGTGATGTGTGCATATTCAGACTGACAGTACAGTGGCGTGGAAAGTGCCGGGATGGTAATGGGCCAATCCAAGTCCATAGTGTTGCATTGGATGGGAATGTTGCCTTATTTTAGGCTTCCCTTTCTTTTGAGCATTTGTCCTTTTATGAGGCAATCCCCTTCTGCAATCATAGCTCCCACTTAACAAGGCATTTTGGCTATGTCTACACTGGCAAATTAAGTCAACGTAAGGAGGCTTAAGTCGACTTAAATTAAGCCGTGTCCACACCAGGCTTTCATTAAGTCAACTTAATGAATGCTTAAGTCGACTTACTAAGAACCACCAGTCAAATTCCAAAGGGGTAGCCGTGTTAGTCTATTGTAGAAAGACAACAGAGTCCTGTGGCACTTTTAAAGACTAACAGATTTATTTATCGCATGAGCTTTCATGGGAGAAAATCCCACTTCGTCAGACGCTTATAAATCTGTTAGGTAACTTTCCTATCTTCAAAGCGTCTGACGAAGTGGGATTTTCTCCCACGAAAGCTCATGCGATAAATAAATCTGTTAGTCTTTAAAAGTGCCACAGGACTCTGTTGTCTAAGAACCACCAGGTAGGTCGACTTACGCATCCTTAGGTCAACCTAACCCTTCTTTAGGTCGACCTAAGCCCAGTGTGGATGTTTAAGTCCACTTTGTTAAGTCGACATAAAGGCAGTTAGGTCGACTTAACAAAGTGAACTTAGTCCACGTCCATGGACACCACTTTGTTAAGTCGACTTAGTAAGGTTGATTTTAAGTCAACTTAAAGTCGACCTTATTAAGTCGACTTAACAAAATCGACCTAACTTTTTATAGTGTAGACACAGCCTTTGTGTTAAGTATGTATTTGGAGCTGCAGCACAGGACTTATGAGGAAAGGCTTAGGAAACTAGTCTTATTTAGTCTGAAGAAGGGGGGGGGGGGATTTGATAGCTGCCTTAATTACCTGAAAGGGGGTTCTGGGGAGGATGGGACTCTGCTGTTCTCATTGGTGGCAGATGACAGAACTAGGAGCAATGGTCTCCAGTTACAATGGGGGAGGTCTAGGTTGGATATTAGGAAAATCTTTTTAAATCTTTTAAAATCAGATGCGGCCTGACCAGTGTCGAATAGAGGGGAATTATCACATCCCTCGATCTGCTGGCAATACTCCTACTGATGCAGCCTAATATGCCATTGGCCTTTTTCACAACAAGGGCACGCTGTTGGCTCATATTCATCTTCCCGTCCACCATAACCCCCAGGTCCTTTTCTACAGCGCTGCTACTTAGCTGATCGGTCCCCAGCCTGTAGCAGTGCATGGGATTTTTCTGTCCTAAGTGCAGGACTTTGCACTTGTCTTTGTTGAACCTCATGAGGTTTCTTTCAGCCCAGTGTTCCAATTTGTCCAAGTCTCCCTGGATCCTGTCCCTGCCCTCCAGGGTATCTACCATTCCCCCCAACTTGGTGTCATCCGCAAACTTACTAAACACGCAGTCTATTCCATCATCCAGATCATTAATGAAGATGTTGAATAGAACCGGCCCCAGGACCAACCCCTGGGGCACCCCACTCGTTACCAGTTGCCAACCAGACATCGAGCCATTGATTCCTACCTGCTGAACCCATTGATCTAACCAGTTTTCGATCCACCTTACGGTCCACTCGTCCAACCCATACTTCCTTAACTTGCCGATGAGAATGCTATGGGAAACCGTATCAAAAGCCTTGCTAAAGTCAAGGTATACCACGTCAGCAGCTCTTCCCGCATCCACAAATCCAGTCATCTCATCATAGAAGGAAATCAGGTTGGTCAGGCACGATTTGCCCTTGGTGAATCCATGTTGACTGTTCCTGATCACTCTATTTTCCTCCAAGTGTTTCAGGATGAATTCCTTGAGGACCTGCTCCATGATTTTCCCAGGGATTGAGGTGAGGCTGACCGATCTGTAGTTCCCCGGATCCTCCTTTTTCCCCTTCTTAAAGATAGGTACTATATTTGCCTTTTTCCAATCCTCCGGGACCATCCCCGTTCGCCACGAGTTCTCAAAGATAATGGCCAGCGGCTCTGCAATCACTTCCCCCAACTCCCTCGGATGCAGTTCATCCGGCCCCATGGACTTGTGCACATCCAATTTCATTAAGTGTTCCCTAACCTGACTTTCCATCACTGAGGGCCACTCTCCTCTCCATTCCGCGTTACCCCATGTAGTAGCCTGGGAGCTGGCCTTCCCTGTGAAGACTGAAGTAAAAAAAGCATTGAGTACTTCAGCCTTTTCCGCATCATCTTCCACGAGGATGCCTGCCCCGTTCAGTAAGGGACCTACACCACCTCTGATCCTTTTCTTGTTGCTGATATACTTATAGAACCCCTTTCTGTTATCCTTCACATCTCTTGCCAGCTGCAACTCCAATTGTCCTTTGGCCTTTCTGATTTTATCCCTGCAGTCCCGAGCAATATCTTTATACGCCTCCCTTGTCATCTGTCCAAGCTTCCACTTCTTGTAAGCTTCCATTTTTAAGGTGCAGCTTAACAGAGTCCCAGTTGGTGTGATTTAGTTGGGATTGGTCCTGCGGCATTTGGACTAGATACCTCCTAGGGTCCTTTCCAACCATCATCCTCTATGATTCCATATTTCATAATGCTACTTCCTCCTTTAACTAGCTCATAGACTGAAGACTCTTTAGAGAATGCAGACTTCTGTCAGTCAGGAACAATGAAGTTAGGTTGTAATGAAATTATTTCAGGAGTTGTTCTCTATTAATTAACCTGTAATAATTGAAGATAAACATATACCAAATGACTAATATAAACTAAGATTAATATAAAAAAAGAATTATTTAAATTCAGTATCCTCTATTTATTGCTATTTTAATAAATGCCATATTAAGTTAATATTAAAAAAGGTGACATAAGGTTTCTGTTGAATTAAGTTTTTTTGATTTCACATCTTTACAAATTTTGCAGGCTTTTTGAGTGTAAAAGTGGAGCTGTGTGGGAACCAGAATTTCAGTTTGGCAGGAAATTCTGTGAATTTGAAATTTGATTTTTTCCAAATTGGAAGAAAAAAAGAAATTCAGACTTTCCCACAAAATAAGATTACTTAAAAAATTGTCTTGGGGCCATCTGAAATGTTTTGTTTTGATTTCAATCTCTCTCTCTCTCTTTTTCCCCCCATGTGTAAACACTTATAAAAGGAAGTTTCAAAGCAATGAAATGAAAAATCAAAACATTCAGTTTTGAAAATGTCAGAATGGAACCTTTGGATCTTACCAAAAAGCTTTTTATAAGAACAATTCCCCAAATGAAATTTTATAGAAATTAGTACAGGCTCATGGAATGTTTTGGTTTTAACCAAGTGGCATTTTTTAACAGAAAAATATCATCTGGAAAATTTTTGACCTGCTCTACACAGAAGGGTATGTTCCTTTTCATATTGTGGGCATCGCTGGATAGAAAGTAGCTATTACTCCAAGCTCTTAGGGTTTCCTTTCTTGATTTAATACAGGTCTCTGCTGCTGTGAGAGGTGAAGGAAATCCTGGGAAAAATGATAGTTAATGGAGGTATAAACGCTCTTGTTCATGGCAGCCAATAAAATGGGTTTTCTTATCTTTAAATGATGTAGGCAGATAGTCACAAGTTGGAGCAAAGACTGCCTTTTACATCTCCTTTTGTCACCCTATGAGGCCTATTTATTGAGAATTCATTCCCTTTTGTTTAGTCATTTGGGGATCCATTCTGGACAATCTCTGCACTTGTACTTAGCCAGCCTAAAGAGCAACATGGAGAGATTTTGGTCTCTGAAACCTTACTGCTTCTGGGAAGACAAAAGAGTCTTGTGGCACTTTTAAAGACTAACAGATTTATTAATCGCATGAGCTTTCGTGGGAGAAAATCCCACTTCGTCAGACGCTTTGAAGATAGGAAAGTTACAGAGTGGGAGGAAATTAAATGCAGGGGAGTGTATGACATAGCATCAGGTCAGGCTGTAACAGCAAATCAAAGTAGGTGTTAGGATTCAAAACACTGGGGAACAGCACATAGAGGAGGGCCTAATCATGCCACCTACTCCATCAAGGGTTTGTTCACCTGCTCATCCACCAATGTGATTTATGCCATCATGTGCCGGAAATGCCCCTCTGCCTTATATATTGGACAGACAGGACAGTCTCTGCGCCAAAGAATCAATGGACACAAATCTGACATCAGAAACTGCAATACTGAAAAACCTGTAGGGGAACACTTCAACCTCCCTGCTCACTCCCTTAACGACTTGTTAATAGCTGTGTTGAAACAGATGAATAACAAATCACAGCTTCAAAGAGAGTCTGCAGAACTCGAACTTATATGCAAATTTGACTCAGTTGTCTTGGGGTTAAACAGGGACTATGGATTTTTCTCGCATTACATCAAGTGAGTTGACCTCCCCCCTCCTCTATGTGCTGTTCCCCAGTGTTTTGAATCCTAACACCTACTTTGATTTGCTGTTACAGCCTGACCTGATGCTATGTCATACACTCCCCTGCATTTAATTTCCTCCCATTCTGTAACTTTCCTATCTTCAAAGCGTCTGACGAAGTGGGATTTTCTCCCACGAAAGCTCATGCGATTAATAAATCTGTTAGTCTTTAAAAGTGCCACAAGACTCTGTTGTCTTTCTACAATAGACTAACACGGCTACCCCTTTGGAATCTTACTGCTTCTCACACTGTTCAGATTTAAGGACAAGGTGGCTATGACTACACTTGTTAATTTAGATCGACTTAGCTAAATCGACTTAACAAAGTCGACTTTAAGTCGACTTAGCATGTCCACACCTAAATTTTAAGTCGACTTAGGGGGGACCCTACAAAGTCGACCTAGAGCGTCCACGCTGGATACCTAGGTCGACTTCTAGGGGCTAGGTAGACCTGGGACAGGTCCACGGTGGTGGGGGGGGGCACCCCTTGCCAAGTGCCAGGGGGCTCAGCCTTTGCCCCATTGTACTTGGGTACATTGGGTACATTGTACTTGGGTACATTGGGGTACAGTTCTCTCTCTGGACACATGCTTGCTGTGATGATTGTAACCCAAACCCCTGTATGACATCAGACAGAAACTGCCACTAACTCAGATCTCCTGCGCTGCCTAGGAGCCACGTGGCTCTGTCACACACAGCCTAATGAATGCAGAGTATTTTCTTCCCAAGTATTGCTTCGCACAATACAACAGAGGCTTTGTCCCAACGTGGTAGAGCCAGAGAGCATTCAGGCTTGACTCTTTGTGGTTTCCTGCTTCATGTCAGTTTCCCATCAATTTCCCTAACTAACAAATAGGTAATTAAATCTGGCTGGGGCATTCCGGAACAAAGCTTAACTGAGGACACTGGTGTATTGAATATTCCAAGCTCATCATGTCTCCAATGTACTTGGGTACATTGGGGCAAAGGGGAACAGGGATCCTGGCAGGGCATAGGGGCAGGGCTCTCCCTGCCCTGTGGGGGGGCATGCCACGCTCTCCCTGTGCCACCCCTCCCCCGGCAGGGAGGGCAGTGGGGGAGTCCTGGAGAGCCCTAAGTCGACTTAGAGTCGACTTAGGGCTACTCCAGGTCTACACTGGCTTAAGTCGACTTTAGAAAGTCGACTTAAGCCAAAAGTTGACTTAAAATGAGGTTTAATAAAGTCAACTTAATTTTCCTAAAGTCGACTTAAGCAGCTTGCTTAAGTCGACTTAAGGAAAGTGTAGTGTAGATGCAGAGTAAATTAAGTCGACTTAAGCAAGCTTAAGTCGACTTAATTTACAAGTGTAGATGCACCCTGTGATTCCTTGTACAGTCTCGATGGCCAGATCATGCAGGTCTCCTGGCTCCACATCTTAACTGCCTGCCTGATCTGCTTCTACTCCTGGAGATGTGACTTTGGGCAGTGCATTTGTTGAGGAGAGTGGTGGACAAGGGAGGTGTGTTGGGTGGAGCAGGTTGGAGATTCTGCTTTATCTACATCGCTGGTGACTGGTTGCTATGTGATGTATTTGTCTTAACTGAACTGTGGATTCCCAGGCTTTGGGTTGGTGATGGCAGTCTCTAAGCAACCTTAGCTAATGCCAAGTCAGCACCTCATATAAAAAGGCCCCACCAGGTGCTGATCACCCCAGCCTAGCGTTTTCAGCCCCATGTCATCCGTCAACCCGACTAGTCCTTAGAAAGAGCTTCCCTTAGGAAAGCCATCATCAGCGATGTTGTAAGTCTCTAGTTCCTCTGGCACACAACTTCAGCCTGTCTCTCTTGTGTTATCTTGGCTGGCATTATCAGCCCAATGCTGTGCACCATGCAGTCCGCAGCACACGGAAGGCTGCATTTCAGGATGATTAATGAAAACAGAGGATGTCCTACTTTCATGCCAGTTTCCTTTCCACTCCTTGTCAAAACAGGCTGTATCCCCAGACAGTCAGCTATAATTGTTTGTACTTGACACCTATTAATCCTCAAGCCAATGGAGCGGAAGTGCAATCTTTACAAATGCCCTTCATCTGTATATAATCAGTCCTGGATCGTACCGGGGGGAGGCTGCCTTGTCATTCAGTATTGGCAGGGCAGTGCATTGCTGGGAGTTACCATTTCTATAAATGTTTTATCCTTCCGCAGTGCACAGCATTCCTTCTCTTCCCCTCCCCCACTAATTGTTATTTGGGGCCCTGTCGTGCAAACATTAGTAAGAAACATCCCTGTTGAGAAGAGACTGCAATTCAAATAAGCAAAGGTAAAACAGAGAGAGGAAGTGACTCACCCAAGATCTCAGGCTTTGAGCTGGGATTAGAACATGGATTTCTACAAGGCCACCTTAGCTACTGGGCCACAGTGATGTCTCCTCTTGGACTACACTGCAGTCCCATCTGACACTGATCTTGAAACACTTGCTATGGTAATGGCTGTGGCGTCACAGAGTCTAGAGCAGTGGTGCCCAAACTGTGGGGCGTGTACCACCAAGGGAGTGCAGAGGAGCATTTGTGAGGGTTTGGCAGGGGCTGAGTCAGAGGGGAGCACCACACAGCCACCCCTGCCCCCAGCTCCACTCCCAATCTCAGCTCTTGGCTCCAAGCCCCGACCAGGGTGCCCAGCTCCCAGCCTGGCCATAGCCTAGCCAATTGGGTCTGTGCAGATACCAGTTGAGTTAGTCAACATTCTTCTCATCAGAGCTTCTTTGTCCATGAAAAATGGACAACAGTTCTCTCTCTGGACACATGCTTGCTGTGATGATTGTAACCCAAACCCCTGTATGACATCAGACAGAAACTGCCACTAACTCAAATCTCCTGCGCTGCCTAGGAGCCACGTGGCTCTGTCACACACAGCCTAATGAATGCAGAGTATTTTCTTCCCAAGTATTGCTTCGCACAATACAACAGAGGCTTTGTCCCAGCGTGGTAGAGCCAGAGAGCATTCAGGCTTGACTCTTTGTGGTTTCCTGCTTCATGTCAGTTTCCCATCAATTTCCCTAAGTAACAAATAGGTAATTAAATCTGGCTGGGGCATTCCGGAACAAAGCTTAACTGAGGACACTGGTGTATTGAATATTCCAAGCTCATCATGTCTCCAAATTAAGCATGTTTACTCATCTCATATGCCCTCCATTACCAGTGGTAATGAAACTGTGAATTAAATGTCTGCCCATATCAAGCAAGTGTCCCCTTGCACTGCGAAGCACTGGTCTCCCCTCTGTAATTTAATAGTTGTGGTTAGAAAACAAATAGGTATTCATTGGGAAATCAGTTTTTCATTGTTTAATTCTCCTTACTCTCGGGACGCGTGGAAATGGAATTACCACCTGCAGCTCTCTTTGAATGTCTGATTGTGGGCTGGGAGCAGATATACCATGTCTGAGACCTGCAAGCCGTCAAGGACTAGCTCAGGGCTTTGCAACCTGTGGCTCTTAGAGGGAACATTGGTGGGGAGACCTTAAACATCCAGTCAGCCATGGAGTGTAGGGCGGCCTCACCCCAGAGAGCTGATACTGAACCCTATTGTCCAAGGAGCTGGGGGGTGGGGGTGGGGTAGGTCCCTTGTAAATGCTGATATTGGTTATGGTTTATTGCTCTGGTTACTCCTGGTCTTTTCCCAGCCTCTGTCCTCTGTCCTCTCTCCCTGATGAGCCCACTTGTCATGCGGTTCCTGTGGGGACTGGGATAGGTTTTCACCCCTTGCGCACTGGACTACAATCCTAGTCTGCTATTGGCCCTAACCCTCTCCAAGACACAGCAGCCCTTGTGTCTCAGGATCTAGGAGGAGTCTTGGGGGTGGTGTCAGCAGATGCCAAGAGAAGGGCCCAGGTTCCCTGCGCCTGAGAAAAAGCGGAAGAAGGTGAGCCCTGCCAATGTGTGCAGCTCCCAGCCCAGGTCCCTGCTGGGTAGGAGCGTTACTCCATAAAAAAAGATTCAGGGTACAGGTCCTGCTACCCACGCCCTGGCCTGGCTCCCAGCTCCCTTCAGGGGCGCCCCAGCCTGCACCGCAGCCCAGCTGTTCTCAGCCCCCAGCTGCTTCCAGTGGCACCCCAACCTGATCCAACTCCCTTGGGTCCTGCCTCTCACCCAGCCCCACGGCCACCACCTCACCCAAAAAGCTGCCAGGCCCTAGGGCCTGCTCACCTGCCGCTAGCCAGTGTCCCACTCACCCAGTGCTACACACATCTCCCCTTTCCCTCTCCTTTACCCAGTGGGGCCTGTCCCCATTAGTATTTACCCTTCACAGTCACCCTCACCAAACATGCTTCCTGGACCACAGAGGAAGTGATTTAAATGCCCCTCCTTTTCTCCCACCCTGGATACGTGCTGCAGGGTGGGAGGAGCCGGCAGCTCCCAAGTGGAGGTCTGGGCAGGCAGGCTGCCTGTGCCTGTACTTGCCAGAACCCGCAGCTCAGGGCACTGGCTGGAACATTTGGGGCCCATGCCACATGTGCCCAATCCCAGTGACGCCTCTGCTGCTGGACGTGGGGTGAACAAGAATCACCCTGGCTATAGGGCACACAGAAAGGGTCATTTGTCCCACTCTGCCTGGAGTACACTCACCCCATGGTCCCTGTCCCAGCTGCTGATGCCACCTGTGCTTGAGGAGGGGCAGGTTTCAGGAAATGGGGGTGGAAGCTCTTCAGCCTCCCCCATGGTTGGTGTGATCCCCAGAGATGGTTTGGATGGTATGGAGGGATCTTTTGGTAACAGGATCTCTCTGTTCCTGCCCCCATTTCACTGGGTTAACGACATGGCTCAGCAGATCCTGTTCCTGACACTCTAAGCTGCTGTGTCACAGCTGGATAGTCACTCCCAATGTGAACATGCAGGGGCTCAGCAAGAACAGAAAGGCAAGATTTAGTGTTTCCTATTTATTTCCTCACTCTATTTTGTCTTTGCCTTAATGCAGAGGTACCTGAGTGACAATTCATGGCCTGGAATATTCGGGAGCTGACGTGAGATAATCCAATGCTCCCTTCTGGTTTCAAGCTACACAGACAATCACAACGCAGGACACCCTGGAGTAACCTTGTTCCAAAGCAGTCCTGGCGGAGAGGGCCACGGTGAGTAAGATACTGCTCTGGGCTAGGAGACACATCAGTGAGGCTGGAGGGCACAGCCAGAAGCAGGGGCTCCTGAGCCCGAGGACTGGGCAGCAGCGAAGGGGAAATTTTGGGAGTAACTAATAGGGACCGGTGACCATTCGTGGGACTAGAGGGTGAGCTGCGGCTTGAGGTAGAGAAGTAGGGGGCAGCTGGCAGAGACTGGAGAGTAGGCCCAGTTTGAGGGAAAGAAAGAAAAAGGGAGGACAGGGCTCAGCTCAGTTGCATCGCTGGCATTGGGTACATGAGGCACGGGCCCCTGAATGTGCTGTCCCATGCCCTGAGCCACAAGCCCCAGCATGTGCAGATGCAGACAGCCTGTCTGCCCTGAAGTCCTGTGCACCTGGGAAGAGCTCAGGTGGAGCCGACTGGAGCATGCCCTTTTAAATCTCCCGCCCTGCAGCCTGTAGCTGGGGCACATGACCCAAAGCGGGAGAAGAGGAAGGAAATTGAAATCCATGCCTCTGCATGGTCCAGGTTGGCAGCATGTTCTGGCCATGGCCGCTGCTGTGTGGGGTTGGGCCTCTTTAGCTCCAGAAGGGTCAGCATGGGCAGTGCAGGTAAGTCCTGGGGAGTCTCTCTGGGTGATGCAGCGGCGGGTGAGGAGGGCCCCAGGCAGGCCAGTGGTTGAGCAGTCTGGGAGCCAAAGGCAGGTGGCAGGTGAGCAGGCCAGATTCAGAGCCCCCCCACCCCCCCCAGCGGTGTTTGGGGCCCAGCAGGTAAGCGGGCAGGGCAATAGCGGGGGAGGAGCGTGGCAGTTTGAGGCCCAGTGGGCAATAACAGGGCAGCGGTTTCGGGCCAGGTGGTGGCCCCGGGGATTGTTGGTGGTTTCATGCCAGGTGGGTGAGAGTGGGGCAAGGTGGTGGTTTGACAGCAGGAGGTGAGCGTTGGGCCAGGCAGGGGAATGGGGGGGCAGGGGTTTTAGGTCAGGCAGTGGCTGTGGGGCTCAGTGGCAGTTTTTGGGCCTGAGGGGATGATAGCGGCTGGGGGTGGCGGTTTTGGGTGGGTGGCCTGGCTGGTGTCATAATAGGGGGATGGTTTGGGGGTAGGTGGGGTAATAGCAGGATGGGGGTGGTGCCAGGTGAGGTGGGGTAATAGCTGGGAGTGGGGGTTGGCCCCAGGTGTTTGGGCCCTGAATCTTTTTCAAGTGCAGCAATGCGTTGCCAGAGGACCCTGGTGGCTGTGTCGGGGCAGGCTCCGCTACAGGAAATCTCCAGGGGTCAGTAAGGCCTGAATCTCACATTCCCCTTTGTGTTCCCCAGAAACTGATGGAGGATCGGCCCCAGGACTCTGGGCCCAGCTCTGTCCTCTCCAGCCCCATGGATCCCATGTGACATCTCATGTACCAGAACTTCCTACCCAGCTTCTTGGCCCCAGTGGTCGTCCAGCCCAGAGACGCTGCCCCCACCACACTCAGTTCCTCTCCACTTCCTGGACAGCCTGCACGGATGGGTCAGGAAACCCATGGCCTCACAGAGACACCCTGGCATGGGTGGGAATTGACCCCTGGCCGGGGGTCAGCAACCTGAGGCTCTGACGCTTCATGTGGCTTTTTAGCTGCTGCCTTGCAGCTCCATGGCTGGAGAGCTGGGGCCGGTGGAGTCATTTGAAATATCCCACCCTAGTGCGGTCCCAGGTACTTGGCCCAGGCCGGGAGATGTAAACCAGCCTCAGTCTGCAGCTTGAGACTCCCCCTCTCCAGCACAGGTAAGTGCTGTGCTGTGTTGGGAGGAGCCTTCAGAGCTGGGTGGTGGCTAGGGGAGCAGGAAAGGGGCTTGGGTGCATGTGTAACGAGTGGGGGGGCCACCAGGAGCCAGCTCTGTAGAGCTTGAGGCCAGGCGGTGCTGGGCAGGGTGATTGCTGGGAAAGCCAGCAGCATGGCGGGTGCAGTGCTGGGGGGTTGGGAGCAGGGCAGTGGGAGGGCCAGCTGCATAGGGCCAGGTGGGGGCTCCTGGGAGGGCCAGCCACACATGCGGGGTGGGGGGACGACCACCAGAAAGGCCAGCCACACATGCGGAGTGGGGGAACGAACCAGGGCCGCCAGGAGGCCAGCCACACAGGGCCAAGGAAGGCTCCGCTGGGAAGTCCAGCTGCACGGGGCGGTGGGAGGGAGAGGCACTGGGAGGGCCAGCCGTGTGGGACTGGACAGGGAGTGAGGGCTATCAGGAAGGCCAGTGGTGCTGGGAATGAAGAAAAGAAGTAGGCTAAACTGCTTTGGTTAGTTTTTCCTGACTTTGTCCCACTTAGTCTTTTTAATTAACTTTAGATTTAAAAACAAAACAGAGCAAAATCAACAAACAAAATACCACACTATTAGTTGCAAAGATTAGTAACCTCTTTGTTGTTTTGGTTTGTTTTTTTTTAAATGCTCTTCTGGTTGCCAGAGTTTTATGGAATTCAAGCCTTTAATTCTTTGGACCCGGAAAGCACAGAAAGTAGTACTCTACCTTGAAGAATTATGTAAATTTTGTGTAAGGCTATCACAGAACCATGATGGAAAAGGATAGATATCCTTTTAATGAAGATTGTTAATTTTATTTCTCAGGCTCACCTTTATTCATATTCTTAAATTAATATCTTTGTACTATTATTGAACTTCAAAATATACTTGGGGCCATATGTTCTTTCACTGTATTCATTAATTAGAAGTAACTTCTCATTGATTATTTACTTCAACAAAGCCTTCCTTCCACAATGTGTCATCAGCCAATTAGCTTTCAGTAAACATCTAGAAGTTGTATGTTTTAAAAAGCAAACTGTCGTTAAAACACATCATACGTTATTAAAATATTTATATGGAAATTGTTTTTGACATCAGTAAACATCATTTGTTATTAAAAATCAATATGTATCTCTGTTCTATTATTCAGTTTCTTAACTAGGGCTATGTATACACTTGTTCAAATAAGTCGACTTTGCTAAGTTGACTTAACAAAGTTGACTTTAAGTCGACCTTGTTAAGTCGACTGATCATGTTCACACTGTAAATTTAGGTCGACTTAAAGTCGACCTTCCCAAATCAACTTAGAGCGTCCACACTGGACGCTTCAGTAGACTTGCACGGGCTAGATGGACCTGGGAGTGGTGCATGGTGGGAAGGGGGGTACCCAAGAGGTGCCCCCCTTCCCCCGGGCACCCCTTCAAAAATGCTCAGCATCTTCCCCATTGTACCTGGTATATGGGGACTGAGCAGGACAGGGACAGGGGCAGGGTACAGGATCGGGGTGGGCAGGGCTGTGTCCTGCCCTGTGGGTGGGCACGGAGGCTCTGGCTGTGCCAGGCACCCTGGGAGGGAGGTCAGTGGGGGAGCCTTGGGGACCCTTTAAGTCAACTTAGGGCTAAGCCAGGTCTACACTGGCTTAAGTCAACTTAATAAAGTTGACTTAACCAGTACGTCGACTTAAAACTAGGTCTTGTTAAGTTGACTTAAAATTTCCTTAAGTCGACTTAAGCAGCAGTTTAAGTCGACTTAAGGAAACTGTAATGTAGACGCAGAGTAAACTAAGTCAACTTAAGCCTGCTTATGTCGACTTAATTTGCAAGTGTAGATGCACCCTAGGAGACTACACCTATTTCAGCTCTCAAAATACTTGGTTACTGAAGGAATTTTTTTAAATGGCTCTTATCTTTTAGGTTGCAGACCCTGGTCTAGCTCGCTCACCAAGAGGGCTGGCTCTCAAAATGAAGGAGTGGCATGTCAGTCAATCTAAACATTGCATGAGGCTTTCCGAAAGTTTGTCAGGCAGCCCCATCAACAATAGCACCTAACGTGAGATTTTTATCACAAGCCTCCGATCATTGTTTTTTTCTTTAAGTTTCAGCCTGCTAGAGTTCTGTGAATGCAGGAGAAACCCAGCTGTCTTTAGAAAAACAAGACTTTCTCATGCTTGTGTGGGTTTTTTTCATAGCTTCGTGTATTTTGAGGCCAGGAGGCAACATTAGATCAAGGTTCTAGCCTGAGATAGCACAGTAAAGTACTCCTCCTGTAAAGTACAAACCAGAACATTTCACCCCATTACCCCTGCACTGAGGCAATGAATGAAGATTGCCATCTATCAAAGGGAGAAAATGGGAGGGGATTTTCACAGTAGAAGAGACAATAGTAACAGAGTGGCAGAGAAAATTTTGAATGTGTGACATCTACATGGCTCAGAAACCAGAAATTTGTAATTGGTAAGTCAACCTCACACTTTCAGGGGCCTAACTAAGCTTTCTGAATGCTGAGTTATTGTGTCTGGTGTCACCTGGTAACATATGGGAAGGACGAGTGCTAAGACCACAACCTGATGATCCTGGCATACACATCTAGACAGACAGAGTTGAGAACCTGGCCCCACAACTAATCAAGAACCCATCTCTGTGAACCAAGGACACCAAGGACTTTGGATCAGTCTTTGGGTCACATATTATTGGGGAACAGAGAATCCCGGGTGCCAAACACAGCCCTGGGGCCCATCCCACTGCAAAGTGTGGGAGAACTGACAAACAGAGACATGGAGTGCATCCAACCACCAATAGAAAAGGGGCAGTCCCAGGACCCAGACCATCAGAGGCCACTGGCCCAGCCTCACTGTGGATATCACGTCTGTCTATATTTCCAGCCTGCACTGGAGTAACTCTGCACATTGACAGCTTTTCTAGAAATGCTGGCTGTCCTGGCCTTCTGAGGGGGTGTGAAAGGTCCGTTCCCAAAGTGGTGTTTGGATACCACATAGATGAGTGACACAAGCTGTCACATCAGCACTGGTCAGCATTTTCCAGGTGTTCATTTTTCACTACAAATTTCCACCAAAGTTTTGCATTTCAATGAAGGAAATGGGAGAGTGGTGTGATTTAGTAGAAGTCCATGAAAACATTTCCCGTCTTCAAACCAGCATAGATGGACAGACTAATAGATAGATTTGTATGAGGCTAGATGGGTGGATAGAAGGATTCTTAGTATATTCGTGCATTGATAGCATGTTGTCATGCTCAAAGTGGCTATTGGGCCACAATCAAGGGTCTCGGCTGCAAGATCACTACGAGGTCACTCAAGTGAATAGGAGTATGAATGCATTTTCCGTTGTGCCCAACAACACCAAGCAATTTGCCTGCACAAAGAAATTATTCTGCAATAAGTTAGAATGTGAAGTTAAAGCATGGCTGCTTTTCCAGTGTCTGGACATGCTTATTCTTGAATCAGAGGTTCCATACAGGTAGCTATTTCAGAATAGCTTATTCCCCAATAACTGTTCCAGTCAGTTTTCCCGTGTAGACAAGCCCCAAGGCTTTTGTCGTAGTGCTAAAGAGCTGGACACAAAGGAGTTGCTGGGAGCAAGGAGGAAAGCCCATGCTGCTAGCCAGAGCACATTAATGCCAACAAAGTTTCCTAAATTTCAAACGCAGGTGCTACATGACCCTGAGAAGAAGCAGAAGGATCTTGGGCCCAGGACTGGAATGTCTGATTTGGGATTCCTAGGTATAAGATGTGCTTACCACTGTCCTGGGAAACAGGACTTTGTGTCCCTTATTGTATATACAACAACTACACCGAGAATAGAACTTGTCTCCAGGCCACTAATTTCTCCACAAACCCTTTCAAGGTCCCAGCTTTGGCTATCATTCATCCAAGAAAACAACACTGTCTTTCCAAGTCATTACTATCGGCGGCCTCTGCACAGCTGGTCTCCCTCCAGATCCTATGTGATGATGAGTGTAAACATCGCAAAGGCAACATCACAGCTGATAATGATTATTTCCCTTGCTGCTAGACTCAGTGATAATACAGGATGAACTACTATGAACAGATCACTTATTCCACCAATGCAGCCTTTTCTTTCCCTATTTCCTGATTAGCAGCAAACAGACTGTGAGTTTTCCTAATTTATTTGTTATTTTCAATAAACCACTTACCAGAACAAATGTTGGCTGTTTGTAAACTCTCTGCTTCAAGAATTTGGTACTCCACACTGTCCCGGAGTAGCTGAGTCCCTCAAACCAGACCTGCAAGGTAGGACATGGAATTTAGGCCCAGGGTAGATTAAATAATGTATACAAGGTCACACGAGGGAGTTTATGAGTTCATCAGCACTTGTTTCAATGCCTCACTAGATAAACCTTCCTCTTTCCTGTTTTGTGATTGATCACCTAAAGCACATAAGATTCTTTCTATTTTGTAAATGAAATTTTTACTAACAGGAGGAAAACTAGGGAAGCCACAATGGTTGTGTGAGCGCCGTGGCCTCTTAAGGTCCATCTGCAGTGCAGAAGAAAAAACCGATAGCAGCGAATCTCAAAGACCAGCTCTATGGACTCAGCTTATCTTATGGTTCTAAAAAGAGCAATGTAGACCTTCCTGCTTGGTCTGAGGGTCCTGCCCTCTCACTATGTTTCGGAGTCTGAGCAGGAATGTTTACATTGCTATTTGTAGCATATGTTCTCCCAGCCCGCATTTGTAGACCCAGGCTCTGGAACTCGCTCAGGCGTACTGGCAAGTTCTGCTTGAGCCCATGTGGCTGAGGCTGGGTCTGCCCTAAGAGCTAGGAGTGTGATTTAGCTTGACAAGAGCCAACCCAAGTTCAAATAGTAGCATAACTACAGCCTGGGCAACTGCAGTGGAGGTATGGCTGATCTGTGTTAGCAACATTCCTACTGCTCACAGGTGGCTTTGTACTGGGCACAACTCAGTCATGCCTCATGGTTGCTGCTCCACTTCCATGACTACACCACTCTTTGTACTTGTGCTGGCTCGCCCTGCACCAGCGTGGAGATCTCTATGGATATGTCTACACTTGTTAATTTAAGTCGACTTAGCATGTCCAAACTTAGATTTTAAGTCGACTTTGAGGGAACCCTACAAAGTCGACCTAGAGCATCCACACTGGATGCCTAGGTCGACTTGAAGGGGCTAGGTGGACCTGGGACTGGTCCATGGTGGCAGGGGGGGCACCCCTTGCCAAGTGCCAGGGGGCTCAGCATTTGCCCCATTGTACCTTAAGCAGAAAGTCGACTTAAAATGGGGTTTAATAAAGTCGACTTAATATTTCCTTAAATCGACTTAAGCAGCTGCTTAAGTCGACGTAAGGAAAGTGTAGTGTAGACGCAGAGTAAATTAAGTCAACTTAAGCAATGGGAGGGGGGCCCATTGGAGGAGAGCTGGAGCCCCAGGTGGGAGGGCACCATTGGGGGGCCAGGGCCCAGGTCCCCAAGTCCCCTTAATCTGCCTCTCCCTAGAACTCTATGCACATTTAAGGAACGCAGATATGACTCTTCAGGAATGCCGTTAAAGTGCATTGACAGTTTCTCTTGACATCTCTTCTGCAGTATTCTTCAAGCTGTGGAGATGAGACTCTCCACTAGCCTGGAGTATAGGCACAACCACTGTATGAGGTGAAGAGGATGTCTCCCCTCCTGATGGATGTGTTCCCCTCCATGGTGGGGCAAGATCAGGTTCTCTCACTTGTCTTGCTGCCCATCTATCTTTTTTCATATCTGCACTTTTAGTCAGTTGCCTCTACATTTGAGTTGAGGCACGTTGCTGAGTATGACATCCTTTGCCCCATATAACATCCTGGACACCATGGTCATCATTTTTATATGCTGATGAAATATTTTGCACAAAGTCTACTGTGTAAGGTATCATTTGAAAAGTCAATATCTGCTGAACACTCTTGTCTTGTGAAAACATGTGCATCCACATGGCATATGGCTTTATGAGATTTTGATATATGTTTGCTACTGAAACATGTTGCAGTTCTGGGGAACGCCTACAGACGAGCTCCCCAATGTTAACAAAAGCCTGACTAGAGGTGTTGGAAAACTGTTAGCTGCTTAAGCAACCATTCACCATCAGAAGGATTGTAAACAAAAGATTTGCACATCACCCCTCATGTATGCAAACAGCATGCATAAGAAATTTACAATTCACCTCGAAGATACTTCAAAATCACATACATTACAGACTGATTGTTGGCACCCCAGCAGCGAGGGAGAGGGGGGCAGAGGGGCGGGTCCTCAAAGAGAGGAGGAAGGTATAAAATGAGAGAGAATGATTTCCCATTACCTCTTCTTTTCACCTTACCTCTGTCTGCTCATAACATTAATGAATATCCTAAGGATACAGAAATAAAGGGAGTGGTCCCTGGTTGAAAGGAATCCAGGCTTTGAACTAAGAACTGTGAACTGCCTGTAGCATCTGTTTGCTTTAAATCTTACTTGGCTTGTTAAAGTTAAGCCATTAGATTGTGGTTTATTCCTTTTATTTTCTTTTGTAACCAATTCTGACTTCTATGCTTGTATCACTTCTATCGCTTCACATCTATCTTTCTCTGGTTAATAAATTTGCTTATCTAAACTAGTGCATTTTTCATTGACGTGTCTGGGGAGTCTCTACTCAGGTTAACAAAGGCTGTTGCATATTCATTACCCTTTGATGGAATGATGAACTTTTAATGAGTTTACACTGTTGCAGGGGGCTTCAACAATATAAGACACACATTTCTAAGATGCAAAGCTTGGACTGAAGCTATGTCTACACTGGCAAGTTAATTTGAATTAAGGGCTTCCTTAATTCGAACTAATAAATTTGAATATGCTATTCGAAGTAAGGGTTAATTTGAACTAGTTAGTTCGAATTAAGCAATGTGGCCATGTTAGTTAGAACGAATTGCTTAGTTCGAACTAACCGGCCCATTGAACTCAATGCAATTTGCTAATTCGAACTAAGCAAGTACCATGAATGGCACTTGCTTAGTTCAAACTAAATTTTGCTAGTTCAAATTAAGTTAATTCAAACTAACTAAAATTAGTTAAGTTAATTCAAACTAACTACAGTAAGTGTAGACATAGCCAAGGATTTGTGGGTGTTGTCCTGTGTATAGATCATGCATGTCAGGGAAAGCATTTGTGTTATCTTTGGGAGCGTCTACATTGACAACTTAGGTTGACTTAAGGACGCTTAAGTCGACCTCCACAAAGCCGCATCCACACTGGGCTTCTATTAAGTCGACTTAATAACAGTTTAAGTCAGTTTAATAACATCAACTCTGAAGGACAACAGAGTCCTGTGGCACTTTTAAAGACTAACAGATTTATTTATCGCATCAGCTTTCGTGGGAGAAAATCCCACTTCGTCAGACGCTTTGAAGATAGGAAAGCTACAGAGTGGGAGGAAATTAAATGCAGGGGAGTGTATGACATAGCATCAGGTCAGGCTGTAACAGCAAATCAAAATAGGTGTTAGGATTCAAAACACAGGGGAACAGAACATAGAGGAGGGGGAGGTCAAATCACTTGTTGTAATGCGAGAAAAATCCATAGTCCCCGTTTAACCCCAAGACAACTGAGTCAAATTTGCATATAAGTTCGAGTTCTGCAGTCTCTCTTTGAAGCTGTGATTTGTTATTCATCTGTTTCAACACAGCTATTAACAAGTCGTCAAGGGAGTGAGCAGGGAGATTGAAGTGTTCCCCTATTGGTTTTGTAGTGTTGCAATTTCTGATGTCAGATTTGTGTCCATTTATTCTTTGGCGCAGAGACTGTCCTGTTTGTTCAATATATAAGGCAGAGGGGCATTTCCAGCACATGATGGCATAAATCACATTGGTGGATGAGCAGGTGAACGAGCCCTTGATGGAGTAGGTGGCTTGATTA
>ML686139.1:1800111-1820620 GCA_007922175.1 Pelusios castaneus | reverse complement strand
CGGGTAACTACCGGCCTGTTAGTTTGACCTCAGTAGTAAGCAAGGTCTTGGAGAAAATTTTGAAGGAGAAAGTATTTTAGGCTATAGAGGATAACAGCAACTGTGATAAATTACAACATGGCTTTACAAAAGTGAGATCGTGCCAGACCAACTTGATCTCCTTTTTTGAAAGGATAACAGATTTTTTAGATAAAGGGAATGCAGTGCACCTAATTTACTTAGATTTCAGCAAGGCATTTGATACAGTTCCACATAGGGAGTTACTAGTTAAATTACAGAAGATGGGGATTAATATGAATATAGTAAGCTGAATAAGGAACTGGTTAAAAGGGAGGCTACAGTGGGTCATACTGAAGGGTAAACTGTCGAGCTGAGGGAGGTTACCAGTGGAGTTCCTCAGAGATCGGTCTTGGGACCAATCTTATTTAACCTTTTTGTTACTGACCTTGGCACAAAAAGTGGGAATGTGTTAATAAAGTTTGCAGATGACAGCAAGCTGGGAGGTATTGCCAATACAGAGAAGGCTTGGGATACCATACAGAAAGATCTGGATGACCTTGTAAACTGGAATATCAGGAATAGAATGAAATTTAATAATAGGAAGTGCAAGGTCATGCATTTAGGGACAAATAAGAAGCATTTTTCCTATAAGCTGGGGACGCATCAGTTGGAACGGACTGAGGAGGAGAAGGATCTGGGAGTACTGGTTGATCCTAGGATGACTATGAGCCGCCAATGTGATGTGGCCATGAAAAAAGCTAATGCAGTTCTAGGATGTATCAGGAGAGGTATTTCAAGTAGAGAAAGGGAGGTGTTGGTACCGCTGTACAAGGCACTGGTGAGACCCCATCTGGAATTTTGCGTGCAGTTCTGGTCCCCCATGTTTAAAAAGGATGAATTCAAATTGGAAAAGGTGCAGAGAAGGGCTACAAGGATGGTCTGTGGAGTGGAAAACCTGCTTTATGAGAGGAGACTCAAGAAGCTTGGCTTGCTTAGCCTAACCAAAATAAGGTTGAGGGGGGATATGATTGCTCTCTGTAAATACATCGGAGGGATTAATATCAGGGAGGGAGAGGAATTATTTGAGTACAGCACCAATGTGGACACCAGAACAAATGGTTATAAACTGTCAATCAAGAAATTTAGGCTTGAAATTAGATGCAGGTTTCTAACCATTAGAGGAGTGAAGTTCTGGAATAGCCTTCCAAGGGGAGTTGTGGGGGCAAGAACCATCACTGCTTTCAAAACTGAGCTTGATAAATTTATGGAGGGGATGGTATGATTAGCCTATTTTGGAAATTGACTGATATTTGGCTACGTGTGGTGGATATACAAGAGGCCTAAGAGGGGAGAGTACATGGGGTGGGTTCTGAGGTATTAGAGAGAATTGTTTCTTGGGTAACTGGCTGTTGAAACTTGCCCACATGCTCAGTGTTTAACTGATTGCCATATTTGGGGTCAGGAAGGAATTTTCCCCCAGGGTGCTAATTGGTCCGGGGTCTGGGGTTTTTTCGCCTTCCTCTGTAGGACAGGGCATGGTTCACCTACCGGTGAATTCTCTGTATCTTAAAGTCCTTAAATTGTGATTTAAGGAGGTAAATAACTTAGTCATAGGTTGGTGGCCTGGAGTGAGCCTGGAGTGGGTGGGTGAGGTCTTGAGGCCTGTATTTTGCAGGAGGTCAGACTAGATGATCGTATTGGTCCCTTCTGACTTTAAAGTCTATGAGTCTATGTCAGGTACCATTAGAAAGGTTATAATTTGCTAAGCATGATTATATTGTTTATGCGCATGTATTGTCTTTGTACTATAAGTTATGGACATGTGTGATTATATCTGTATCCAAAAACTTGTGTTGTCCTGTTGGGTGACAGCCTCAATAGACTAGCCTCGGCCCTGTCTAGCCTAAATGAAGGCCGATCACAGGCCATCACCTACACAATTATCCCAGGGAGAGAAGCCAGGGAATACACCTATGGAAATGCTTGTATAGAAATGCCTGTGGACAGAAACTCTAAGGGTACGTCTACACTTGAGGGTCTGTAAAGTCGACTTAACAAGGTCAACTTTAAGTCCACTTAAAGTCGACCTTGTTAAATCAACTTAGAGAGTTCACGCTGAAAACTCCAGTCATCTGCCAGCATCCACACTGGCAGGTGCTAGGTTGACGGAGGAGGGGTGTATTGTGGGTAACTGTCCCACATTGCACCAGGGCCTGGAGGCCAATTAGGTCGGCTTAATGGTACTCCCCGTCCACACTGGCTTAAGTCGACTTAATATGGCCAACTTAAGCGTTAAGTCGACCTTCAGAGGTGGTGTTATTAAGGCGACCTAAGGAAGCACTTAAGTCGATTTAATAAGCACCCAATAAGCAGCAGTCTTTAGGTCGATTTAACCGTCCTTAAGTCGACTGAAGGCTCCAGTGTGGACGTACCCTAAGAACCACTGCTCATGTGCTATGAGCTTGTGTTTGAAATGGCAAATCAGAGACTATAAAATGCAGCTCCATTTTGTCTTCATTCCTACTTCTTACCTCTAGATCAGCTCATCTATGTCTGAATCTGTGAAACAAAGGACTAGAGCCCCATCTAGGTATGAATGTGCCCCAGAGGAACTGTACAAGCCTGCAAACTCCACACTTCTGCTGAGAATTTGATACACAAGGACTTTGAAATCATTTGTATAAGACTGACTGTTTTGGTCATTTAATGTCTCGTATCTTGTTTATTTCTTTCCTTTTACAATAAACCGTTAGTATTAGTTACTAAAGGATTGGCTGGCAGCGTGGTAGTTAGGTTAACACCCAAGCTTCTATTGATCTGGTGATGCAGCTGACCTTTTGGGGATCAGGAGAACATTTTGATAAAATGAATAGAGTTTTTAATAATTTCTCACTTTACTGGACATAGTTGCTGATTGGGATCCAGTGAATGAAATGCAATAAAGGAGGCTGTGTATTTCTTGTAGCTCCTTAACAACCAGTGTGGAGCATCGAAAGCACTTTTTGTGACTGGTTGGTGACTTTAACCTCAATGTTAACCACCAGTTTGGGCGAATCCGCTCTCCTTTTTGCAGCTTGCTCTGATCTTGGCATTTTCAGTAGGCTACCCTAGGCACATAGAGGTCACATGGGGTCAGGCTGACCTAATTCAGGGCAGACTCAGTCTGAAAAAGAGAACAAACAAGCCTATGTCTAGATCTACCAGGCTCCCAAGCAGATGACAGATAATACCTGGAAAGCTTACATGCGTGTAGTCTGTTTATTGTTTTATGATATCTTTTCTCTGTAACGCTTTTGTCCTTAATAAATGTAAGGTGCATTATGAAGGCTGGCTGGTCACTGTAAACTCTGTCACAGGAGACAGAGGAGGGGGCAGGACAGCAAGTGCTGACCTCAAATCTAACTCACTAAGGTGATTACAATGAGTTGCAGGAAGAATTGCAGTGTAAATCTTCAGTGAGGCAGGAGAGGAATGAAGTCCCCATCCTGAGAACAGTGATAGCTGGAGGCCTCAGACCTGAGTGGGATCTTCAAGGAGGCCCCAAAGAGATACAGCTAAACCTGGAACAGATGGACTTGAGATATTCCTCCCCCTTTACTCTTGCCTGATGAAAGGAAGAAAACAGAGCCACTGTTGTGAATCAAATGGGTTTTGCTCACTAAAACCACAACGGGGGGAGATGGAGAGCTCCCATTGTTCTTTATATTGCAGAGATGCTTGAATTTTGAAGACACACACATACAGTATCATTGACCATTAGATGACACACAAACACACCTACTGTCTTTACCTTATAAATGCAGGTTATCACAGCAGCAATAGAGTACACAGCTGAGTATGAATCAATGTCTGGATTAATTGTTAAGCCCACCCATGATAATCCACCAAAGTACTTCAGGTATAACCTCTTTGGAGGCATGATCATGGTTTTGTGCTGTGTATGTACAGCATCTAGCCCACTGGGATCCTGGACTGTGAGTGGGGCTCTGAGGTGCCACCACAATATAAATAATATAGGATTAGCAGTGCTTTGAAAACTGTCATGATAACAGTTCTGCTTTAGATCTGCCTGCCATCTATCAGGGCAGCTGCACCTGTATTTCCCCTCAGTGGCCCTGGAAAGGCATCTGCCTTCAGGTTTCTGGCTCCCAGCTGTTGCCTCTTTTGGGCGGAGACCTACATCTCACTCCCTCCTGAGCGGGGTTATTTACAGGCTGCAGAGTCCCCTGCCTTTGCTGTGTATTTGCCAGCACAGACGGGCTGTCCGAGGGCATCTGCTTGATTCCTCTTCAGAGACAGTTAATAGGTATAATTGCTGCCATTATAAATTGCCACATAGCACTTCCAAAGCAAGCCTGCTTTATTCTTAAGGTAAAAAAAGATACAGAGAAAAGATTAAAAACAAGAAGAAAACAGGCACATATGCTAATAAACTTACCAGCCATAACCCCAACCAACCACAGAGCCTGACAGGCTGAAGTCTTTCAACCACCACCCACGACTGCCTTGTGATTACCAGTTCATCGCAGCATCAGCTCAGAACAATCCCTCAGTCCTTCCCACCCTACCCAGAGGACTGGGAGCCTCCATGGTTCAGGTGTCCTTTCCATTTGCTGGGTCAGAAAGAAAGCCTTGAGCCAATTTAAAAGCAGGCTATTTCTCTACAAGCCCTTTCTTTGGTACTTAGTCCCTGGAGAATCCAGTTTGAACCAACATATGCATATTTCCCTGGTGTGAGGAGGCTTCAAAGGTTGATAATGGACCTCTCCCTCCCTACTAGAGAAACTACATACAACATTAAAATCACACAGACACAATTGTATTTTAATGAAGTTGGCCCCCACATGTTGCCCCCAGTTCATTAAGATTTAACTTAACTCAGTGACATGTATCTGAATTCCCTGGGGATTGTTCAGGGGATTGCCAATCTGTCAAGCTACCCAATCTCTGCTCACCACTCATAATTTGTGGCTGGTTTCTAACACCAGCTCCTGTTCTTCAGCTTGTTTCCACACAGGCAAAGCCCTGCACCTACGCAGCATCTCACTGAACTGTGCAGGGCTGTGGATGTCTAACCAGGAGGGCAACTACAGGGAGGAAGATGACAAACTGGAGACTAAGACTATAAGGCCCTCATTGCCAGAGGGATTTAGGCACCTAACACCCAAATACCTTTTAGAGCCAGGGCAGTGCCCCTATAGGCAGGCTGCCAATATTGCAGCCTGCAGCTCCCTGCCACCACAGTTTTCCGGCCATGATGCACTTTTGTGTCGCAACACAGTGGTTGAGAACTGCTGCTCTAGGGGGTCCTACCCAAGGGACTTCAACAGCTGTGACCAGAGCCCTCTGACTCCATCTCAAAGATGGGGAGGCATGGACCAGAAATGCCTGTGAGGCCTACAGGGTGACACCTGCACAGAGTGATCTGGATATTATTTGCAAGACAGTGATGAGCAATAAAGGAAATTCCATACTCAAAGGAAATGACAGCAAAGAGAGAGACATGATGTATTAAATTAAAAACAGCTCCTCAGCTTTATTCCACTCTACCCTTTTTGTCACATTGCCATTATTTATCAATGTTCTTGGAAATGGTCACAGATCCAGCCTGATTCAGAGACAAAGGGTGCGTCTACACTTACAAATTAAGTCGATTTAAGGAGGCTTAAGTCAATTTAATTTACTCCGCATCTACACTGAGCTTTCCTTAATTGGACTTAAGCTGCTTCTTAAGTTGAATTAAGGAAAAGTTAGTTCGAATTAATAACATCTCATTTTAATTTGAACTAGCACTTAAATTGACTTTGTTAAGTTGACTTAAGCCAGTGGAGACGCGGCGTAGTGCCTCAGTGGACCTTTTTAAATCGACTTAAAACGTGAAGTCGACTTAATAAGGTTGAAAAGGAACCAAATCTACACTTGAAAAGTTAAGTCCACTTCTGTTCAGTCGACTTAATAAGGTCCACTTTAAGTCGACTTTATAAAGTCGACTTAACTTTTGAAGTGTAGACATAGCCTTTGTTAGTTTGTTCCCCTACTGTCTAGAGCCATGATGTCATACATATGACCCCCAAGGAAACTCTAACTGTCACAACCTTTCCCTCTGGCCCGTACCTTAGAGGGACCACCAGGAAACAGGTGTGAGTGAGCTGCGGGGGAGGCCTCATGTCTCTGCTTCCCTCAGCAGCACAGGTTCATACAGATGGTGGCACACCACCCCAGAGGCCTGGCTCAGAGGACACTCCATCCCACCTGAGCCCTTTCTCCCTCCCATCTGCCCCAGGCATCAACTCAGGCTCAGCAAGGAGGCCACTTTTCCGTCTCGCCATCTTCTGCGGCCACAGCCATCAAGCTGCACAGAGCCTAGAGAGGGATGCTTCCCCGCCTGCCCAGAGAACTGCATCTAGCAGGGAAATCCTTTGGGGAGAGGAGTATAGAATTACAACTCAAAGGGGCAGGGGAGGTGTGATGCTCTCCAGATTTAGGGAACCACTTATGATATTATTTTGTATTAATATCTCATAATTGCTATAATCCACAGGAACTATGCCATGTTTGGTATCAATAGAAAGGTAGTAATTTGTTGGGAATGATTATATAGTTTATGTGTAGGAATTGTATTTGTATTAGAAGTTAGGAATATGGTTGTTATATCTATACTTTAACTTGTGTGATTCTGGGGAACTCCCCAGACTGAATGTCTACCCAGCCATTGTCCCCTTAATGGCCCATTAAGGAAGCTCCCAGGTACAATGGGCCGAGGGAGAAACCTGTTGAGCCACTAGGACTTGAACATGTGACTCAACTCCATTTGATTGGAAAGAACTGCACACAGCATGGAGAAGGCCAGAGGTGATAAAAGGCAGCAGCCCCGACTCCATCTTGTCTCAAGTCCCCAGTCTACAGCCAACACCATCTCTGGAACTATTCCTGTGAGCCTGGACAAAGGATTGAGGCCCACCCGGGTGCTGGGTGTTTACCAGAGGAACAAGCCTGCAAACTCCAAAGGAACAAGCCTGCAAACTGCTTTCCATGAACTTTAAATCATTTGTAGGTATGTGATTCGCTTTGAGCCTTTAACATCTTTCATATTTTGCTTCTTTTCATTTTATATTAAACCTTTAGTTGTAGTTGCTAAAGGATTGGCTACCAGTGTGGTATTTCAGGTAAGATCCAAACCTGTATTGTCCTGTGTGCTGTGGCTGGCCCTTTGGGGTCAGGAGAACCTATTTCTTTAAGGGACCGTGTGGCTAGGTGGGAGCCAGAGGAGCTGGAGTGCAATAAAGGGAGCTGTTTCTATTTTGGGCAGATTTCTTGGTACCCAGTGTGGAGAACCAGAAGCCTGGTTGTGACTGATAGGGAGACTGGTTTAAGTACCACCCATCAGTGTGTGGGGAGTTTGGTTCCCAGTTTTGCAGCTTGTCCTGATTTTTGCACGTCCAGGAGGGTATCCCAGGAGGCCCTGGTCACAGGAGGGTCATCCAGAAAGGAGCAGTGTATAAAGAAAAGGCAGAAAAGCCACCAAGAAGTGGGATGGGGGGTGAATGGTCATTGGGGGGATGCACAAAGAAGTGAGGGGATCCACAAACTCTTTCATTGCTTTTCAATACTTGCTAAAGAGATGCACTATGCACAAGGCTGCAAAATTTACCCTTTGCCAGTGACGGTTTTTATTCCCAGATTCCAGCACATAACTGGAAATGCTCTGGGCAGAGAAAGACTTAATATGCCAGGTTTAGTGGCTGAGCAGTTGAGTGGCCAGGACACTGTATTGGGTAACAGGAGATACAGGTGCTAATCTTGGCTCTTCACTTAGCCCCATCTCAGTTGGAATGGCTAGGTGCTACCATCATAATAACATGAAGCACACCCCACTGTTCATTGCCTTGGTTATTAACAATGCCAATGACATTACAGACCACACGGCTGCTCCCCACAAAGGAAGGGAGTTTGTTTCAAGATAAGAACACCTCAAAATACCCTGCATGGCCAAGAACTAAGCTGCATGGTGCCAAGAAAGCTCCAGTGAGAAACAGGAATGCCCGTTCCACAGGAAATTCTCACATTCACCAAAAAAAAGTTCTAAAACAGAACAAAAATGAAATTTGAACTTGAGAATTCCAGGAGCTGAACTGACACTGAAAGCCCTGGGAGCCCCAGATCAGGGGCAGTCTGTCTGGTGGGTTGCCCAGGAACCAGAAGCCCTGGAAATCCAGGCTGTCAAGAAGCCACAAGATTGGGAGCTAGAATCCCCATGGTTTCCAAGCTCCCGGCTGCCCATTGTAGGCTTTGCTGGAGCCCTTGGCATAAAAAAGAGTAGGAACCAGGGTAGGCCTTGAAAATATAATAACACACCAGGTACTGGCAAATCAAGTAAGCACATTCCTGCCTGGAGAGGACTGTACAACAACACCCAAAGTTCTCAAGTAACTATGGAATCTAATTCCCAAGAGATGGCACAGGAACACAGCGGGCCCTCATAAGATAAGGAAGGGATGACAGGATAAGGGTATTGTTAAAAGAACAGAAGAGGCTGTCCCAGAGGTGGATTGGGTTAAACGTTACCCTTTATTGCCTGCTCATTCCATCTCAGCACCGCGAGTGAGCAAGGAGGAGGGGGCATTACAATCCTTTTATGCTTAAAATATGCAAAAGCTTACATTTTCAACAACTGCCCAGAGACCCCTATTTGGTTATATTGACACCTAAATAATTAATATTAATAACTATGTGGTGAATATAATTATCCCCAATGCTATTTACTGTTTACAGGTTTTGCATATATTGCACAGATGCTTTACCTTCAAACTCATTATTTTCTACAACAGAAATTACTTCACAGTCCTTAACAAGCAGGGAGGAGGGGGCAGAAAGATGATAAGCGATGTTCCCATCCAGGACCTTATGTAGGAGGGGAAGATAGAGAAACAAAAGGAAGATAACATAACTTTTAACTAGAATCTTATTTACAGGACCGCAAGGCTTGCCCATAGTAACCCCATAACTATAGTAGCTATCATTCAGACCAGGGGCTCAATTTAACTCTCCCCTACAGGTGTTTGGTTTGAACTAGCAGCACAAGGTGTAAGGTGGCAACTAAAAACATCTGGAGTGTCATACGTAATGTTTTTGCATCGGTGTATAAAAGGAGAAGTCAGAGGAGCCATCTTTGAATGGGCTGAGGGGACAGCACCCTGTTATATTGATGGAGCCTTTACTTTGTCACAGGCATATGTGTTAGTGTCCCTAGCACCCACTGTCAGGGCACTAGTACTGTGCTTTGCTGACAACAAACCTAGCTGAGCACCTTCACCACCCAACTGAGGCGGGATGCCACGAACAGCAGTGCTGGCAGGATGAACAACTGCTCACCACCAGCAACACTCCACACATCTGACAGCAACCGTCAACTTGCTGTTAGGCTTTGGGGGAGCTGGGATACTGGAAGGCCAAGCTCCGCACAGTCCGCCAGGTGAGCTGCCCATAAGCAGGACAGGCAAGCCAGTAGGCAGGGCCCCATCTGAAATTTGCCTGATTTCTGTTGAAATTTTGTCAAAATGGCCCTGGTTTTTGAATTTTGATTTTGACACACTGGCTTTTTCCACCAGAAAAATCTTACTTCAGAAACCGTGCAAAGGCTTTTTGGTGCCGACCGTTTGAAACCAGCAGCAGTATTCCCCATGCACACTTCCTGTGCAATATAGGGTGGTGAAGGATGAGTAGGATGGTGGGAGGAGCAGCTGTGAAGCAATTTACACCTGATGATCTACACTACAGCAAAAGCCATGGGCTTTATGTCAAAAATGAATCATAAGTTAAAAAGGAGCTGGAGGCAGCAATAATGTATTACAGTTTATCAGTGATCATGCAAGCCAAGAAGAGCTGGGTGGCCAGTGGAGAGGGCAGGGTCTCCAGTGGAAAGTTTGACATCAGTTAAGAGCCGAAAACCACAAGTTATGGTGTTATAACGAAAACCATCAGAAGCAGACATATTTGGCAAAAAACATCAACTAATCAGGGTTTTAATTAACTGATTTGTCATTAAGGCAGAGGCAGTGTTCTTTGGGAGGAATTTGTTGGTGGACTTTGAGAAGCGACTTAGCTTATTAGGAATTGAGAATAGGAACTGGGGAGCGCCCTGCCTGGATCTACCACTGATTTACTTGTGGCACTTTTAAAGACTAACAAATTTATTTATTGTATGAGCTTTCATGGGAGAAAATCAGATGCTCTTATGTTCAGTCTCCCAAGTCTCTGTTGCTAATGGTCATCTCCTTGAAAATCCAGTCACCCAGCTGAGAGACCTTTTATCTAGACTCTCCCTCCATTTCAGATTTGAAGATAATTTATATCTTCAAGTCACTTGCACTGCTATGGGTACCTGCATGGTTCCACAATATGCCAACATTTTTATGACCGACTTAGAACAACGCTTCCTCCAGTTTTGTCCCCAAGTACCACTCCTTTACTTATGCTACATTGATGACATCTTCATCATCTGGACCCACAGAAAGGAGGCCCTTGAAGATTTCCACAGCGATTTCAACAATTTCCACCCCACAATCAACCTTAGCCTGGAACACTCCACACAGGAGATCCACTTTCTGGAAACTACAGTGCAAATTAGTAATGGACACATAAATACAACCATATACTGAAAACCTACTGATCGCTATAGTTACCTACATCCCTCAAGCTTCCACCCAGGACACACCACATGATCCGTTGTCTACAGCCAAGCCCTAACATATAAACGCATTTGCTCCGATCCCTCAGACAGAGACAGACACCTATCAAGCATTCTTAAAACTACAATACCCACCTGGGGAAGTGAAGAAGCAGATTGACAGAGTCTGGGTACCCAGAAGTCAACTACTACAGGAGAAGATAAAAAAAAAAACCAACAGAACGTCACTGGTCATCACCTACCATCTCTACAGCACATCATCAAGAATCTACAGCCTATTCTACAAGATGATCCCTCACTCTCTCAAGCCTTGGGAGACAGAACTCTCCTCACTTATAGACAGCCCCCCCAACCTTACGCAGATACCCACAAGCAACTACAAACAACAGAAACATTAAAGCAGGCACGCATCCCTGCAACAAACCATGTTGCCAACTTTGCCCACATATCTGCACAAAAGACACCATCAAAGGACCTAATCAAACCAGCTACACCATCAAGGGCTCATTCAACCACTTATCCACCAATGTATTTATGCCCTCATGTGCTGGCAATGTCCCTTTGCCTTATACATTGGACAAACAGGACAGCTCTGAACAAAAGAATAAATGGACACAAATCTGACATCAGAAATAACAACATTCAGAAACCAATAGAACACTTCAATCTCCCTGCTCATCCCTTTGATGATTTGTTAATAGCCATACTTAAATAAATGGATTACAAATCAGAGCTTCAAAGAGGAACTGCAGAATCAGAATTCACATGCAGATTTGACACTGTTGCCTTCGGGCTAAATAGGGATCTTGGGTTTTTTTCTTATTACAACAGCTGATTTGACCCCACCTCCCTCTCTATGCTGTTCCCCACTGTTTGAATTTAAACAGCTGCTTTGATTTGCTGTAACAGTCTGACCTGATCCTATGACTTGCACTTCCCTGCATTTATTTTCCTCCCATTCTGTAAGTTCCCCATCTTCAAGCATCTGACAAAGTGGGATTTTCTCCCACAAAAATTCATGTGATAAATAAATTTGTTAGTCTTTAAGGGTGTGTCTACACTTACAAATTAAGTCGACTTAAGGAAGCTTAAGTCAACTTAATTTACTCCGCGTCTACACTGGCCTTTCTTTAATTGGACTTAAGCTGCTCCTTAAATTGAACTAAGGAAAAGTTAGTTTGAATTAATAACACCTTGTCTTAATTTGAACTAGCACTTAAGACGACTTTATTAAGTCAAATTAAGCCAGTGGAGACGCGGAGTAATGCCCTAGGTGGAACTTTTTAAGTAGACTTAAAACGTTAAGTCTACTTAATAAAGTTGAAAAGAGGTCACATCTACACTTGAAAAGTTAAATCGACTTTTGTTAAGTTGACTTAATAAGGTCCACTTTAAGTGGACTTAAAGACAACTTTATTAAGTCGACTTCATAAAGTCGACCTAACTTTTCAAGTGTAGACATAGCCTAAGTGTGCCACAGGACTCCTTGTTGGTATTGCTGAATTTGTTGCTCATTTCTTAGTTTTGCTGTACTTCTACAGCTAGTTAAAATACAGTTGTCTCTATAAGGTGAGAAAAGAGAGAAAGAGAGATCAGATGTATTTACAGATTCTCTCTTGTCACTTGGATGAACACGAGGAAAAATAAACTTGAAAATGCACACAGTGCATCAAACGCTGAAGCAGTTAGAAGACCTAATGTTTCAGCAGGAGTCTAGAAGTCTCCTTGAGCAAAAAGAGACAGTGCATAGCTGTGCTGCCCCAGGAGTACATAAGGATCTGGTTGGTGGCACAGAGATTGTCTTGCCCCTGGCTCCCCCTGACTCTAGGAGGGAGGTGGAAGCAATGTGCTCTGTGCTTGGCACAAATTACTTCTCCCCCACTTCTTTGTCTCAGTTGTGTTGGCTATCACATTTTTAGGACCTGAGCGCAGATGCCACCCACTCTTTGCCACCCTTGGCCACTTGCATAGGATGGTTAGTAGTGGTCCTTCAGGGGCTGCTTCCTCCCACCCATGTTTCTATCTGCTGTATGGTAGATGGTGCAGGGCAATAAAGGGGTGCTTTACATTCCCTTATTCATCTGCATAGTTGCATTGTCACGATCACAGTCTAGTTATAATCCAAGTAAACTGAATCTGAGCTACACCAGTTCACTGTTTCTTTATATATGATCCTCGGCCATGAATAATTCTACATCAATTCTTGGCCCAGAGATTTGAAGAAGCCCATGTAGTCAGGCAGGCAAGTTGACGTGATTTTCTCCGTCGAGAAGGACAACTGAGTCCTACAGAATGACAGCAACGCATCCCATTAGCCCATCACCCTGTCTCCAATATACCCCATCCTACAATCTGCATCCTACAATCTTAATAACAGCATGAATTGAGAGAAATGGACTCTAGCAGCTGTTGAACCAGCGTCACAAATTGAGGGTGCGTCTACACTTGTAAATTAAGTCGACTTAAGCTTGCTTAAGTCATCTTAATTTACTTTCTGTCTACACTACACTTTCCTTAAGTCGATTTTACTAAACCTGCTTTTAAGTTGACTTTTGTTTTAAGTCGACTTTCTAAAGTCGACTTAAGCCAGTATAGACCTGGAGTAGCCCTAAGTCAATTCTAAGTCAACTTAGAGCTCTCCAGGACTCCCCCACTGCCCTCCCTGCCAAGGTGGGTGTCACAGGGGGAGCATGGCATGCCTCCCCACCCTGCCCCTATGCCCTGCCAGTGTCCCTGTCCCCCTTTGGCCCATTGTACCCAGGTACAATGGGGCAAAGGCTGAGCCCCCTGGCACTTGGCAAGGGATGCCCCCCCTGC
This sequence comes from Pelusios castaneus, assembly GCA_007922175.1. Taxonomy (NCBI): domain Eukaryota; kingdom Metazoa; phylum Chordata; order Testudines; family Pelomedusidae; genus Pelusios; species Pelusios castaneus. Next base: position 1,807,116 of record ML686139.1, on the reverse strand, counting down.
CACCATGGACCTCTCCCAGGTCCACCTAGTTCCTACAAGTCGACCTAGGCGTCCAGTGTGGACGCTCTAGGTCAACTTTGTAGGGTCCCCCCCCAAAGTCGACTTAAAATTTAAGTGTAGACATGCTAACTCGACTTAAATTCACAAGTGCAGACATAGCCTGAGATATTAACATTAAGTGTTGCTATTTTCATATTTGATTTAAGTAATATGGGGCATCCCTTCATTACAACGATAAGAATATTCTAAAAATCAAAGAAGGGCTCACAGCTCAACATTCATGTTTGAATCCTGATTTTGAGGTCCACACCTGGTTTTGTAGTTCAGCTCATTATAAAGGGGTCAATTTACCAAATTGGATCTGAATTTGAACCAATCCCCCATTCCCCTAATATTGACTAGAAATAGGGAAGTGATATTACCACTCTCTACAGCATTAGTGAGCTATGACAGGAATAGCATGTGCAGTGACATTCCAAAGGATGCTGAAGAATTGGAAAGGGCTCAGAAAACTACCACAAGGATGGTGCGAAGCCTGGAAAATCTGCCTTACAGTGAATGGATAAAGAGACGGAGGGTCTTTAGCTGAGCCAAATGTTTTGATTACAGGCTATAAATACCTGTTTGGAGAGATGATTTCTGACACTTACAGGCTATTTCATGTAACAGACAAAGGTAGAGCAAGAACCAATAGACGGAAACTCACATTAAATTCAGACTAGAAAGAAGGTGCAAATTACTGAAGGCAATTAACCATTGGAACTTAGCCAGGGATGTGGTGACATCTCCATCATTTGACATCTTTACGTCAAATACTGAAATTGATGCAGCAGACAGTCATTTTTTCCCCCCTGTCCTAAGCTATTCCGGAGGTCAAACTAAGTGATCCGAATTGTCCCTTCTGGCCTTAAAAATCTATTAATCTAATATTTCAGGAGAAGGAGGTTTCAGATTCTCTTGCTAGGTTGGCCCATCTCTTGTGGAAATATGCTGGTAAATACATACAGAAAGAAGCTTTCTGAGACCTTTGGAAGTTTTAGAATTAGAACCTGTTGGCGAGGAGGCTGTGCGGAAGTTTAATCTACTGTAGTTTATAATAGCCATTGTTCTTTAGTAACGTTTCTCTTTGTTAGGCTGGGGAAATTAGATTTTTTTTTTTTAGAATCTATTTATAGAGAAACATTCCCTGCTGCCAGATGATAACAAGTTTAAAGGGTGAGCTGTGAAATGAATCGCTTGCTTTCTGCCAGCATGCATTCCCAGTGGGTAATCGAACACTCAGGTAGGGGAGACAGCTGAGTAACCACAAATAAATCCATTTTAAAATTACAGGTACATGTTGCTCCCACTTTGTGTTCATGTTTATATTTGCCCCGGACCATTTTAATGCCACAGGAGTCTTTTATTCAGTCATGTGGCACTAAATTCTTCTCTCAGTCATGGAGGTCAAAGGGAGTGACTTTTGTTGTTGTTGTTGTTGTTATAAAATGAAAAGCTCCTAGGAACCTTAAGTGGCCGAGAGAACTAATAATGAGATATGGGATCAATGAGGTGACAGACACTGACTTCTCAACAGCCTGGAATGTTGCCTACACCTGCCTTCTATTTTTTCACACTTGGTTACATTCCCAGCATGTTGGAACTAAATTCATATTGGAACACACTGAGGTTACACAGCAGATAACCCAGCTTCTTCTAAATCCACTTTCTTCTAAGGAACGAAGATTTAAAGGGAAGCATCAAAAATAAAACAAAAACTGAATTAAGTACAGCCAATCAGCACAGAAAAAGCTTCTAACTAACCATTGAAAAATTGTTTCTAGGATTTCTGACATGTGTCAGTTCTGCGCCAGTATCCAGACAGACATTCTGACCATGGATATCTCTACCCAGATCCTGGCGTGGACTTGCCAGGAATGTGGCCTGCATTTCCCACTCACAGACAGTCAGGCTGGGGAGATCATTCAGTGTGACAGGTGTCTTCTGGTGGAATCTCTCAGGAAGCAGGTGGGAGAGTTACAGGAGGAGCTGGCTAGGCTCAGGAGTACCCATGCCCTGGAGAAGTTCCTGGATAGTATCCATGAGGAAACATGCAAGGATGAGGAAACTATCCAGATGCAAAAGACTGCTGCCACACCCTCGGAGAAGGATGAGATGGCGTTGGCACAGGGTGGACACTGGCAGCTGGTTACTTCTGGCAGCAGACAGTGCTCCACCCCTGCTCCCATCCCACCCTCCATTGTGGTAAAGAACCACTATGCAGTGCTACAGATGAGCAATGAGGTGGAAGAGGAGAAGCCATGCACCCCCGAGGTTGGGAGGATCACAACCATCACACCCAGCAGGAAACATCGGGTTGTGGTGGTTGGAGACTCTCTTCTGAGTGGGATGGAGGCACCCATCTGTCGCCCTGACAAGGCCTCTCAGGAGGTATGCTGCCTGCCGGGAGCCCGTATCCAAGACTTTATGGAGGGATTGTCAAGAATCATCTGTCCGTCTGACTACTACCCCATGCTACTCATCCATGTGGGAACCAATGATACCTCGAGAGGTGACCCTCAGCAGATCAAAAGTGACTACAGGGCTCTGGGAGCATGGATGAAGGAGCTCGATGCACAAGTGGTGTTCTCCTCGATCCTTCTGGTCAAGGGTAGGAGCCTGAACAGAGACAGATGCATCCTGGAGGTGAATGCCTGGCTGCGAAGATGGTATCACCAGGAGGGCTTTGGCTTCCTCAACCATGGGGTGCTGTTTCAGGAAGAAGGACTGCTAGGCAGAGATGGACTCCACCTATTGAGGAAGGGGAAGAACGTATTTAGAAGCAGACCGGCTAACCTAGTGAGGAGGGCTTTAAACTAGGTGTGAAGGAGGAAGGTGACCAAAGCCCACAGGTAAGTGAAACTGAGGGAGACCTGGGGGAAGGGATGGAACGTGGGTGGTGCTGGGGCTGTAACAACAGGAATAAGAGAGAGGGTAGTTGGAATTGGGGGGGGGGGGGATCAAATAATTATTTTTTATGTCCTAATGAAGTCATAATACCTCAGGCGAGTGGGGAAGGAGGACACCGGGAGAAATTGCAAGGAGGAAGATGCGACAGGAGAGAGAATCGACAGGGCAAAGTAGGGCAATCGGCCCGGTATTTTAAGTGTCTGTACACAAATGCAAGGAGCCTGGGAAACAAGCAGGAAGAATTGGTAGTACTGACACAGATAAGGAACTACGATATAATTGGAATCACAGAAACATGGTGGGATAACTTGCATGACTGGAGCACTGCCGTGGACGGATATAAATTGTTCAGGAAGGACAGGCAGGGAAGAAGGTGGGGAGGAGTAGCGCTGTATGTCAAAGAGCTGTATGACTGCTCGGAGCTCCACTATGAAAGGGGAAACAAGCCGGTTGAAAGTCTGTGGGTTAAGTTTAGAGGAGAATGCAACAAGGGGGATGTCATGGTGGGTGTCTGCTACAGACCACCAGATCAGAAGGAGGAGGTGGATGAGGTGTTCTATGGACAACTAACAGAAGTTTCCAGATCGTCGCAGACCCTGGTTCTTATGGGTGACTTCAATTATCCTGACATCTGCTGGGAAGGCAATACAGCACTGCACAGGCAATCCAGGAAGTTTTGGAGAATATTGAGGACAACTTCCTAGTACAAATGCTGGAGGAACCAATTAGGGGCCTTGCACCTCTAGACCTATTGCTCACAAACAGAGAAGAATTGATCGGAGAAGTAGAAGTGAATGGCAACCTGGGCAGCAGCGACCATGAGATGGTAGAGTTCAGGATCCTGATCAATGGAAGGAAGGAAAGAAGCAGAACACACACCCTGGACTTCAGAAAAGCAGATTTTGGCTCCCTTAGGGAGCTGATGAGCAGGACCCCTTGGGAGGCTGATCTGAAGGGGAAAGGTGTCCAAGACAGCTGGCTGTATTTTAAAGAAACCCTGTTAAAGTCACAGGAAGATAACATTCCGATGTGCAGAAAGAACAGCAAATGTGGAAGGCGACCAGCGTGGCTTAGCAGGGAACTCTGCGGTGAGCTGAAACATAAAAGGGAAGCTTACAAGAAGTGGAAGCTTGGAAAGATGACAAGGGAGGCTTTTTTTGACATCTTCATTTATTGCCATGGAAATTTCCATATCACAAAGTATACTACTGGATACAGCTTGGGAAAGGAATATTTTAACCTGCATAGGATGGTTAGTAGTGGTCCTTCAGGGTCTGCTTCCCCCCATGTTTCTATCTGCTGTATGGTAGATGGTGCAGGGCAACAAAGGGGTGCTTTACATTCCCTTACTCATCTACATAGGTGCATTGTCACGATTACAATCTAGTTATAATCCAAGTAAACTGAATCTGAGCTACACTAGTTCACTGTTTCCTTATCTATGATCCTCGGCCATGAGTAATCCTACACCCTGTTAAAGGCACAGGAAGATAACATTCCGATGTGCAGAAAGAACAGCAAATATGGAAGGCACCCAGCATGCTGTAGCAGAGAACTCTGAAATACAAAAAGGAAGCTTACAAGAAGTGGAAGCTTGGACAGATGACTAGGGAGGAGTATAAAGATATTGCTCGGGACTGCAGGGATAAAATCAGAAAGGCCAAAGGGCAATTGGAGTTGCAGCTAGCAAAGGATGTGAAGGATAACAGAAGGGGATTCTACAAGTATGTCAGCAACAAGAAAAGGATCAGGGGTGATGTAGGTACCTTACTGAATGGGGCAGGCATCCTCGTGGTGGATGATGCGGAAAAGGCTGAAATACTCAATGCTCTTTTTACTTCAGTCTTCACAGGGAGGACCAGCTCCCAGGCTACTACACGGGTTAACGCAGAATGGAGAGAAGAGCGGCCCTCTGTGATGGAAAGTCAGGTTAGGGACTATTTACAGAAATTGGATGTGCACAAGTCCATGGGGCTGGATGAACTGCAACCGAGGGTGCTGAGGGAGTTGGCTGAAGTGATTGCAGAGCCGCTGGCCATTATCTTTGAGAACTTGTGGCGAACAAGGGAGGTCCCGGAGGATTGGAAAAAGGCACATATAGTGCCTATCTTCAAGAAAGGGAAAAAGGAGGATCCGGGGAACTACAGACCGGTCAGCCTCATCTCAATCCCTGGGAAAATAATGGAGCAGGTTCTCAAAGAATCCATCCTGAAACACTTGGAGGAAAATAGAGTGATCAGGAACAGTCAACATGGATTCACCAAGGGCAAATCATGCCTGACCAACCTGATTGCCTTCTATGATGAAATGACTGGATTTGTGGATGCGGGAAGAGCCGTTGACGTGGTATACCTTGACTTTAGCAAGGCTTTTGATACGGTTTCCCACAGCATTCTCATTGGCAAGTTAAGGAAGTATGGGTTGGATGAGTGGACCGTAAGGTGGATAGAAAACTGGCTAGATCAACAGGCTCAGTGGGTAGGAATCAATGGCTCGATGTCTAGTTGGCAACCAGTAATGAGTGGAGTGCCCCAGGGGTTTGTCCTGAGGCCAGTTCTGTTCAATATCTTCATTAATGATCTGGATGATGGGATAGACTGCATGCTTAGTAAGTTCGCGGATGACACCAAGCTGGGGGGAATGGTAGATACTCTGGAGGGCAGGGACAGGATCCAGGGAGACTTGGACAAATTGGAACACTGGGCCGAAAGAAACCTCATGAGGTTCAACAAAGACAAGTGCAAAATCCTGCACTTAGGACGAAAAAATCCCATGCACTGCTACAGGCTGGGGACCGATCGGCTAAGTAGCAGTGCTGTAGAAAAGGACCTGGGAGTTATGGTGGACGGGAAGATGAATATGAGCCAACAGTGTGCCCTTGTTGCCAAAAAGGCCAATGGCATATTAGGCTGCATCTGTAGGAGTATTGCTAGCAGATCGAGGGATGTGATAATTCCCCTCTATTCGAACTGGTCAGGCTGCATCTGGAATACTGTGTCCAGTTTTGGGCTCCCCACTACAGAAAGGATGTGGACAAATTAGAAAGAGTCCAGTGGAGGACGACAAAAATGATTAGGGAGCTGGGGCACATGACTTATGAGGAGCGACTGGAGGAACTAGGCTTATTTAGTCTACAGAAGAGAAGCTAGGCTGTTCTCGATGGTAACAGAGGACAGAACAAGGAGCAATGGTTTCAAATTACAGCTGGGGAGGTCAAGGTTGGATATTAGGAAAAACTTTCTCACTAGGAGGGTGGTGAAGCATTGGAATGGGCTACCTAGGGAGGTGGTAGAATCTCCATCTTTGGAGATATTTAAGGCCCGGTTAAACAAAACCCTGGCTGGGGTGATTTAGTGGGAGTGGTCCTGTTTTTTAGCAGGGGGTTGGACTAGATGACCTCGTGAGGTCCCTTCCAGCTCTATTATTCTATGATCAATGGCATTATTCAGGTTCACTGATTATTCCAGAATTTATTACACACCACCTGCACAGCAATGAACTTGTTGTTTATGTGTTCTCTTATTCACTGGGATAGCTACAATGACCCAACAAGCAGCAAAGAGTTTTGCAGACTCTGAAAATTATATTGAAAATGGCTTTCTTTGTGTTCAGCATGTTCCACCCAGCCCAGTTACCAGGGACATGCACTACATTTTTTATAGTTAGCTCAATTTTCATCTTAGATTAGCATCGTACTTTAAATGCTAAGAAAGTACTGTAAAAACTGGCATGCTTTGTATTTTTTTCCTCAGAAAGCAGCTGAGTGGGAGGCAAACATCAAGTGATTGCACTTTCATTTATATCCCTGTTGTGAACATTTTCTGAAGGCAGTGAGCGACCTCAAGATTTTTTTTAATTCTGTTATTGTCATTTTAAGTATTTTTCTTCTGGGGTATCTTTCTTCTTATAAGTAAGCACTGAAGTACTGTAAAAACACCCAGTTATAAGAATGCTCATACTGAATGTGGGGCCTAAAGACAGAATTGTGCTTGCTCTTGCTCTTTTCAGTATTAGCTATATTGACTCCATTTTACTATTTTGTATACCCTTTAGCTG
>ML686139.1:1775525-1795111 GCA_007922175.1 Pelusios castaneus | reverse complement strand
TCGCGGCCGCGATAATAAACAAGAGCTCTTTTCTCTCCTTCAGTCTCATTGGTCAGTTTGTAGGGAACAACATGAAACAAAGGCAGAAGAGTCTTCACTTAATCTTGCCATTTGGGCAAATTTTAGGGCTATCTGTTTTTCTGAAACTTTGGTAATACTCGGCTCTTTTTGACATCTTCATTTATTGCCATGGAAATTTCCATATCACAAAGTATACTACTGGATACAGCTTGGGAAAGGAATATTTTAACAGGAAGTCTCATTGCCGGAATTAAATCCTCTCATTTAAATGTTGTTTGCAATTATCAGTTATGTTGTCATGTTGCCACTGAAAGTCTATGTCTATACTAGGAAAAAGGTCGACTTTGTTAAGTTGACTTAATAAGGTCAACTTTAAGTCGACTTAATATTGACCTTATTAAGTCCACTTAACAAAGTGAACTAAGTTGACTTAACCTTAACCTGCACTTAGGATGAAAAACCTTAGCCTGCACTTAGGACTTAGTCCACTTTGTTAAGTCAATCTAACCACCCTTAAGTCAACTTAACAAAGTGGGCTTAAAATGTCCACACTGGGCTTAGGGCAACCTAAAGAAGGGTTAGGTCAACCTAAGCAGGCTTAAGTCGACCTAATAGGTGGTTCTTATTAAGTCGACTTAAGCATTCATTAAGTCGACTTAAGGAATTTCTTAAGTCGACTTAATGGAAGCCTAGTGCGGACGCAGCTTAATTTAAGTTGACTTAAGCCTCCTTAAGTCGACTTAAATTGCCAGTGTAGACATAGCCAAAGATAAGTGTGTATCATGCTTTGAACATGCTCCTCATTTAGCACAGTCAATGTTGATACCTAACTTTTCAGTGACCCAAAGAAAACTAGTTCTGACATCCAGGGTTTCTCTTAATATCTTAAATCAATCCTTGCAAAATAAAATTCTGGTTTGTGTTTGTACTTACTAGCATTGATGTTTCTGGCTGGGCAACTGTGAACCCAGGGTTTATAGGCTGTTAGCAAAGCTTGGGATCTCATACCCAGAGGTCACACAGTTGGGACAAGCTTTGAGACTACTGTAGTCTACTGTCTAGGTTTCTAATGAGGACTGGGCCCTGGATGTGAAAACCTTCTTTGCACTTCTGAAGCAGAACATTCCTACAACTTCAGCTCAGATTGTCACACCTATTTAATCACCATTGTAAAGATCTGTTCCTATGCCCTGATCCAGCACAGACTTAATCATGTGCAGACCTTGATCCATGCTAGTCGTCCCATTGGCTTCATCAGGATGAGGAAAGGTATGCACGTGCTTCAGTGGCTGCATGATCTGGAACCTAGATGCACCACTGTGACTGAGGAAAGAGAGCTAGCATTAGCTAAATTGCCCCATAAGAAGGATTTACAACAATACTGTTACAATCTAGCAGCAGTCATTAGGCAAAATCAGTGTGCTGGCCCATGTCCCAGTAAAACTGATAACCAGGGTTAGCATGTCTTAGTGTACTGCAGTGATAGGTCATATTTATACAGCAGTTCCCATCCCACAAATCTTTACATACACATAAGTATATGGCACTGTGACATGGCAGCAGCCCCTGGGACGAATGGGTTGCAGACAGACATTCTTCAATAAGGCAATCTGCTTTTGGTGAGAATTCAGGCCTTGGAGTGCTTTAATTTATGGTAGCCTCCCATGGGCTGCACAGCATCCCAGAATCCCCTAGAAGACTCTGTGCTACTCTCCATACATCACCCAGCAAACTGGTGTTAGCAAAGGGGTTTCCTTCTATGATGAGATGATTCACTGTGTGGATGTGAGGAAAATGGTGGACAAGATATATCTTGTTTTAGCAAAGCTTTTGTTATGGTCTTCCACAGTATTCTTATCAGCAAGTTCAAGAAGTATGAGTTGGATGAATGGACTATATGGTGGCTAGAAAGCTGGCTAGATCATCAGGCTCAATGGGTAGTGATCAAGGATCGGTGTTCAGTTGGCAGCCGGTAACAAGCGAAGTGCCTCAGGGGTCAGTGCTGGGTCTGGTTTTGTTCAGCATCTTCATTAATGATCTGGAAGATGGAGTGGATGCACCCTCAGCAAGTTTGCAGATGGCATTAAGCTGGTGGGAGTGACTGATAGCCTGGAGGGCAGGATAGAATACAGAGTGACCTACACAAATTGGAGGATTGGACCAAAAAAAAAAAAATCTGATGAGATTCAACAAGGACAAGTGCAGTGAAGACAGAAAAATCCCAGGGACTCCTACAGACTTGGACCCAACTAGCTAGGCAGTAGCTCTGCAGAACAGGACCTGGGGAATACAGTGGACAAGAAGCTGGATATAAGTCAACAGTGATCTTATTGCCAAGAAGGCTAATGGCATACATGGCTGCATTACTAAGATCCTTGCCAGAAGATCGAGGGAAATTATTATTTCCCTCTATTCAGCACTGGTGTTGCTTCATTTGGAGTCTCATGTCCAGTTTTGGGCCCTCCACTATAGAAAGGATGTGGACAAGTTGGAGAGGATCCAGAGGAAGGCATCAAAAATGGTTAGAGGGCTGGAGCACATGACTTAAGAGGAAAGGCTGTGGGAACTAGACTTGTTTAGCCTGAAAAAGAGAAGAATGAGGGAGGATTTGATAGCAGCAAGGGATGATGGAGCTAAGCTGTTCTCAGTGGTGGAAGATTACAAAACTAGGAATAATGGTCTCAAGTTGCAATGCAGGAGATCTAGGTTGGATATTAGGGGAAAAAGTTGTCACTAGGAGGGTGGTGAAGCACTGAAATGCTAGGGAGGAGGTGGAATCTCCGTCCTTATAGGTTTTTAAGGCCTGGCTTGAAAAACCTATGGCTGGGATGCTTAAGGTTGGTTGGTTGAGTTGAGGTTAGTCCTGCTTTGAGAGAGGGGAGGGGGTTGGACTAGATACCTGCTGAGGTCCCATCCAACCTTAATCTTCTATGATTCTATGATCAGCCTCATGAATTGTCCCACAGTGACGTAGGGCTCCTTTACTGTCCGTTTTTCTTATTGCAGCAGTGTCTGGGGTGAGGACGCGTGGCACAGTCAGTCCCTGGTTTTGTTGCCATGACTGCACTGAGAGAAGGCTGAAAGAAACCTCACTGTACAACCCGTGCTCCCGCCTATTTAGTTAGCACAGGGTGGAGTGATGCATGAATAGCATTGAACTGCTCTTGTTTCTATATGCTCCTGAGAGTTGCTTGAGCTAATTGCCCCTAACCCTGTTATAGACATTAGCTGTAACTCGCTGGCAGATACTTAAGGTAATTATTAGCCAATCTTCAGCTAAATAGTGTTGATTGCTCTTTTATGAGGTTAATAGCAACGTGGCACTTAATGTGATATTAACGAATGAGGGAAGGCAAAGGTCATATGATGGAGTCTGGGAGCAGCAAGAGTGTGTATGTGAATGTGTGTAACTCAGCAATGTCTGTTGGAGGTCAGCCAGGAGTGCAAGAGGGACTAGCAGAGCTACTGGCAACTGGTTTTAGACCTAAATGACTAGAAAACAATGCAGAGGGCCCAATCCTCAGGCCACATTCGGCAGCAGTAAAGGGCATGTGGGTCCGAAAACCCCAGCCATGTTGGCTGTGTCAGGCAAGCGATGTTACAAATGAGCAGCACAGCACAGCAGAGGTGGAGGAGAGGTGGGACCATTCACACCCCAAACTTTATCTCTTCGCTCTTGGCCACATTAAATAGTGCCATGAACATGACCCAGCCCTGAGGTAGTGGAAGTCCAGTGCAGCTGCATCAGTGAGACGGAAAGCGAGGGCCAGGGTTAACTCAAGTGCATCTTTAATTGCTGGGTCAGACATCAACAGAACAGGTGATATTTGTCATCCAAACTTTTTTTTACATATATATATATTTTTGTTTTAGGGGGGAAATGCAGCATCAGAGCCACCAAAACATTTCATGAATTTGTTTCGATTTTGCCAATTTGTTTTGGTCAAAAAAAAATTTTTTTAAACCCCTAAAAATGTAAATAAAATGTTTTGCTTAGAAAATGTCAAAACAAAATGATTCAAAATGACTTTTCACTTTTAAATTTACCTTCAGTTTTATTTAGAAAAAATATTTTAAAACCATTTTTTTTAAAGCTCAAAATCAAAATGATTTTTCTCAATTTGGATCAAACTAAACGTTTCATTAAACCCAAAATGTTTTGGTGAATTTGGGGACTTATTTGAGCGGAGGGGCCTTTTGATTTGGTGAAAATGTTGGGAAAAATTATTTTAGACGGACCCAAAACAATTTTTATTTGATTCTTTGGAGGCGCCAGCTAACTGAAATTTCAATAATTCGCACACAGCTCTTGCCGCCACTCCTGGCATAGAGGACAGCCTCCAATGATGTTAGTCCCCTGGGTTTTGTTTGCTGCATACACTAGACAAACTGGGATATCACAGACTGGTGCTGCAACAGGAAGGACAAGTGTATAAGAAATAGGCAGCCATTTCAAATGGGGATACCACCCCCCCCACCCAACCGGGTATGATCTTGCTTTCATAACTGGGGAAGTAAAACCTGGGTGGAGCTACTACAAGATGGGCACAAAACTGGTTGCTCCCAAAGAGTAGTTATCAATGGTTCACAGTCAAGCTGGAAGGGCATAACAAGCGGAGTACCGCAGGGATCAGTTCTGGGTCTAGTTCTGTTCAATATTTTCATCAAAGATTTAGATGATAGCATCGAGAGTACACTTATAAAGTTTGCCAATTATACCAAGCTGGGAGGAGTTGCAAGTGCTTTGGAGGATACAATCACAATTCAAAATTATTTGGACAAACTGATGAAATGGTCTGAGGTTAATAGGATGAAATTCAATAAAGAAAAGTGCAAAGTACTCCACTTAGGAAAGACCAATCCATTCCACACATACACAATGTGCAATGCTGCCTAGGAAGGAGTACTGCAGAAGGGGATCTGGGTGTCATAGTGGACAACAAGCTAAATATGAGCCTTATAGACTCATAGGGTATGTCTACACTAGAAAAGCTAAGTTGACTCTCTTATGTCGACTTAACAAGGTTGACTTAAGTTGACTTAAAGTCGACCTTGTTAAGTCGACTTACAGAGTCTACACTAGAAATTTAAGTCGACTGCCTGCGTCCATACAGGTGGATGTTAAGTTGAGGGAGAGCTGTGGCTCCAAAGGGAGCCATGGCTCCCCAGCAACCAAGGGCCATGGCTCCCTGTGACAAGGGGAGCTGTGGCTTCCTGACAGACAGGGACCTGAGGCTCCCAGGAAAAGGGGAGCCGTGGCTCCCTGCTTGTTGGGGAGCTGCAGTTCTCTTGTCCTGGGGAGCCGCAGCTCCCTGCTTGCCTGGCTCCATGGCAAGAAGAGAGCCCCAGCTCCCTTCTCCCAGGGAGCCACAGGTCCTGGGGAGGGCTCCCTTCTGCTGGGAAGCCGCAGGTCCTGTGGAGAAGGGAGCCCCATCTCCCTTGTCCCCAACCCTAGGTCGACTTAGGGAATTAATTCGACCTAGGGTGTCCACACCAGTTTTAGGTCAACTTAACAAATCGACTTACCCTTTAAGTCGATCTAAAGAGCGGTTATTAAGTCGATTTAAGGCAGCCCTTAAATTGACTTAATTAAAGCCTGGTGTGGATGCGGTGTTCTGTGGGTCGACTTAAGCGTCCTTAAGTTGACCTAACTTGCAAGTGTAGACATACTCATAGACTCTTAAGGTCAGAAAAGACCAGTATGATCATCTAGTCTGACTTCCTGCACAATGCAGGCCACAAAACCTCTCCTACCCACTTCTACAATAAGCCTCTAACCAATAACAGAGTTATTAAAGCCCTCAAATCATAATTTAAAGACTTTAAGATACAGAAAATCCACCAACAAGTGAGCCATTCCCAATGCTACAGAGGAAGACAAAAAAAACCCTAGAGCCCTAGCCAATCTGCCCTGTGGGAAATTCCTTCCTGACCCCAAGTATGGTGATCAGTTAAACCCTGAGCATGTGGGCAAGTCTCACCAGTCAGTCATCCAAGAAAGAATTCTCCATAATAACTAAGAACCCACCCCATCTACTCTCCCTTCTTAGGCCAGTGGCATATCCACCACCAGTAGTCAAATATCAGTCAATTACCAAACTAGGCCATCTCATCATACTTCAATACATTTATCAAGCTCAGTTTTGAAGGCACTTGTATTTTTTGACCCCACAGCTCCCCTTGGAAGGCTATTCCAGAACTTTATTCCTCTGATGGTTAGAAACCTGCATCTAATTTCAAGTCTCAATATCCTGATGGACAGTTTGTAACCATTTGTTCTTGTGTCCACATTGGTGCTATACTTAAATAATACCTCTCCCTCCCTGGTATTTATTCCTCTGATGGATTTATAGAGAGCAATCATATCTCCCCTCAGACGTCTTTTGGTTAGGCTAAACAAGCCAAGCTCCTTAAGTCTCCTCTCATAAGGCAGGTTTTCCATTTCGCAGATCATCCTTGTAGCCCTTCTCTGCACCTGTTCCAGTTTGAATTAATCTTTTTTTGATCATGGGGGACCAGAACTGCACGCAATATTCCAGAAGAGGTCTCTCCAGTGCCTTGTAAAATGGCACTAACACCTTCCTATCTCTACTCGATATACCTCTTTTGATGCATCCTAGGACCACATTAGCATTTTTCACAACCACATTGCATTGTCGGCTCATAATCATCCTGTGATCATCTAGTACTCCCTGGTCCTTCTCCTCCTCTGTCCCTTCCGACTGATGTGTCTCCAACTTATAGGGAAAATTCTTGGTTTTTGCCCCTAAATGCTTGACCTTGCACTTCCCATTATTAAATTTCATCCTATTCTTTATACTCCAGTTTACAAGGTCATCCAGGTCTTTCTGTAGGATACTCCGATCCTTCTCTGTATTGGCAACACCTCTCAACTTGTTATCATCCACAAATTTAATTAGCACATTCCCATTTTCTGTGCCATGGTCAGTGACAAAGAAGTGATATTAAGATTAGTCCCAAGACTGATCCCTGAGGAATTCCACTAGTAACCTTCCTCCAGCTTGACATTTCACTGTTCAGCAAGACCCACTGTAGCCAGCCCTTTAACCAGTTCCTTGTCCACCTTCCCGTATTTGTATTAATCCCCATCTTTTGTAACTTAACTAATAATTGCCTATGTGGAACTATATCAAATGCCTTGCTGAAATCTAAGTAAATTAAGTCCACCACATTCCCCTTACCCAAAAAATCTGCTATCCTCTCAAAAAAGGAGATCAGGTTGGTCTGGCACAAACTACCTTTTTATAAAGCCACGTTGTATTTTATCGCAGTTATCGTTAACCTCAATGTCCTTAAGTACTTTCTCTTTCAAATTTTTTTCCAAGATCTTGCATGCTACAGAGGTCAAATGAACAGGACTGTAGTTATCCGGATCACTTTTATTCCCTTTCTTGAAAATAGGAACTATATTAGCAATTCTCCAATCATTCAGTACAACCCCCAAATTTACAAATTCATTAAAAATTCTTGCTAATGGGCAAGTAATTTCATGTGCCAGTTCCTTTGATATCCTCAGATGGGGATTATATGGCCGGCCCCCCCCCCCCGGGCCCGGGCGAGCCAGGGAGAGGGGGTGGAAGGCAGTTGCAAAAAAAAAAAAAAGCAAACATCATTCTGGGATATATTAACAGGAGTATTGTAAGTAAGACATGAGAAGTAATTCTTCCGCTCTTCTCTGCCCTGATTAGGCCTCAGCTGGAGTATTGTGTCCAGTTCTGGGTGCCTCATTTCAGGAAAGATGTGGACAAATTGCAGAAAGTCCAGTGAAGATTAAATGATTAAAAAGTCTGGAACACTTGACTTAATGAGGGAAGATTGAAAGAGCTGGGTTTGTTTAGTCTGGAAAAGAGGCTGAGAGCTGACATGATAACAGTTTTCAATACCTAAAAAGTTGTCACAAGGAGGAGGAAGAAAAACTGTTCTCCTTAACCACCAGTGATAGGACAAAAAGCAATGGGCTTAAATTATGGCAAAGAAGGTTTAGGTTTTACATTAGGAAAAAACTCCTGTCAGGATGATTAACCACTGGAATAAGTTGCCTAGGCAGGTTGTGGAATTTCCATCACTGGAAGTTTTTAAGAGCAGGTTAGACAAGCACCTGTCAGGGATGGATTACAAGGGTACTTGGTCCTGCCATGAGTGCATGGGACTGGACTCGATGACCTGTCATGGTCCTTTCCAGTTTCTATGATTCTGTTGAGTCCAGGCAGGATACAGAATTCCCAAACTTCCAGGAGCTGGAAGCCACTGAGCCCAGTGGTACTTAACCCAAAGTGTTTGGTTTTCATTGGAAAACAGGAACCAGGAATTACAGCAGCTGGGAGGGAGAGGGAAGAGATAAAAGGCAACAGAGCCTAATCTCTGTTATCTTTCATGGCATACAAACAGAGAAGTTAGATAAAAACTTAAATGCGCTTGCTGGAAGATTGCAACATAACACATCTTTATTTCTCAGAATTGAAAACAAGAACACACAAGAACCAAAACCAGAAAGAGAGAAAGCAGACTTTTCTCTAAAGCAGTGCACCCCAACTTATATTTGGCTGACTGGCTGCAGACCGACTGCTGCTAGCCTGCTTCCACACCTCCTTACAGAGCCCTCCAACCTGAAAGAAAAAGGAAAGCCCCTGAAATGTTAATGTGACAGCCTACAGCTTTAACACATTTACCACATTTCGAAATAGCCAGTGTCAAACTGACTTTCTTTTGCAGGACAACAAGGCAGACTTAGCATGAGTTACATTTTAGTAAGGTACTGGATATAATTTCACTGGACATTCTCATAGGCAAGGGAAAAGTGGCCAGATACAGCCTGAACATGCAGCATTATGATTAATTGTTGAATGTCAGCGTGGGAGGAAGAGGCTTTGAGTAGGTGCATGAATAAGCCTGAGTAAAAAGTCTTCCAGTATTTCTATGCTCAAAGAATCATAGAAAATTAGGGAAGGAAGGGACCTCATGAGGTCATTTAGTCCACCCTCCTGCTCAAAGTAGGGCTAACCCAGTGGTTAAAGTATAATTTGATGGGCCCTGGAACCCTCCTAATCTCCGGGGCCCCTTCCCGTATTGTCTGGGCCCCCTTCATGCATGTGCGGGCCCCAACTCAGGTAGGCATTTGCAATCACTTCTCAGTACCACATGCATCAGTTATTGTTCCTAAAAATATTTATAATTTTATATGGTATTTATGTCTATAGCAATTATTGTCACAAACTAGCAAATACTGCATCACACAATAAGTATTGTGATTAACGACGGTGGGGCGTAGGCCCTGCCAGCAGCCAGGGCAGGCCGGAACATGTCTTCCGCCAGATTTTTCTATTTTTAGGGGCCTTGGAACTCTGGCCCCTCAAATTTGTGGGCCCCGAAACTGCGTTCCCTCTTACTTTAACCCCTGGGCTAACCTCAACTAAATCAGCTCAGCCAGGCCTTTGTCAAGGTGGGCCTTAAAAACCTCTAAGGATGGAGATCCCACCATGCACCTAGGTAACCCATTCTAGTGCTGATGCAGTGCTAATCCAAAGCAGAACTGGGAAAGATAAAAAACAAATCAGAAGAAGGAGAGAACCATTACATTGGTGAAAAAGTCTGAAATCAACCACTCAGAAGCCACTGAAGGCCAGTATAAAATAGCACCTCTGTGAGTCCCAAGAGAAGCATCTCTCATTGGAAGACAACCCATTGCTGGCAGCCAGAACACCTCTGCTGCCACTGGTCCCACCTCCTCCTCCTACTGCCACCTCTGTGGTTTTTTTCAACATCTTCATTAATGATCTCAAGGATGGAATGGATTGCACACTCAGCATGTTTGCAGATGACACTAAGCTGGGGAGTATGGTAGATGCGCTGAAGGGCAGAGACAGGATACAGAGTGACCTAGACAAATTGGAGGATTGGGCCATAAGATATCTGATGAGACTCATCAAGGACAAGTGCAGAGTCCTGTACTTAGGATGGAAGAATCCCATGGATTGCTACAGACTGGAGACCCACTGGCTAGGCAGCAGTTCTGAAGAAGAAGGACCTGGGGGTTACAGTGGACAGGAAACTGGATATGAGTCAATAGTTTGCCCTTATTGTGAAGAAGAGGCAGATCGAGGGAAGTGATTATTCCCCTGTATTTGACACTGGTGAAGCCTCTTTCTCATCATCTCCCTTGGCCGTCTCTTCACCAAACCATACCTATTAAGTTTCTTTAATCTCTGCTCTCCAGCTACTCCTTACGTTTCTTTCACCATCTTCCTTGCTTTTTGCTCAACTCCCTCCAGTTTGCCTGCTGGCTGCTGGTGATGATGTACCCATATATAAATATGTTTTTTTCAGTCTCATTGGTATCATCTAAAGCAAAACCGTTACTTCTCTGCCCCAGGCATTGTTTAACAATTTTTATATTATTAACTTTGAAAAAATTCTCCCTGGAACTGAAGAGAGGAAAGATTCAGGATCTCTTGATCAGATTACATTTAGCTAAAATATCTCAAGAGTAAAGGCATGGTTGTATAGGCACCATAGGCACCATTTTGGCTGTAGACAGACAAAAATGGGGGAAACAGCAGGAGTGGATGGTTTGCTTTCTGCACCATGTAAACTTCATTTAATTTGGGCATGTCTTATGCCAATCAAATATTTACGGGCTGCCTGCAGGATCTGTCTGCCTAAATGGGGAAAAGATTAAAAGGATTAAATATTGAAAGACCTCCACTGAATGTTGATTTAAAGATACTTGCCAAGACCCTGGGGGAAAGGTTACAGAGCCGTTGGAAGGATAAATATACGTGGACCAAATGGGTTTTGCTCACAAATAAACTACTCTTGTTAAATATTGAGACTAAACATTATGATGGAGATGCTGTAATTTTCAGCCAACATAGGTCAACAGTAACTTACTACTCCTCTGGGGACATTTTTAAAAACACCATGTTAGGAGCTCAGATGAAAGATATACCCCTATTTTAAAAAAATATAGTAAGAGGACCAAAAAAGGGCCACAATGGGTAAACAACAGAGTAAAAGAAGTGGTTAGAGGCCAAAAGGGATCCTTTAAAAACTGGTTGTTAAATCCTATTGAGGGAAGCATGAACTCCAGCAGAGCTTGATAAATTCATGGAGGGGATGGTATAATGGGAGCCTAGTTTGGCAATTGATTGATCTTTGGCTCCTGCTGGTAGATATGCTGATGGGATAATTGATGGGGTTGGTTCTGAGTTATTACAGAGAATTCTTTCTTGGTTGTCTGACTGATGAGTCTTGCTCACATGCTCAGGGTTTGAGTAATCTCCATATTGGGGTTCGGAAGGAATTTTCCTCCAGGGCAAATTGAGAAAGACTCTGGGGGGAAGGGTAGTTTCACCTTCCTCTGTAGCATGGGGCAACGGCTCACTTGCTGGTGGATTCTCTGTATCTTAAAGTCTTTAAATCATGATTTGGAGACTTTAATAACTTAGTTATAGGTTAGAGGTTTATTACTGGAGTGGGTTGGTGAGATTCTGTGGCCTGCATTGTGCAGGAGACCAGACTCAATCATCATTTTAGTCCCTTCTGACCTCAGAGTCTATTAGTATATGAATAAATCAAGTGTAAAAATTGTAAATAGGCAGGCCACAACAAAATTTGAAGAGCAGCTGGCCAAAGATTCATAAAATAATAGTAAAAAGAATGTAAGTACATCAGAAGCAAAAAGCCTGCAAAACAGCCAATTGGGACCACCAAACAATTGAGGTGATAAAGGAGTACTCAAGGAAAATAAGGAGAAGTTGAATAAACTTTTTGCTTCGGTCCTCATGGCTGAAGATGTGAGAGATTCCCCTACCTGAGTCAATCTTTCTAGGGTTCCAGATTGACAGAACTGTCCCAGACTGAGGTGTCAATAGAAGCAATTTTGGAACAAATTGATAAATTAAACAGTAACAAGTCAGCAGATGGTACCCACCCAAGAATTCTGAAGGAACTCAAACATAAAATTACAGACTATTAAGTGTGATATGTAGCCTATCAGCTAAGCCAACTTCTGTTTCAGAAGCATGGAGGATAGCTAATGTGACACCAATTTTTTAAAAAGGATCCAGAGCAATCCTGGCAATTATAGGCCAGTAAATCTAACTTCAGTAACAAGAAAATTGTTTGAAAGTATTGTAAAATAACAGAATTATCAGACACATAGAGGAACACAGCTTGTTGGAGAAGAGTCAATATGGTTCAAAAGGAAATTATACTTCATCAATATATTAGAATTCTTTCAGGAAGTCAACAGGCATGTGGATAAGGGTGATCCAGCAGATATAGTGTACTTGAACTAGCAGAAAGCCTTTGACAAGGTCTCTCACCAAAGGCTGTTATGCAAAGTAAGCAGTCATATGTTAGAAAAGGAAAGGAGAGGTCCTCTCATGGATCAGTAACTGGTTTAAAAGACAGGAAACCAAGGGCAGAAATAAATGGTCAGTTTTCAGACTGGAGCTAGGTAAATAGGGATCTGTAGTGGATCCAGTGCTTTCAACATATTCAAAAATTATCTGGAAAAAAAGATAAATAGTGAGGTGACAAAATCTGTGCATGATACAAAACTACTCAGAATAGTTAAGGCCAAGGTAGACTGCTAAGCATTGCAAAGGGATCTCACAAAACTTAATGACTGGGCAACAAAATGGAAAATGAAATTAAAGATTGATAAATGCAAAGTAATGCACATTGAAAAGCATAATATACATCCAATTAAACATGCAAAATGATAGAGTCTAAATTAGCTCTTACCACTCAAGAAAGAGATCTTGGAGTTGTTGTAGATAGTTCTCTGAAAAAAATATGATCAATGTGCAGCCACAGTCAAAAAAGCTAACAGAATAGGAAAGGGACAGATAAGACAGAAAATATCAGAATGCCACTATATAAATCCATGGTATGCTCACACCTTAAATACTGCTTGCAGTTCTGGTCAGCCCATCTCAAAAAAGATATATTAGAACTGGAAAAGCACATAGAAGGGCAACAAAAATGATTAAGGGGATGGAACAGTTTTCATATGAAAACCACTGGGATTTTTCAATATGATGACTAAGGGGTCTCCAAAATAATGAATGCGGCAGAGAAAATAAATGAGGAAGTATTACTTATTCCTTCACATAACTCGAGAACCAGGCATCTCCAAATGAAATTAATAGGTAGCAGGTTTAAAACAAACAAAAAGAAGTATTCCTTCACACAATGCACAGTCAACCTCTGGAACTCATTGCTGGGGGATGTTGTGAAAGCCACATCTATAACGGAGTTCAAAAAAGAACTAGGCAAGTTCATGGAGGACAGGTCCATCAATGACCAGTAGCCATGATGGTCAGGGATGTAACGCCATGCTCTGGGTATGCCTAAATCTCTGATTAATAGAAGCTGGGAGTGGATGTGAGATGAGTCACTCTTCCTTAAAAAGAGATTGTGACTTTAGAAAAAACCCCTGAGCACAGGTGATGCACACCTACACTAAAGATAGCCCAGGGTGGCTACTCAGACACACTGCTGTAGCTCCTGAAAGGGATGACCCTGTGCTCCAAGGTGACAGGAATTGCTGCTGGCCTATACCTGTAGAGAGTGACAACACCTCCAACATGGCCACAGCTCCAGTGGCCAACAGTCCAGCCATTCCTCCCCTCCTCACCCGCAATGTTGCCTGGTGGGTGAGGTAGAAGAAGGAGCACAGTGACTAATTCTTCCTACCCAAATGGACTCAGGTCCAGCCTGCAGGGATGGGAAAAGGGGAAGTCCTCCCTTCCCCATACTCAGATGTGTAATCCAAGTCTCATTGGAGGTTTAGATGGGGCAACATGAGCATGGCCATATGTACTACTGTGCCCAACATTGAGCTAAAGACCACTTTGTAATCATCCCAATTTCCTTATAGCGCAAAGAGGTGACAAATGGGAAGAAATACTCACTAGTTGGGTGGAGGGAAGGAAATCATACACCACTTTGTGAATTCCCATTTCTGTGTACCAGGATAAATAAGAGAGATTATGAAACCACATTATGCCCTACAACGTATGCAAATGTAATGCAATACATTTGCTATGCAAATGAGCATTCAGTTCTGTTCCCTTCCTTTTCTGGGGCTGCAGTGAAGATGGCTGTTCATTTTACCCAAGTGATTCTTAAAAAGACAATCAAGATGATCAATAAAGAGGAAGACTACAATCTTCTTTATCTGTACTGGATCAATAATTGCTAGACATTTGAGGCCAGCATTATTCAGGGGAGATAACCGAAGTCTGTGATATTTAATCATATTTCTTATGAACACCAAGTTTTCCATCATCAAGATACGTCAAATTCAATTGAGTTGCTGAGTTGAACAAACAAAGCCTTTGCTATAATTATTACTGTGTGAAACCAAACATGTCACAGAAATATAAAAATACACATACATGCAGCATAGCAACACTCCCACAACAATGGCTGTTCTGACCACACAGAACTCACATGGAGGGAATGCTGAAATGCTGGGTGATAAATGCCCCTGAATCTCACGGCTGCTGTTTCCAGCAGAACGCGTAACCACAGCTGGTTCTTTGCATCATTGTGACCATTTCATAGCCAAAAGCGGAAGGGATTATATGGTTCTGTGGCAGCAAATAAACAGAATGTTAGTTCTAGCCAAAGAGGCTAAGAGAAATATGAAGAGTTTTCATAAATATAGCAGGGAGAAATTTATAGGACATGAGAAATTATTTTGATTGTGACTAGTTTTACTTTCTGCATATTATCCAGATTCCACCTGCAGCAAGCCCATGACGGCTGGTTGAGATAGAGCACCTCTTTTAAAAAGAAACACCCACTCTTGATGTACAGACTTCAACGGATGACGAATCCACGCCAGCCCTTGCTAAGCTGCTTTAATCCGAGGAGATAGATTGTTAATAGCTGGAAGGTGTTACAGAGGTGCAAAATTGTAATGATAACTCTAAATTCTTTTGAAGCGCTAACAAAGGTCCACAGCCCCACTGTGTAATAAGAACACAGGACTTGCCAGGCTGGATACACCTCACAGCCCATCTGGCTCCTCTTTCTAACAATAACAGGTCGGGAAAGGGACCCACAAGCCATTGCAGACAGTTCAATTGAAGACCTCTGCTCAATGTTCAACCGCAGGGAAACAAGAAACACAAATAATATAATGCCCTCATATAAATCAATGGTGCAGTTTCATCTAGATATAGTGTGCAGAACTGGGT
This sequence comes from Pelusios castaneus, assembly GCA_007922175.1. Taxonomy (NCBI): domain Eukaryota; kingdom Metazoa; phylum Chordata; order Testudines; family Pelomedusidae; genus Pelusios; species Pelusios castaneus. The sequence continues at coordinate 1,779,857 of ML686139.1, read as the reverse complement.
ATTCCATCTCCAGAACAATGTTGCAGAATTAGAGGAGTTCCAAGAAGGATGACAATAATGATCAAAGGTCTGTAACAAAATCTCACCTGAAAAGAGATTGGAACCCTGGGAGTGCTTACCGCAGAGACTCAAAGGCCAGAGGAGGTGATGTAAAACGTGTCTAAAATAAGGCCTAGTCTAGACTAGAGAAGGTAGACTGGAAGAAGAGCAGTTACAAGTCTCCTCACACAAAAATAAGGGGACACTTGATTAAATGAAAATGTGGCAAATTCAAAGCCAGTCACAGGAAAGCCTTTTCACCCAATGCGTAATTAGACTGCGAACACCGTGTCGCAAAATTATCATTGAGGCCCAGACTTTAGTATAAGAGCTGGACTTTTATCTTGTTATCAAGAATATCTTGAGTTATCGCCATGAAGGTTAACAAGCATCTGGGAAAGGCTACTGAACAGCCTGCTTCAGGCCTCAAGCTGATCTCTAACTAACAGCTTGAAACCTAACATGGGGGCAAATTTCCCACGCCCGCTACTGTAGAGTTTTTTACCTTCCTCTGTGGCATGAGAGGCAGTTCATTTAGAATCTTGTTGGTATATGACAGTGGTATATAAGCTGAAAAATTAAAATCATTATAATAATAATTAAAATCTTTTCCCTGGATAAATAATGAAAAGGCTTCATGTTAATTACTCTCTTCTCAGGGCAGGTCTACACTAGAAATGCCACATTGGCGTAGGAGCGCCACTACAGCATGTGTGGTGAAGACACTATATGTCGACTAGCAAACACTCCTGCAGACATAGTTCCAGTGTGGGTCACTGTAGCTTGCATCACTCGGGATGAGGGTGTCTTTTTCACACCCTTGAGCACTGTAAGGTAGGTCGATTTAAAGGGCAGTGTAGCCCTGTGCTCAGAGATGAAATGCAGTCTGATTCTGGAGGTAGAAGACCAGCAGCTGACCAATCAGAGTAGGCACTCACCATTTATTGCATCTGCTTGGAGCTAAGTGGCATGTGTCTACCCCTGGTGTAATCAGCTTTTGCCTCTCAAATGCCAGGTGGGGGTCAGAACTACTGAATTTAGGTCAGGGGGCAGAGAGAGACAGAACTGTTTATAGACACAGCCTGCAGGGACATTGTGGAATGGGCCTACTTCAGCACTGTCTGCCCTGACCCTCAAGCTGAAGAAGCTATTCTCACCATGGAAGGGCCCCAAGGAGGTATACAGGGTCACAGCACAGCCCCTTACATGACTTGAAGTAATAGAGGCTGAGGATTCCTCCCACACCATTGAGGTCACTGCCATGCTAAGGGATGTAGTTGGAAGACAGATAGGGAACTCTGTGTAAACAGTCAGGGATATGGTATCCAGGATAATCGCTTAACAACTTGCCAGCCAGGTGCGAAGAGGGCAGGTAGCACCAGATACGGAGATGGACTCTGTTGAAAGCAGGGAAGAGCCTGAGATCAAGGTATATATACTATATGCTGACACCAGTGATGTAGGAGAGAGGTCCTGGAAGCTACACTTACACTGCTAGGTAGAAGGTTTAGGTTCATGGCCTTGGTGGCTTTTAGATTTCTGGGAAATGTTGTCAGTTCCATATGCAGGTCCAACTAAGCCAGGTGAACTTTGGGCTCTCAATGCATGGTAGAGAAAGTAGTTCAAAGAAATTAACTGAGAACGTAGGGAACATGTAGAGGAAGGCTGAACCTATGCAAAGGGGAAGGGCTCCATCTTCATCAAAATGGAAGCATGCTGCTGGCATGTAAAATAAATTCAGTTTTGGGGGACCGCTTAAATGAAGACTTTGCGGGGAGGAGGAGGAGAAACCAGCAGGCTCAGGCAGGATGAAAATTGTAATGGGACTAGCTGCATAGAGAGGCAAGGAACGCAGAGAAAAGCCTATAAAACCTTTGGGAAAGATAGTGTGACCTTTTTAACAATGACAAAATGTGGGGAAATCACAATCTGTTCGTGGACTGTCTATGAACAGAATAAAAAGGCAAAATTCACTGAATAAATAATACGTAGTGAATAATTTATTTGCACTTGCAAAAAAAAAACCCTCAAAAACCTCCTGCTGTCCCTGGCCCACAGTCAATCTCTCTCGGCTGCTCAAGCATGGTTTTTAACATTTTCATCAAGCTCCTTACATCTTTGTCCTTTTAACATCTTCCTGGCAGGTACCACTGGCAAAATTAGAACCACTGGATTGGAACCATCTTCCAAATAACCAAGTCGGCTGTTAGAATAGTTTTTGCCTAAACTCAATTCACCACAGTATTCCCCAAACATGATACATTGCTGTTTATCAATTACCTTTTGATTATAGCCAGTTTTCGACTGTCTCCCAGCTAACTGGACTTTATTTGGCACTGTCTCTGATGCTTGACTAAAACTTCAGAAGCATCACCCCACCTCACGGCCTCTCTCTTCTAATTTTTTAATATGATCTTTTAAAAAATGTCAGGTTTGGTTTACACAATTCATCGGTTGCTGGCTATAAAAGCCAACTGCTTATCATTCATTCTTCCTTGCTACTCAGCACTGGAGAACGGAAGGGCCTGTCACTAACACACATGATGAGGAATCAGGAGACGTGAATTCTAACAGACTACCTGTGTAACTTGGGGAAAGCCATTGAGACCCAGCTCCACAAAGGTATTTAGACATCTAACTCCCACTGACATCAAATATCTTGGAGGATCTGAGTCTAGCTCCACAAAAAACGTGGGCATTGCAACACTCAGCATTGTGCTCAGCTCCCATAATGCTGGGGAGAGGGAAGCACCTAAAAATGGGCTAACGGGGAGCTGCATAACCTAGCCAGTAGGAGACACTGAGAAAACGGTTGTGCCTAAGACCCCCCCCATTCAGGAACTTAAGGCACCTCAATCCAGACTGGAAAGAGGCACCTATCTTCGCTGAGGATTCCTGACCATGAACCCTCACTTGGAGTTAGGCACCTGAGCTGTTTCTTTTTTGCATGAAGAGCAGGAGCAGGAGGATGTGATGGTACCAGAGGGACAGTATGAATAACTTGGTCACCCACTGATTATGGCACATCCCTGGAACATGGGAGACCTAGACTTCAGTCCTCTTGCACCAAGAAAGAGTTAATTTCCAGAAGAGTGAGAATAGAAAGCTATGTCTACACTTACAAAAGTGTAATTTGAATTAATTTTAGTTAGTTCGAATTAACTTAATTCAAACTAGCATGGCCCCACTAGAATGCTAGTTTGAATTAGCCACAGCCATGCAGGGCACTCGCTTAGTTGCAGGAAGATCAATCTGCCAATTAGTTTGAACTAAGCAGTTAGTTTGAACTAATATGGTCACATTTGACTTAGTTTGAATTAACAGATCAAATTAACCGTTAATTCAAACTAAGCAATCAAATTTATTAGTTCGAATTAAGGAAGCCCTTAATTCGAACTAATGAAAGCCTAGTGTGGTCAAGGCTTAAGTTAGTTCGAATTAAGCTTCCTTTATTCGAATTAACTTGCAAGTGAAGACATAGCTGAAGAGACTAAGAAAGTTCTGCCCCAGTGTACTCCTAAAGTGGCCGCTATGCACTTAACTCTATGGCTATGTCTACACTTACCAAAGTTAGTTCAAATTAGTTAATTCAAACTAACTAGTTCGAACTAATTTTAATGAGTTTGAATTAACTGAATTCAAACTAGCATCACCCCACTAGAATGTTAGTTCGAACTAAGCAAGTGCCATGCATGATAAATCTTGATAATGCAAATAAGACTTTTTGGCTATGTCTACACTTACAAAGCTAAGTCGACTCTATTAAGTCGACTTAATAAGGTTGACTTAAGTCAACTTAAAGTCAACCTTGTTAAATTGACTTAGAGAGTCTACACTAGATTCTTATGTTGACTGGCTAGGTCGACAGAGAGCTGCGGCTCCCAAACCTCTGGGCTAGGGGAGCCACAGCTCCTGGGGACAAGGAGAGCTGTGGCTCCCAGAGACAAGGGGAGCCCGGTTCCCCCTCAAGCAGGGAGCTATGGCTCCCCAGGACAAGGGGAGCTGTGGCTCCCCAACAAGCAGGGAGCTGCAGCTCCCTTGTCTCAGGGAGCCACGGCTCCCTGCTTGTCAGGGAACCACAACCCTCTTGCTCTGGGGAGTCGTGGCTCCCTTCTTGCCGGGGAGCCACGGCTCTCTGCTTGCCCTGCTCCCTGGCAAGAAGGGACCTGCGGTTCCCGGCAAGAAGGGAGCTGCGGCTTCCCAGCAAAAAGGGAGCCCCGTCTCCCTTCTCCCGGGAAGCCGCGGCTCCCTTCTTGCCCTGCTCCCTGGCAAGAAGAGAGCCATGGCTCCCCA
>ML686139.1:1762955-1775515 GCA_007922175.1 Pelusios castaneus | reverse complement strand
CAGGGAACCACAACCCTCTTGCTCTGGGGAGTCGTGGCTCCCTTCTTTCCAGGGAGCCGCAGCTCCCTTCTTGCCAGGGAGCCGGGCAAGAAGGGAGCCGCAGCTCCCGGGGAGAAGGGAGCCAGGGCTCCCCCGCACCACCCAGGGACTGAGTGGCTCCCTGGCAGAAGGGAGCCAAGCGCAGCTTTTCAGTGAGAAGGGAGCCGCAGCTCCCTTCTGCCAGTGAGCCACAGCTCCCTTGTCTCCAGTTCTAGGTTGACTTAGGGAATTAAGTCGACTTAGGGTGTCCACACTAGTTTTAGCTCAACTTAATGAATCGACTTAGGCATTAAGTCGACCTAAAGAGTGATAGTTATTAAGTTGGCTTAAGGAAGCGCTTAAGTCGACTTAATGCAAGCCAGGTGTGGACATGGCTTTGTTTAGGTTGACTTAAGCATCCTTAAATCAACCTAAATTGCCAGTGTAGACACACCCTTTGACAGGTGTATGCTTTATTTAGTTGTTTTTTGTTGTATCTTTGCCTATGAACATATGCAAATATAATAATTTATTCTTTTATTTTTTCTCTTTATTTTTTATGTTATGGGGCCTCTGAATCTTGACATAGTTTAGGGCCTCAGCATGTTTTAATCTGGTCCTGAGGCCTTGCAATACTGACCAAAACCATGGTTGAATACCTTTAAAAATCCAGGCCCTATTATAAACAGGCCAGGCATCTAACTCCCATGACAGTCAATGGGAGTTGGGCACCTAACTTGCTCCGGGATTTCTGTAAATCCCACTAAATGCCTAAATACCTTGTAAATCTGGACTGCAATTGTTTTATGCCTCAGTTCCCCCATCTGATACAAAAGGTGGGTTCATAATCATTGCCTCCTTGGTTAGATGGTACACAGCATCCAGAAGCGTCTAGAAGTGGGACCAGATGGTGCCGGGTAAGGGAAGAAGGGTGAATGCCGTGATGATGGAGCCTCCCCAGTCCCTTCAATTCTTGCTTCACTGATAAGATTAGAAGTCCAAAGTCCATGCAAGCATCCATTCTGACCCCCTAGTCCTTTACACCAATAAATCTCCTCCCTACTTCCTAGTTTACCTCAGTTTCTATAATGTATTTTAACAAATCATTTTTAATAATAGTAAATATGATGTTTTAACCAATCCTAACATATTGTAATCTAAATCTTTAACCAATCATATCCCACCACCTTAAATTATTACAATTCACTATGTGACGGACAGAAACAATGAAAGAACCAAACAGAAGTTATCAGAACAGACAGCGTCATAAGGACCAAACAGAACAATGGCTATGTCTACACTTGCACTTTTAAGTCGACTTTAACTAAGTCGACTTAACTAAGTCGACTTAAAGTCAACTTAGTTAAGTCGACTTAGTGTGTCTACACTTAAAATTAAAGTCAATTTAAAGGGGAACTTACAAAGTCGACCTAGAGCGTCCACACTGGATGCTCTAGGTCGACTTTGTGGAGCTAGCAGGACCTTGGGCAGGTCCACGGTGGCGGGGGGGTCACTCCTTGTGTGCAATGGGGAAAAGAGGGACAGGGACCCTGGCAGGGCAGAGCCCTGTGTGTGATGCTCTCTGGATTTAGGGAAGCATTTATGATATTATTTTCAATGAATATCTCATAAATGCTCTATAATCCATAGGAACTATGTCATGTTTGGTATCAATAGAAAGGAATGTACCAGGGACTAAACTGATGAGCCATTAAGGACATAAGGAATACACCCATTGTGTCCTTAATGGCTCATCAGTTTAGTCCCTGGGACCGCTATCCCTGGTACATTCCTAAACATTAAGGACACAATGGTTTGACACATCCACCCACTTCTCTCAGGTATTTCAATAAAATAACATAAGTTAAAGTACAGATAGAATACCCAATTCCTAACTTCTAATCCAAATAGAATTCCTAGACATAAACTATATAATCATTCCCAGCAAATTACTACCTTTCTATTGATACCAAACATGACATAGTTCCTATGGATTATAGAGCATTTATGAGATATCCATTGAAAATAATATCATAAATGCTTCCCTAAATCCAGACAGCATCACACACAGGGCTCTGACCTGCCCTTTGGGGGGCATGCCAGGCTCCCCCTGTGCCCCCCCCGGCAGGGAGGGCAGTGGTGTAGTCCTGGGGTAGCCCTAAGTCAATTTAGGGCTACCCCATGTTTACACTGGCTTAATTCGACTTTAGAAAGTCGAATTAAGCCTTAGGTCGAGTAAAAAGCAGGTTTAATAAAGTCAACTTAATTTTCATAAAGTCGACTTTATTTTCCTTAAGTCGACTTAAGCAAGCTGCTTAAGTCGACTTAAGCAAAGTGTAGTGTAGACGCAGGGCAAACTATGTCGACTTAAGCCAAGCTTAAATCGACTTAATTTGCCAGTGTAGACGCAGCCAAGGTGTGGATTCTATAATCACAACTGTTGACAAGTACTTAAAAGCCAGACAGATGGCTATTAAACAAAGTTGGTTTTAAGCATTCCAGGGTCTTTTCTTTATCTGGAGCCTGCCTTCTAAACAGCTTGGTGTTACCTTGTGTTAATGTTATTTGCTTGGAATATGTGGATGTAACCATACGCTTCCTATTTTATGGCTGCCCTTGATTTGCTTAGCCAAAGGCCTCAAACTGTCACAGTGAGAGAAGGCCCATAGACAAGCACCCTGTCTTAGTTTTGATACCCCTGTAACTGGCTAAGTAATGAGAACATATTTTAAAATCATAGGATCATAGGCCTTTACAGGCAGGCCTAAATATCTTTATTCTAACAGAGGTCCATACTGGAGACTAATGGGGAAGGCTGTTTTTATTTCACATGTTAAATGCTGCCTTTCAATACCATGTGCTTAAAACCTGAGATCAGAGCAACAAAAGCCTAACTAAATAAGTGGTTATTGCCTGATGAGAAAGGCCTGACTCATCTTTAGTTAATGATCTGTGTGTGAAATTACCTTCCTTCTTCACATGTTGAGATTCCGTCAGAAGCTTTCCTTTTGCCTTTGTAGTGGAGAAGAGTGTGAGTGCTTGATTTGTCCCTGGAGAGCTAATTAGCCACGTATTTGATCAAGACACTGCTAACACAAAAGCCCATTATGAAATAGCTCTTGTGCGCATTGTAAGCCAGCAGCCAGGTTGGAGAGAAAGAGAGGGAGCACAGGACTCAATTGTTCTGAATAAGTGTTGTGATCTAATACCACTTTACCTTGTATAGTGCCTTTCATACCAGTCACCAGGAAGAAAGAGTCAAGTGGCTTGACTGACAATTCAACAGCAAGGGCAGTCATCTGAGACATGTATAACCCCAGTACAGGGAAAGGAACAGTATTCTACTTCCCTGCGGCCAGGAAGACAAGAAGTGACACAGGAAAAGTGAGCATTAAGTGTATTCCATTTAGGGCCCCAAGAAAAGAGGAAAGGGAGCTTAGGTGGAATAAGGGAAGAGTTCTGGATCCTTGGAAGAGAACTGATGGCGAGGCAGGTGCAGAGGAACTTCTCAGAGACCTTTCCATACCCAGCAGGGGAAGAGAAGGAAGAACTTTGCAGGGAGAACCCAAGGGGAGCAGTTTTGGGATTGCACTTGGGGAGGGGTTTTTTTGTGAGCACCTCTGGATCAGCAGTTAAAGGAAAACACCAGGGTAACTATTTCACATGATCCCTGGGGAACAGGTTTGCAGGAGCACCTGGTGAAGTTTTGTTTGGAGGAAGTTTCCAGATCACTTCTTAGATTCCCTTCTAAGAGAGGAGCTGTTTACGGTGAGCCCCCAGGTGTGGGAATCAAAGGTTAATTCTGGGGAACTAGGTTGACTAGCAAGTTTCCATTCTGGCCTTCAAGGATTCTGGACCCATATCACTTACTGAAAGAAATGTGACTCAGTATCTTTTATAGACAATAACAAAACTACAGACATGATCCAGGCCAATGGGTATGGTTCACCTGTCAGCATAGTTAATCCACCGCCCCAAGAGGCAGAAGCTAGGACAGTGCAAGAATTCTTCCATTGACCTAACACTGTCCATAGTAGGGGGTAGGTCGGTTTAACTGTGTCGCTTAGGGGTGTGAATTTTTCATGCCCTTTTTGCAATGTACCTGTGCCAATGTAAGTTCCCAATGTAGACCAGCCCAGTGTATTGGGCTGGTATTGAATCAGATCAGTTCCATTAATCTGGTGTTTTAACAAGCAATCAGCCTTCATAAATCTTACAAAGGGATATAAGCGCATGGCCAGCCATTTGATTATAAACCCCATCTTAAAAAGTGTAACCAAGTCACTCAGATCTACAACTGGAGCTGGTTAAATATTTTCATACTGAAACCCCAAATGATCACCCAATTTCTGAACCGCAGCAGCAGACTCAATTGTAAGTCTTCCCTCCTTGTTTTGAGTTGTGTGGTGGCCCCCTTCCTCTTTTGCCCCTTTCTGTCCCCCCTACACCCCAGAGATACTTTAATATAGCTTTTAACTGAGCTTTTTCTGATCAGCAGAAATTTGACAACTCTTACATTCCAAAATTTTTTAAAAGAGCTCTCTCTAGCTTAAAGGCTTGTCTCTCTGACCAACAGAAGACAGTCCACTAAAAGATATGACCTCACCTATAGTGGCTACCTGACATTCTGGGATTGACCTGGCTACAGCTACAGTGCAAATAAAAATCAGTGTGACCGTTTAGACACAGGGCACAGAACACACTTGAGGGAATAATTTTATCAGATGGAATTTAGGAGCTTTGTAACCTGGGGAGTTGTCTTTCTTGCTCTTTCCCCATGTGGATTCTGTGGCTACACAAGCTCCAGAGGGGCAGCCATGTGGACTCTGTGGGTGCATTTACACTGGCAACTTAGGTCTACTTAAGGACGCTTAAGTTGACCTACACAAAGCCGCTTTTATTAAGTCTACTTGAGTGCTTCCTTAAGTCAACTTAATAACACCATCTCTGAAGGTCAACTTAAGCCTTAAGTCGTCTTCTTAAGTCGACTTCAAGCCAGTGTGGACAGCTATGTCTACTGTTAAGTCAACTTAAAGTGTAGCCACTCTGTTAAGTCGACTTAACAGAGTTGACTTAACTTTACAAGTGTAGACAGAGCCTGTGGCACTACATTTGTAGCTACACACTATAGTGAAAGGCTCCAGCAGTCTCCTCACTGCCAGAGTCTTTCACTGCAGCAGGGCAAGGTTCCAAGGGAGGGGAGATATCAGGACTTTACACTGCTAAAAATACAGTGTAGAGGTGGGAGGCAGGGCTTGGGCATGTAGAGAACCATGCAGAGCTTATACCTTTGAGGTGAGGAGTGAAGGGTGCTCCATTCTACTCCCCTAAGCCATGCCCGACTGGCAGCATTGTCATTTTTACCCTTGCTATCTGGGTGGAAGTGTCTGTACTCCACACACTGTTGAAAGTGTAGGCGTGCCCTACAGATGCTCATACACATATGCAAGCACACAGTCATTCTTCCACACTCTAAAACTACAAAAAATAAAAAGGCTGGTATACGTCCCAGCTCACAATAACAGAAATAAAGAAGAGGAAAATGATGCCTAAGATAACAGGGGGTTTCCAAACTCTTCAGCTCTCACAGTCTTCTGGATTTCCCTTGGATAGGAGCTCGGACAGCAGTCATAGAATTGTAGGACTGGAAGCAACTTTGCAAGGTTATCTTCCCAGTCCCCTGCACTCAAGACAAGAGCAAGAATTATCTAGACCATCAGCCCTGGTGACTTCAAGATATCTAACTTGTCTAAGTAATTTCTAACTTGGTCTTTCCCAATGTTAGCCTCAGATCCTACCTCATTTTCACAGGCATTCACTATGTCCAATTGCTACTAACCTTTTTGGTGAAAAGCGAAACAAAAAAGTCATTCCATTTCCATTTCTGCCAATTCCATGTTCCCCTTTATTGTTTTTTTCCCCCTCCTCATTGAGTAACAGGCCAGCTCTGTCCTTGGTCTTCCTCTTACTGCTAAGGCATTTATAGAATGTATTTTTGTCACCCTTTCATGTCTCTAGCTAATTTAATCTCACTTTGTGCCTTGGCCTTTCCAATTTTGTCCCAATATATTTGTGTTTTGTTTATATATATCCTTTGGCCTAGGGCTTTTTGTAGAACTCTTTTCAAGGACCAGCTTATGAGGTTGCTGGCTCATTGCTTCTGAAAAGTAGACCTTCTTTGGGTGAAGGGCTGGTATAACCTACATGTGGAGGTGCTGAAATATCAGGCTTCCTTCAGTTGGCTTGTTGACCTGAAAGAAGAGACTTCTCAGACTGGCCTTTGGTTCTTATGGTTTGTCATCTTCACTTACTCGGGCTGGCAGCACCTCCTTCCAAGACTGTCAGACAAATCAAGTTCAAGCCTTGAAGACTCACAGCTTGATCCAATCAGGTTCAAATGAAGTCATCCTTAGCAAGCCTCACTTTTGAGATAAGCCAATCGTTTTTAAAATATCCAGCATTTTGTGTGCCATGAACACCGGGAAAACATCACACAGAAAATCAGACCACGGATCCAGAAGCTGACATGGCCTCACCAGGGTGACATCACCAGTTCAATGTGGAAAAAAACCAATAAAAATAGTTGATTGAAAAGTAGACCTGAGCAACCACTAGCTACTAGCTATTCACCCATTAGCAAATCTGGACAATTTATGATCTATGCCTCCAGTCTTCTCCCAAACACAACAATCCCCAGGTTATCTCTATTTTAAAACCTATCAGGACATTAAAGATGTTAAATTTTATATAACATCTCATAGAATCATAGAAGATTAGGGTTGGTCAGGAGGTCATCTAGCCCAATCCCCTGCTCAAAGCAAGACAAACCCCAACTAAAACATTTGAATCAGCATATGCCCTATTTCTTTCACAGATGGATAAGTTTTTTTGTGGTCAGCACTCAGGGAGCAGCTGTTTAGGGTGAGCACCAGTGGACCCATTCATTGTAGGCCCATAAAGAGCCATATAGCCTCTTAGGGCAAGTGTTCATGAAAAAGCTGTGCAGGGTGAGGACTTCGGGAATAAGAACATATTCAGGCAAGAGACAGTGGTCATAAATTGGGGTGCAATGGGCAAGTGTCTGTCCATTTACTCCAGATGGCCACTAATACTGGGTCACTGCTCCTCCAGTCCCTTCTCATATTGTTCTCACTCACAGGCTCCATACGCATTCGTTTCCAGATTAATTGGGCCCTCAAAGCAATCATCCTCTCCAAATTCAGCAGCAAGCCGCTGACGCCTCTCTTTGATGCTCCTTGATAGCCTGGACCTCTGGGTAAATTGTAAACATTAGAACCATGTTTTAAGGGCTGCAGCTCTGAGAGCTTTGGGTCAGGCTGGCTGGGAAGTGGAAGCTCTTGCGTCCAGTGTCTGCATTTAGCTACTGCATCTTGATGATGGAAGAACATTTTCATTTTGGACTGTAGGTTGGTAGGTACTGCATCTCTTGTTATTACTCCAGACCTTCTTCACAGTATGACGATTGCAGGTGAGCTCAACAGAACAGAAAAGAATTCATGTGGCTGTATCCCCCTAGTGAATGGGAATCTTATTTTAAAATCTCAAATACTGGAAAAATAACAGAGACTGAGGACTAAAACAGTCAGAGAACTATGGTATGGACATTAACCGTACAACAAAATACAACCCAAGCCAGCATGAAATCTAAACACAGCCAATGAAACAGTAGAGCTGCATTTTCAATCACGTGCAGAAGGTGCACAAAAGTTTTGGACACACCTCTGATAAAACTACAGGCAAATATCAGAGGAAACCTCTGTGCATTCTGAATGGAAGTGCTGCAAATTCAAGAATGTGTATTTAAGATGAGATTTTGAAAGTAGGGCTGGGGATCTAGCTGCACATTTTCTAAATCTCCTGCTTTGAAATCTCAGGTGAGTTCTGAACTTCTACTCAAATTTTTTGCTTCGAGCTGTGACTAGTGAGAATTCTGCAGGCTGGAATGCAGAAGAGAGAATTCTGCTGCAAAAATAATCCAGAAGGGAGGGGTCAGTTTCACATATCTAACTTTTTTTTTCAAAAAGTCTTTATTTTATGGGATTAATATTGCTGATGTGAAGCGTTCACAAATCATGAGTTGAACCCCCCCAGAAACCTACAAGAGAGGCTGAAAAAATCCTGAGATTGCAGATACATAATACATTTTAGGGTCTTTTTATTTGCCTTGGTTTTTTTCAGTCTTTATGGTTCACTCTGATCACATTTTCAAACACTTCTCAGCAACCATGAGGGCTAGAATTTTTTTTTATATGAAAGCTGCTATTCTCACATAATCACATGCCTCAAGTTACTACAATACACCAGTTTTCACAAGAATTGACATTACTGTACTATTACATATTGTTATACACCTCCGTATTTATTGCTTGCCTTCTTTTTATTACCTAGCCTGACATATTCCAAAAATGGCCCTTTAACATATTTTTCTGTTGTTTCTTGTTATGTTTTCAAGTGGTGAACAATAACACCTGTAAAAACGCTGCCTTTTATAGGCCTGTCACATGACTCCATGAATTATAAATCAGTGATTCAATAAAATATTTTATCTGATGGAGAGCAAGGGCTGCAATTAACATGCTGCTTTTCTGCCTGCAAAGCCAGGATTATGATGCGATTGCTAATGCCTGATTCTTGCAAACTAGCTTGTGCCGTTGTTAACTGTGATTGCGGCTCAGGCGTTATCCAATGGTCAGCAGTGTAAATTATTAGTGTTTATTTGAGAGCAATCAACTTTATATTCCACTCTAGCAATTCCTGTTGCTCATTTCCCTGCTTTTATGGCATTTTCATTTAAAAAGCAAAGATAATTTTATACACCGCCCCCCCCCCGCCCCTGCCATGCATCTATGTTTCATATTGCCTCTCTGATGTTTGCAGCTCCCACCCTCTTGTGTGATGAGATAGCACCCTTTACTTTGTACTGAATAGTTTGATGAAAACATCTCTAGAATATTGTTAGCTTGCCCTTGGAGGGGGGCAATGTGTCCTTGCTTTCTTTGAGGAATGTGCTTGTACCATTCATGGTATCAGCATGGTCTGGACTGTGCTGGCGTGTTCTGTGCCTGTGTATTCCTGCAACACTAGCTCTATTCTTGCCAGTTTGTGATGTCTCTTAACTTTGCTTCATAAGAAGAGGGCTTCACTGCTGCCTGAGCTCAGACCTCAGGTCCTGGCCCATCGTACTTGGCCTTAAGTCTTTGGTTCTAACTTTTTACTACAGTCCCCCATTTTTTATTGTTATATGGGGAGGATGTTTACCCAGCATCCCAAAAAAACATAATGCATGGCCTACAGATAATCCAGTGGGCTAACCACTGTTTTATGGCCACCTTACCTTACCTCACCTCATGTTTCACCTGTCCCTTAGTTTGCACATTTCTTTGTATGAGTGCTGGACAGATTTTATTTACCAATTATTTTGAGGTTTTTATGGGGTCCCTGGGAATGTTAGGCCTGGGACTTTGGCCAAGGAATGTAGCTTTAGGACTGAGCCTTGGGGACCACTTATATGGATACGGTATGTAGATATATACGAATGTGTATAGTATATATGTGTAGTGAGTATGTGTACATATAACACAACCTTACATTTCCTTTTTCAGTTTGATGTTATAATTTGGCCCTTTCACTTTGATATCATAGATAAAAACATAACAATTCCGTTGCTTTCACACAATAGCCAAATTCAAAAGTGTATATGTCTAACACCACTTTTTTAAAAAAAATTGGTGTTATAGTTCAGCTTTTTTTCTTTCGGTGCATCTACACTTATAAATTAGTTTGACTTAAGCAGGCTTAAATCAACTTAATTTAATCCACGTCTACACTGGGCTTTCCTTAATTCAACTTAAGGTGCTCCTTCAGTCAAATTAAGAAAAAACTAGTTTGAATTAATAACACCTCATTATAATTCGAACTAGTGTCTAAGTCGACTTTTTAAAAGTCGACTGAGCCAGTGGAGACGCCCTAAGGTGACTTGGTTGACATAGGGCAGGGGGGACAAGGGAGCATCACATGGCTTCCTGGCAGAAGTGAGCCACTGTGGCTCCCTTGTGCTGGGGAGCCCCTGCTCCCTTCTCCCCAGACCTGCAGCTTCCCTGCCAGGGGAGCCGTGGTCCTGGGGAGAAGGGCTCCCAGCCAGGGCTCCAGCAGGAGGGGATCCCCTGCTGGAAATCTTACTGGAGAGCCCGGGAGGTGGGCAGCTGGTCCAGGCAGAGCCATGCGTGCGCCAGCTGGCTGTCCCGGGACCAAGAAGCCGCTCCCGGCTCATCCCGGCAGAGCTAGCTGGTGCACAGCTGGCTCTGCTGGACCAATGAGGGGCGGGCACTCTCCCAGCTCCCTTCTTTCCAGGACCCCCGTGGGTACCGGCAAAAAGGGAGCTGCCGTGCCCTTTTTGCCGGGACCCGTGGGTGTCCTGGAGAGAAGGGAGCCGCTGGCTCCATTCTTGCCGGGACTGCTTGGTCCTGGCTAGGAGGAAGTGCGGGGCTCCCTTCGGCCAGGACCGCTCAGGTCCTGGCTAGGAGGGAGCCCCGCGCTCCCTCCTAGCCAGGATGGTGCTCCAGCTCCCAGGAAGCCTCCAGAGGCTTCTCACCAGCTGGAGGCCGCCATGCTCCAGCTGTTTGGGGAGGCCCGGGGGCTTCGCTAAACAGCTGGAGTGCTAGCAATTGCCCGCACGGCATACTCCGGCTGTTTGGGGAAGCCTCTGTGCCTCCCCAAACAGCTGGAGTGCCAGCAATTGCCGGCACAGCGCACTCCAGCTCCCGGGAAGCCTCCAGAGGCTTCCCGGGAGCTGGAGCGCTGGCAATTGCCGGAACGACTGCCCTCCAGCTCCCGGGAAGCCTCCAGAGGCTTCCCAGGAGCTGGAGTACGGTCACAACCAGAAGGGAGCCACAGGGCTCCATTCTGTCCCAGATCTCTGGGGTCCCGGCAGAAAGGAGCCCACGCTCCCTTCTAGCCGGAGCCCCGCGGGTCCCAGCAAGAAGGAAGCGGCAGCTTCCTTTTTGCTGGGACCTGCGGGCGTCCCAGGGAGAGGGGAGACGCCGGCTTCCTTCTAGCCGGGACCACTCGGTCCCGGCTAGAAGGGCTCCCTTCTGCCCCGGACCTGAGCGGTCCCGACTAGAAGGGAGCCAAGCGGTCCGGGGCAGACGGGAGCTCCACGCTCCCTTTTGCCCCAGACCGCTCTGGGGCTTGCTGGCTCTCCTTGGACCTAACTAGTCGACTTAGAGAGTCTAGTATAGACTAAAGTTTTTATTTTTAAATGAAAACTGAGTTTCTCCTGAATTCACATGACTCCAGAAGCTGGGGCTTTAAGAAAAGACATCTGACCTCAAAAGTCATGTGATAAAAATCAAAAGATCTGGCAGTCCTGCAACTTAGACATTCACTATGCTCAAGTGCTTTCTTCGTTTCCTATGGCTGAGAGCAAACACTGGCATGATGGCACTTCTACATGGCTCACAAGCGCCTCAGAGAAATGATGCTGGTACCTCAAGGGCAGAAATGAGTTAGAGACAAGTGACAATTAATAGCCTTGGTACAATGGGGCAAAGGGGGACAGGGACCCTGGCAGAGCATGCCAGGCTGTGGCTGTGCCAGCCACCCTGGCAGGGAGGGCAGTGGGGAAGCCCTGGAGCCCCCTAAGTCAACTTAAAGTCGACTTAAGGCTCCTCCACGTCCACACTGGCTAAGTCGACTTTAGAAAGTCGACTTTAAATGAGGTTTTATAAAGTCGACTTAATTTTTCCTTAAGTCGACTTAAGCAGCTGCTTAAGTCGACTTAAGGAAAGTGTAGTTGTAAACGCAGAGTAAATTAAGTCGACTTAATTTGTAAGTGTAGACGCACCCACAGAGTCTGTGTCCTGTCTTTTCCCTCCTGAGCGCTTCTCCCCACACCTTGCACACCCGTGACCTTTAATGGCAGCACAGCACTTTGCATTTTGATGGGCCCTTTCCCTGTCAGGCTCTCAAAGCATGCTTGTGGTATATTTCAGCTACTCTCTGGTTTCACTGATCTCCCTCTGAAGAATTAGTTTAAAAATATTTCAATCAGCTCTGGGTTGGGACTTTTTTCATTTAAAATTGTATATTGCCTGAGTCCAGGGGCATTGCTGGATAGCAAAAAGATCCAGGGCTCTGGCCCTCAGCCCACCCCTGCCCCCAAACCCCCACTCCAGCCCTCCTAACTCCCCAGCTTTCCCCATCTTCACTCCACCCCCCTTCAGCCCCCAAACCCCCTCCACACCTCCCCAGGCCCCTCTGTCCCTAACCCCCACTCATCCCCCAACCTCCTCCATCCCTCTCCAGCCCCCCACCTAGTCCCCCTCCAGCCATTCATAATCCCCTCCACCCCTCCCCAGCCCCCACCAGTCTCCTTGTCCCCATGTCCCCTCCACCCCTCTCCAGGCCTCTAACTCCATCCATCCCTCTCCAGCCCCCCATGAAGTCCCCACTCCTGCCGTGCATAGTCCCCTCCACCACTACCCAGCCCCCACCCAGTCTCCTTGTCCCCCCCACCCCTCTAA
>ML686139.1:1742014-1755538 GCA_007922175.1 Pelusios castaneus | reverse complement strand
GGACCGCATGGCTTCCTTCTTGCCGGGACGGAAGGGAGCCCCATGATCCCTTCTTGCCGGGACCTGAGTGGTCCCAGCAAGAAGGAACCTCTGCCCTAAATCAACTAAGTTGACTTAGGGCGTCCACACTGCTTAAGTCAACTTTAAAAGTCGACTTAAGCTTCAAAGTCGACTTTATACGAGGTGTTATAAAGTCGACTTTGAATTTCCTTACGTCGACTTAAGCAGCAGCTTAAGTCGACTTAAGGAAATGCCAGTGTGGACGCAGAGTAAATTAAGTCGACTTAATTTACTAGTGTAGACACACCCAATGTGTGGCTATGGACCCTTTCTGAATCAAAGTGTAAATTGATTGCTAAGCTTAAAGACAGTAGTCAGTTGGGTCCCAGGTTGTGCCATGAAGGACCAAAAGTCAAAGACGTTGCCTAAAAATGTAGTCACCAAGTTTAACATGTATCCCAAAGCCTCATAGTGGTAACTGTCTTTAGGACCTAACGGTCAGGCTTGGGGAAGGGTGATCCCATGCACAGCTACTGGTTACACATAAGAGGGAGATGACCAAATCCTACGGCCATGTCAGTGCTTCATGCGTGTTTAGGGTATTGCCCAACATGTTGTTTCCTCCCCAGAATTACCAAAATCTTGGTGTAGGAAAATAAAGCTCCAGGAGGCCGAAGAATGAAAAGTTCTTTTTGTGGTTTAAGGTCAAGACTGTGCTCCTTCACAGGAAGGTTGGTCCTACCTTGCTTTCAGGGAAGACATGACTCTGTTTTCTGGGGAGCTCCACACAGCTGAAGGAACATCTGCTACATCCATCAGCAAGAGTTACCTGCACCCCACAACAGCTAGTGTCTGTGGTTGTGATCCGGGGATGACATTATCTGTGTTGTGCGTCCAACATGGATTGTCTGTTTGGCTGTGTGCATGTGTTCCAGTTTACATGTTCCCTCAGGATTACCCCTGGTTTAGACTTCAAGTGGGGACTCTGTTAGCCCAGCAGTCTGAAGCCTAAACATACCAGGTGCTAGAGGTCATTTGAAGTAACACTCATGATCGAAGAAACTGACATGAGCATGGATCTTTGAAAAAACAAAGGTGCCAGGCTAGGCTTTATTGCAATGTAGCACAATGGTAAATGACCTATATCAACAGGTACACTGACAGCACTCATGCTCTTAATACAATGGAACAGCTTAACTGATGGCAGGACTCTCTGTCACTCCCTCAGCTGCACAAAATCTATTCTCTCAGACTCCTACTTTTATATCCTGCTCAGACCATTTAGTTGGCCCCTTTAGCACCAGAAACTACTCTCTTTGATGTTGAAAATTATGTTGATTGGTCCAGACACCCCTTTCTTAATGCCATCTATTACCTTATTTGGGCCCCACACCACTAAATATCTCCATCTATCAAGGTGTCATGGCTTGGCCAAAACATCCCTTCTTATCCTTTTGATACTAGGCTGACCTGATACCTCCCACCTTTAAGGTACTTTTCCACTCTTATGAGTTTCAGTTTACTTCTTGCCAATTTCAGTGAAATCAGATTTTTACAACCTGACTCCTGCCAACTTGATCATTTATCCAGCTCAGGCCTACTGTTTTGGCCTGTTTCACTAGGCCTAGGGTCTCATTCCTGTCCATTTCTGTAAATCCTGTTATTCTAAACTTTTACTTTCCCCCACAATGCCAAGGGGACAGCTATTGCCTGACCCTGCCTTGTCCTATCCCTCCCCCACCAGGCTGGGATTTTCTGTGCTGGAACGAAACAGTCATGGGGCTCCAAGAATGGCTAGAGACATAAGCACACAGGTCCTGTGCACTCTATCCTCAGCATCCCAGGTGCATTCACAGACCAGCTATGACTGCAGTTACCCACTTCTGACATCATCAAAGCTGCTAAATGATTTCACTTGCCTGACACTAACTCCCCATCCCCACCAAATGACTATGCAGACGTAATCCAGGGGTAGAGAGTGAGTTATCTGAGGAAACAGCAGCAGCAAACCCACAGCAGCAAAGGCCACTAGATCGTGTTTTCCATGTTCACCTCAAACTTTAGCTTTCCATTTTCTGAAGGATCAGATGGGCTGAGATAAGAAATAGGATCTGGATGGGCTGGCATTTGTGCTTCTCCGTTCACAGACTATGTCATATTTGTTTAGTTTCCCAAAGCAATTTTCTCCCAGTTGCAGAAGACACTGATTTCCTTACAGGCACACAATGGCTCTTAATTATCACTGCAGAAGGCTGCGGGGGGGATATGTGGGCACTGCTGAATTGCCGAGAAGGGACTGGAAATACTGAAGGGATTAGGCTTTTGTGTGGTTGATACTTTGCTTTTGTCTGACAATATTATTTGAGGCACGTCTCAGGCAACACAGAGCCGAGATGTAAATGCATTGTTCTTCTTTGTCCCTATTGTGGCTGAAAACCAGAAGTGGTGGAACAGCACAGAGAGATTTCCATCTGACAGGAGTCTAGAAAATTCACTGTCACCAACGGTCCCAATTCAAAGGATGGGGAGAGATGGGAACATTGGTCTGGGCTGCAGGGAGGCAGGGTCCTCCACTGTCAACCCTCCCCTAGCGCTGGTGCCTAGGCTGTTTTAACAGGAGCCTGGTGCCGGGGGAGGAAGAGAAAGCTTCCTTGTAGCTTTTAACCCAGCAGTGAGGGTCTCCAGTCATGGAGTCCTGGTTCCTCCCCTGCCTAAGACAGATTCGCTAATCACTGTGCTCTGGGATATTCCTTTGGGAGCAGGGGAGCTCCCACAGTTTCTCTTGTTGAAGCTATTCCACTGAGGAAAAATAATGAAAACCAGTTCATTAGAGTAGGGGGCTGGACTGAACTGGTTTTAATTCCTTCTCCACAGCTGAGTACTCTGCCCAGCAGGCTCCAGTCAACTCTCATGCCAGCTCTCTCTTGCTTTCCGGCCCAATGCTTCCTTCAGTATTTATCCCCAGTGCAACAGCTTCAACAGGAGAGATGGAGGGGATAGCACAGCCCAGTGAGAGAAGCTCTCACCTAGGAGGGGGAGGGACCCACCCTGGTCAAAGTCTCAGGCAGAAAAGGAACTTGAACTGGGGGTGTCTCCCATTTGAGTACCTTAACCCCCTAGGCTACAAGTGCCAAGTGCCACCTCCCCTCTGGTCTGGTTTATGTAGGCTTG
Organism: Pelusios castaneus; assembly: GCA_007922175.1. Taxonomy (NCBI): domain Eukaryota; kingdom Metazoa; phylum Chordata; order Testudines; family Pelomedusidae; genus Pelusios; species Pelusios castaneus. The sequence goes on along the minus strand of ML686139.1, from coordinate 1,752,367 downwards.
GCTACAGGGACATGAACCAGGGACCAAGGCCTACGTGTGTCAATCAGATCAGGCCCCACAGGCAAGATAGGCAGAGGAAGGCCTGGTGAGGCCTCCACGTGCTTGGGTCTGAGGTGCACATGCCCACCCACTCTAAGGAGGTTTGAGGGCTCCAGTGGAGGCGCTGAGAGAGGTTAGGTGCCTGCAGGCTTTTGTGAATCCTGGTGGGACTGATTCTGGGATTTAGGTGCCTTACATGGCAGCTAGGTGCCTATATGTTGTGAATCCAGCCCTATAGGAAATCTGTGGGCAGCGCCGTCTCTAGAGGTGGGTGGGGCCCAAGGCAAATTGGCCTGTATGAGACCCCCCCCCCCCCCCCAGCCCCAATCCTGGCTTCACACCACCCTCCCAGCCCTGTGCCATCCCCTGACCCCCGATCTGGCCTCGTGCCCCACAAGCCCCGTTCCTGGCCTCACACTCCCACACCCACCCTTGCCACCCGACCCCTTTCTTGGCCTTCCGCCTGCCCCCCGCAGCCCTTATCCTGGTCTTACACTGACCCCTACCCTGCGCCACCCGCTACCCTGCGCCACCCGCCACCCTGTGCCACCCCCCATCCCTACACCACTCCCTGGCCTCACACTGCCACCCGCACCCTGATCCCAGGCTCACATTGCTCCCCCCCCACTGGGTCTGATCCCGGCTTTGCACCGCCACTGCCCTGCATTGTCTCTATGGTGTGGAAGCGTGGGGCCCACCAAACAGTGGGGCCTGGGGCAGTTCCCCCATTTGAAGGGTCTGCCCTTTTCAAGCAGAAAAGGCTTGAACTGAGGTCACTCCCCTGCCCCCCAGTCACGCCAGTCACCTCCATATCACCACAAAAGCGCTCCCCTGAGGCAGCAACCTTGGAACAAATATGTCACTGCACCAAGCAGCTGGGCAAGGAAGCAAAGCAATGGGGGACACAGCTTGTTAAGGAGAAATATTATTAGAACCAATCTAAAATATGAGGTTGTGTAAATTATGGCCTCTTTGGCAGCAGTAGCTTGTATAATATTTACAGCACACCAATTTTACAAGTTTATTTATTCTGCTCTTCACCAACAGTGCCACCCTAGCATAAGAACTACTGTTTTATGCAGCACTCAGGGGCTCGGACGTCCCTGAATCAAAATTTACTCTTAAAACCAAACTTTTGGACAGGTACAGAGACAAGACTGGCTTAATACACAGAAGTAGAGACAGCACCAAATACCATAATGATCTGCCAGAAGAAGAGGAGAGAGGGAAAAGGATATTTATTTTTAGCCTTTTTTCCATACATTAAAATCCCAGTGAAGTCCATTTGAAAAGGAACATGAATTCTGCAGACTACAGAGCTCATAATCAATACACATGGCTAGCACAAGATGGCAGCAACTTGGAAGCCTCGTTACACCATGTCTGCATCACAGTGAAATATTAGGAGCTGTGCCTTCCACTCTTGCACTTACTGAGCATCAAGATTTAATCCAGGCTGAGGGCAGATTTTGTCAGCTTGCTGAGAGCTCTCGCCTAAGAGATATGCTGAAAGGAGTGAGAATAATGGAACTGATTCATCTGAAGCAATTAGAGCAGAGCCAAGATGAGTGGTATAAACAGAGTGATACAAGGCTGCTTTTCATCAGTGCAGCAGGGATGGTGCTTTCCACATGTGTTGAGGCCCAAGGGCATGTCTACCCCATAGCCCAAAGTGTGACTGATTGCAGCAGGAATAGACATACTGCAGAGACCTTTGACCACATCAGGTGGAAATAAAAATAGCAACATGGGCTGCAGGTTGAGTTGTATGTCCCTAACCAGGACCCTGGGTATAAACTGGAGTGGTTAGTCTGCATCACAGTTTGTCCTGCTGCAGCCTCGTTGCTGTTGTCATCGAGTATGTCTCCACATGCTTCAGTCACAGCTCTGACTGCAGTGCAGACATACGGTAAGTCTCCTGTTCTGATGGGAACACAGCACCCGAAGAACTGATGGGACATTTCATTCTACATGTGAATGGGAGTCTCTGCTCACCAGTGATTTTCAGAGATGGCTTAAATGTGGGAGCAGGAGAAAGCAATTATTAACTAATACAAGGACAGGAAAGGCAAATCTGCAATTCTCTTTCTTACACCAGAGAATGAGAGTTGGGCTGTCTTCTGCTCCAGCTGGGTGAACCAGTGGGAAAACTATTCCCACACACTCTTACACATTATCTATGGCCTTTGATTCAGCAGTACTCACACCCATTCAGGCACACAGCTGTTTGCACAAATGTTTGGGGAATGTGTGTTCATTATTAAGTCGACTTAACAAAGTGGTTTCCCTTAACCAGGACTTAGCAAGTCGACCTAACTTATGCGTCCACACTGGGCTTAGGTCGACCTAAGGAAGGGTTAGGTCAACCTAAGTAGGGTTAGTTCGAATACCCTGCAGTTCTTATTAAGTCAATTTAAGCCTTCATTAGGTCGACTTAAGGAAGCCCCTTAAGTTGACCTAATGAAAGCCTAGTGTGGACATGGATTAAGTTAGGTTGACTTAAGCCTCCTTAAATCAACCGAACTTGCCAGTGTAGACATAGCTATAGACTCTATTGTCAGAAGGGACTAGTGTGATCACCTAATCTGACCTCCTGCACAATGCAGGCCATAAAATCTCACCCATCCACTCCTGCAATAAGTCTCTAACCAATGGCTGAGTTACTAAAGTCCTCAAATCATGATTTAAAGACTTTAAGATACAGAGACTCCACTAAGAAGTGAGCCACTCCCAATGCTACAGAGGAAGGCGAAAAACCCCCAGAGCCCTAGCCAATTCCCCTAGGGGAAAATTCCTTCCTGATCCCAAATATGGCGATCAGTTAAACCCTGAGCATGTGGGCAAGTCTCACCAGTCAGTCACCCAAGAAAGAATTCTCTGTAATAACTCAGAAACCACCCCATGTACCCTCCCTTCTTAGGCCACTGGCATATCCACCACTAGTAGCCAAAGATCAATCAATTACCAAACTAGGCCATCCCATCATACCATCCCCTCCATAAATATATCAATATTCCTGTTAATACAACCCAGAATGGTGTTTGCTTTTTTTTGCAACACTGTTGACTCATATTTAGCTTGTGGTCCAATATGACACCCACATCCCTTTCTGCAGTACTCCTTCCTAGGCAGTCATTGCTCATTTTGTACATGTGCAATGGATTGTAGACAGCCTTTAGCAGCCAAATCTAACATAGCTTGCAGTGACCACCTTAGAGCGGTATTGGGCTAGATTTCTGTGCTTCCTGTGAGAGGGCGAGAAGCTGGACTGTGGATTTCTTTGTTGGCCCTGGAATTGATTCTGGGAACTGCCTCAGGGAAGAGAAGACTTCCACAGAAAGCCAGGATCTCCCTTCCAGAGACTGTGCCCAGAATCCATTAAGTGTGGGCTCCTAGCCCAGTACTATCTGCTCTGAGAGCATGAGACATGGGAATATTTTGACTCTCCTGTATCATCTTGCCCAGCTTAGGGCTGAATTGCACCCTCATGGTGAAAACTACCAGCAAGGTCTGTGTGGGAGGAGCACTCCTTGCAGAGTCTTACCCCAATCACCAGGCAGAGGTGCAGGGTTCTCCCACACACCCCAAAACTCCCAGGGATCAGTACTGATCTGGGGGGGTGAATTCACAGATAGGCAAGGTGTTAGCCACATCTGTACTTCAGCCTGTGCCAGGCACTGATCTCTTGGATGCACTCACTTGCACAATACATGCCTGCTCTTGTGAGAAAGGTGGTAACAAAAACTGGAAGCAACAGAGAGCTAAGTCCCATTAAACTAGTCTCAGGATCCAGGCTATGAGAAGATTGCAGCCTGCGGATCAGAACATTTCACCAAAAGCAGCATAAATATCCCATTGTTTCTTCTGACATTTCAGCAAGGAAATAAAAATGAAGCCCCAACGGGGCCCTGTGCATGACAAAGATTAAGCACAGGAAGTGGCAAGGAATAAAGTTGTTGCCATAAGAGAACCCGAAAGCCAGAGGCGCTTCTCTAGTCAGAGAGAAGAGCCTGAAATACAAAGAACTGGGACTTCAACCAACGTTCAGGAAATGGACTGTGAGAACAGGCCTTTATCTAGGGCAGTGGGAACCCATTGTGCTGCAGTCAAGGGTGGATTACCACATGGTCTACGGGCCTGTGCCCAGGGGCCCCCACGTCATGGGCTCCCTGGATCCAGAGGCTGGGCTCTGCACTCCTGCACCTGGGCTGGCTAGTCCATCCCCATGGGTGGGGCGGGCTGGTGTATGGTCACTACCTTGGAGGCAGGGCCAGCTGGCGAGCTGTATAGCCTCTGGCATGGCCTTCCAAGGCCCATGGGGTGCCACACTGAAAGATGCACTGCACACCTTTCCGGGGCTGGCACAGAAAGAGGCCTGTGGCCCCATGGCCCAGAGACAGCCCACCCGCAGGCCACCGTGGTGGGGGGCCAGGGCCCTAGGCTGGAGCAGGGCCACCACTTGGGGCCAGGGCCACTGGTGGGGGGCCGGGGCCTCAGGCTGGGGAGATTCCACCGATGGGGGCAGCCTTGGGCCCCAAGGCCCCTTAATCCAGTCCTGGCTGCAGTCTCATAGAAGCACGCCTCTGCCTCCCTTGATCTGTTAGCATTTCGATAGAATGTACATGGGACATCCCTCTTTGTATCTTGTGCTGGCCTTCATCAGAGTTGCATTTCAACTCCAAAAGCAATCATGCCACAATGCACTGAGAAGATGCTTCTGCCAGCCCCACTAATCTGCAATGAGAATCAAATGACGTTGAAAAAGAAACGTGTGTGCCTTGCATCATCACATCTGACATGTCCCTCAGCACTTGTCTGCCATGTCAGACTGCATATCTAATCCATGATACGCCCAGCCTTTGATTCCCAGATGACTTCTCTCATTACCAGTTCCTGCCTTTTTCTATCTTCTATACAAATATTTCCGCTGGGCATGCCAGCTGCACACTTATGTACGTACCTTCATGATCAGAAAGCAAACTCCAGGAGTAAAGATTTGTTTTATCTTTAGAAATCAGTATAGAAGTGCCCTCACTCTCCTCTATTTTCACTGTAGGCCTCTCTCTAGACTGCTACCATCACTTTCATATATTCACAAGGGCCTTGGCAATTCTTTAGACTTGGGACACTGAATAAATTTGTAGATCACTGTCAAAATACTGTTTCCTATTACCATTAGCAAACATTTCTGCCCATTTTCTTCTCATGTCCTTCCACCATGATCAGATTTTTTCCAGTGTGGGGAACATGCTACGGTCAGGTGTATAGCCCTGCCAAGATTCCCCATGGTGCACAGTTCCCCCAGGAGCCAGCAGACTTGCTGCACATTTCAACATCCTCGGCGGATATCTCGAGCTGTGCACATCACATTTCCCATCATGAACATTGGTGATTTTTTAAACAGTTCCACTAGTTAAAGAGGCTTTTCCACTGAGTGCCACAATGTAGCCATGGAGATGTCTGATATCTTAAACTCGTCATACTCATTCCATTTTGCTTGTGACAGCGCTCCTTCTTAGTTGGCACCACAGGGACCCACAGAAGAAGTGTTGACACCATGGGCCCTGTCAGGTTCTCCAAATCTCCAAATCCTACTGAACACTGACCCCGTGATAGAATTTCTGTCTATTACCCTGCCACAGTGACCTTCAGTGCACCTTTGCCGTCATGCAGGCTGACGGATTCAACATTCAACAGCAAGAGGTAAACAGCACGAACTGCGTTGTAGGCCTATAAAAGAGCAGCACAACTACCTGCAGGGGAGAACTAAAACAAAGCCGGGAGCTGAAATGACATTTTAATGGCGGGGGAAATGGCTCTGGACACTGAAACCTTTTATTTGAAGGCATGCAGGCAAGCGTTTGGGTTTGCAGATGCATGGGGCTTTCATCAGCAGAAATTCTCTGCTAACCTAAGCCAGTGGCAGAGTTTTCATGTGCCAGCCACCATCTGAAGGCTGATACACTGAGGATTGGCCTGGGGACCCACAATGCTAAAAACATGAGATGTCACAGCTTGCGCTAAAAATGACTCACAGCATGCGATGACAGATGAAGCACTAGTGCACGAGTGTAGATAGGTAATTTTGCTCCCCCCCACCCCCATGTGCTACACCTGGGTCACTAGGCAGTGGGTCCCTTCTGGGATGGGAAATCAGTGCTCCCCTCCCTCTGGTTCCAACAAGGATGCCAGTGCTTCAGGATCCAGGCAGAGTACTTTGCTGTGCTCCCTGCTGGAGTCAGGGGAATGGAGAACTGATCTCCCATACCCATGGCTGCAGCAAGGAGCCTGCACTGGTCTTGTAGCCCACCTGGGTCCTTAGGCAGCAGTTCCCTTCTGCAGCCAGCAGGGGAGCTGTGGGCCACTTTGAAAGACCCACAGGCCACTTTTGGCTCCTAGGCCATGGGTTGGGAACCACTGGCTTATGGCAACCCCTCTACGCCAGTGATGTACAGAGACTGGGCTGCACACAGGTGCAGCCCCCATCGCCCTGTTTGTTGCAGATCGGGGAGCATCTCAACACCAGATTCTGTTAGGCTCATATGGGGAAAGCCATTGGGCACAACCTGGGGCAGGACCATGAGAATCCACCCTTGCAAAGAGTGGACCCCAGTGGTGGAGGTGCAAAGGGGAAGAAGCTAGGCGCTGAACTAGTGGCTGTAGAAGGTGGCCTTGTGTTGTAGGGCTAGAAGTGAATTCCATAATCCTGATCCCTTGCACAAGGCCCAAATGCTATGCAGGCCAAGCGTAATTTCACCCCAAGTACTGAGGCAGCACACGCAAACCCAATAGTGATGCAGTTTGAATGTTAAGTCAAGAAAAGCGGAAGAGAAAGTGCCTACAAGATTGTTATCTCAGGCACGCTGCCCCTCTGATTAATTTTCTACAGTCATTTCTTTGTTAAACATTGACAGCATCTTGGTGTAGTGTTTCATATTTCTGCTTTTCTTGTTAAATGTACAAGGAGTGCATTTTAACATGCAAGAGCCTCCTGAAAGAAAATTAAATACACAATATGGTTTGAAAGAAAGTGCCTAGTGAGGTGTCAGAACATAAATCACTTGCTTTCTATCCCCACCATGCTGCAGAGGATGGATAAAGTACTGCGGACTAGGAGTGCAAAAGAAATCTGTTGCAGAAAAAACCATCATTCTCCTAAATATATGTTAGCGAAACCATAAGTGGTTTTTTCAATTTTTCCTTGAAAGTTTCATAGATCTGTGAGCTGATCTTACCGTCAATTGTTCATACAACTCCTGGGCCACATTAGGAGTTGCAGCAATGAATCTATATTTATAAATTACCCTTCTTGCATATTCCAAAGGGGTAGCCGTGTTAGTCTATTGTAGAAAGATAACAGAGTCCTGTGGCACTTTTAAAGACTAACAGATTTATTTATCGCATGAGCTTTCGTGGGAGAAAACCCCACTTCGTCAGATGCTTTGAAGATGGGAAACTTACAGAATGGGAGGAAATTAAATGCAGGGGAGTGTATGACATAGGATCAGGTCAGGCTGTAACAGCAAATCAAAATAGGTGTTAGGATTCAAACACTGCGGAACAGCACATAGAGGAAGGTGAGGTCAAATCACCTGTTGTAATGAGAGAAAAATCCATAGTCCCTGTTTAACCCCAAGACAACTGAGTCAAATTTGCATATAAGTTCGAGTTCTGCAGTTTCTCTTTGAAGCTGTGATTTGTTATTCATCTGTTTCAACACAGCTATTAACAAGTCGTCAAGGGAGTGAGCAGAGAGATTGAAGTGTTTCCCTATTGGTTTTGTAGTGTTGCAATTTCTGATGTCAGATTTGTGTCCATTTATTCTTTGGCGCAGCGACTGTCCTGTTTGTCCAATGTATAAGGCAGAGGGGCATTTCCGGCACATGATGGCATAAATCACATTGGTGGATGAGCAGGTGAAGGAGCCCTTGATGGAGTAGGTGGCTTGATTTGGTCCTGTGGTGGTGTCTTCAGTGTAGATATGAGGGCAAAGTTGGCAGCGTGGTCTGTTGCAGGGATATGTTTCTGCTTTAGTGTTTCTGTTGTATGATCTGTAGTTGCTGGTAAGTATCCTTTTAAGGTCAGGGGGCTGTCTGAAAGCAAGGAGAAGTCTGTCTCCCAAGGCTTGAGAGAGTGAGGGATCATCTTGTAAAATGGGCTGTAGATCTTTGATGATGTGTTGAAGAGGTCTGGCTTGGGGGTTGTAGGTGGTGACCAGTGGCGTTCTGTTGTTGTTTTTCATGGGCTTCTCCTGCAGTAGTTGACTTCTGGGTACCCATCTGGCTCTGTCAATTTGTTTCTTCACTTCTGCGGGTGGGTACTGTAGTTTTAAGAATGCTTGGTAGAGATTATGAAGGTGTCTGTCTCTGTCTAAAGGGTCAGAGCAAATGCGGTTATATCTTAGGGCTTGACTGTACACAATGGATCGTGTGGTGTGTCGAGGATGAAAGCTCGAGGGATGTAGGTAACTATAGCGATCAGTAGGTTTGCGGTATAGGGAGGTCTTTATGTGCCCATTGCTAATTTGCACTGTAGCATCCAGAAAGTGGATCTCTTGTGTGGAGTGTTCCAGGCTAAGTTTGATTGTGTTGTGGAAATTGTTGAAATCTCTATGGAAATCTTCAAGGGCATCTTTACCATGGGTCCAGATGATGAAGATGTCGTCAATATAGCGTAATTAAAGTAGAGGTGCTTTGGGATGAGACGTGAGGAAACGTTGTTCTAAATCGGCCATAAAGATGTTGGCATATTGTGGGGCCATTCGAGTACCCATAGCAGTGCCACTGACTTGAAGGTATAAATTATCTTCAAATCTGAAATGGTTGTGGGTGAGTACAAAGTCACAGAGGTCAGCCACAAGTTTAGCTGTGGCATCATCTTGGATAGTTCTTCTAACATCTTGTAATCCATCCTTGTGTGGGATGTTAGTGTAAAGAGCCTCTACGTCCATAGTGGCCAGGATGGTATTTTCTGGAAGACCGTCAATGGATTGGATTTTTCTCAGGAAATCTGTAGTGTCTCTCAGATAGCTAGGTGTGTTGATAGCATAGGGTCTTAGGAGAGAGTCCACATAGCCAGATAATCCTGCTGTAAGCATGCCAATGCCTGAGATGATGGGGCGTCCAGTGTTTCCTCTTTTATGTATTTTTGGTAGTAGATAGAATATCCCTGGATGGGGTTCTGGCGATGTGTCTGTCTTGATTTGTTCTTGTGCTGCTTTGGGGAGTTTCTTGAGTAGGTGTTGTAGTTCCTTTTGGTATTCCTCAGTGGGGTCAGAGAGGAGTGGTTTGTAGAACGTTCTATTGGACAGCTGTTTATAAGCTTCCTGATCATAATCCGATTTATTCATGATGACGACGGCACCTCCCTTGTCAGCCTCCTTAATAATAATGTCAGAGTTGTTTCTGAGGCTCTGGAGGGCATTGCACTCTGCATGGCTGAGGTTGTGGTGTAAGTGAATTTATATGCAAATTTGACTCAGTTGTCTGGGGGTTAAATAGGGACTATGGATTTTTCTCTCATTACAACAGGTGATTTGACATCACCTTCCTCTGTGCTGTTCCCCAGTGTTTGAATCCTAACACCTATTTTGATTTGCTGTTACAGCCTGACCTGATCCTATGTCATACACTCCCCTGCATTTAATTTCCTCCCATTCTGTAAGTTTCCCATCTTCAAAGCGTCTGACGAAGTGAGATTTTCTCCCACAAACGCTCATGCGATAAATAAATCTGTTAGTCTTTAAAAGTGCCACAGAACTCTGTTATCCTTCTTGCATAGTACCACTCGCAGCCCGACACTAAGACACATGGTTAAAACTATTGTCTGTGACAAACCCAAGGGCAGTGCAGAATACGTGCAATAGTTCACGGTGTCTCCTGGGAGTTGGGATGTGCAAGGTATTTCACTTGTATTGACTTGTCATCCAGAGGGGTCCTCCACCTTTCAGCAGTCCCAGAGGCAGCAAATTCAACCCCTGGGAGGAAACAGAGCACCAACGGCACCTGCACATTCAGAAAGAAGCTAGATCCAGCCCTCTGAAGTGCCGCAGAGAGGATGGATGCACCAGAAGGGGGTCTTTCAGGTAACTGTGATACTAGCTTGGGACCCTGGAGAGCTTTATCCTGACCACAGGACAATAGGACTTTATTTTCTCCATTCAGAGCCTTGGTGATCCTGTCCTTTTCCAGGGGAATTAGAAGAGGGAAGGGGTTATTGGCTTTCAGAGGCAGTAGAACAGGACTTTCACTATCAGAGCTGTGGAGATTAGATAGATAGATAGATAGATAGATAGATAGATAGATAGATAGATAG
>ML686139.1:1698379-1722182 GCA_007922175.1 Pelusios castaneus | reverse complement strand
CTAACAGATTTATTTATCGCATGAGCTTTAGTGGGAGAAAAATCCCACTTCATCAGACACTTTGAAGATGGGAAACTTACAGAATGGGAAGAAATTAAATGCAGGGGGGTATGGTACATAGGATCAGGTCAGCCTGTAACTGCAAATCAAAATAGATGTTAGGATTCAAACACTGGGGAACAGCACATAGAGGAAGGTGAGGTCAAATCACCTGTTGTAATGAGAGAAAAATCCGTAGTCTCTGTTTAACCCCAAGGCAACTGAGTCAAATTTGCATATAAACCCGAGTTCTGCAGTTTCTCTTTGAAGCTGTGATTTGTTATTCATCTGTTTCAACACAGCTATTAGCAAGTCATCAATGGAGTGAGCAGAGAGATTGAAGTGTTCCCCTATTGGCTTTTTAGTGTTGCAGATCTGACATCAGAAATCCCTGCCTAAAAAGTCCTTCTTCTTTCTCATTTTACAAAGTTATCAAAGGGCATGAGGCCTTGCCAGTAATCAGGGTGACAAAGCGCACGGAAATATATTAAGCAATCAGTTAACGCAAGAACAAAATTCCTAACTTCATGGCTGCTCAGTTACTCTCCCCCAAGGCCACAGAGTATCTGGACATTCTCCCTGCCACATTTGGCAATGCAGCTGCACAGGCCCCCGTCGTGAAGAATGCTCTGCAAAATCAGGTATGCTTCAAAGCAAGGCGCTAGAAACATAGGACTTGATTCTCCCCTGCCGGGCCCATTGTGTCATTCTCACTTGTGCAAAGAGGAGCATAAAATGCTACCACATCAGAATTCTCCACTCATGTTGGTGGAAGTGTTTACACACCGTGCGAATGAGAACACTAGGTCAGGGCTATGAGAAATCAGGCTCTGAAGATTAAACTGGAAAGGCTATTTTGGTCTGAAGTGTAAAAAGTAAACAAATCTGATCAGTGGTACAAAGACAACGATTCTGGTTTTAATATCACCAGGTGATTGTGCCAGTGCCAATAACAACGGATTTAATGCATTTGTTCTGACAGTGCCCCTTCAATAACACAGCTCATTTGTGAATGTGATTTGCTTGTGTCATGCAATAACTACAGCTGCTCAGGACAATCTGTAGCTGGTTTTATAGCAGCACAATTTTTACATTTCTCCAGAGAGGAAATAATCAGGGTCAAGCAGGGCAGGCATCCTCTGTCAGAACCAGTCTAAACTGAAATAGGATTCTCAGATGAATATTAAAAACACATTGCATTGTAACTACTGTGTACTGACAAATATTTGCAGTTAGGAAATGAGTTCATGTCCTGGTATTAACATCGAAGTGGCTAGCTTAAGTGGACAGAAGCTTAACAGGACTTGGCATGCAGCTATGACAGGATTGTGAGCTAGAGCTGTAGAATCCAAAACCAGCTTTGTGCAGCCTATTTGGACATAGTTCTGTGATGAGAAAGGTTGGGGGTTTGCTTTTAATGCAATTGTTCTCTACCTCAGCAGGGTTCACATACCACAACTAAACACTCAGCAATGGCTAGCTTCCAGAGCCCTGGCCAAAGTAAGGGCAGAACCCGATCATCCTTGCCCCAGTAGAGCTGGATTATTCTACTAGTGCACTCATGGGTCCCACTACATGGGTGGAGCCTCCAGCAGGCTCACAAGGGCTTCATATGCCACTGTACCCCACACTGTATTGGTCTGTGTGAAACATGGTGGGATCTCAGTATTGAAGACACGGGTGACTACCCTCTTGCCCAAATCAGGTGCCTGGTAAGCGGGTGACATGGCTTTCAGTTGAGCCAAGGCTGGGCACCTGGGTCTTGTGTTCTCCTGACTTATAGCTGGTGCCATTTACAGCTGTGCACAATGTGTGAAAAATGCTCCTTATAGTGCGAATGAGCAGGGAGTTCAGATCTGGCAGCATTTTGCATCAATTTTTGTAGTAAATGACTCACAGAATGGCAGCGGAATGAAGATTCAGTCCCCCAACCTTTCTTCATCACAAAACAGAACAATAACGCTAATACAATTGCCTGAACGTGGTGATGTCCTTAAAGGCACTTTTACTTCTGGTTCTTGAGTCACAGGCAACTGCTAATGACCCAAACATAAGAGCTGGGAGTAAAGGACAGAAATTCAGACTAAGGAAATCTTGCTGCTCACTGCCATTAAGAAATGAAAAGCAAATTGTGTTTTTATTTGGGAAGAAAAGTCACTAGAATAAAAGCGCATTTCTTACTGAAAGGGATGGAAAGCTAATGCCAGATGAAAGGCTTTAGGTTCTGGGGGAAAATCTCTAGAGGTAGATCATGGGGTTTCTGAAAGCCTGGAATTTAAGACCTTATTTCTATTTTACAGGAACATTGCATAGTGAAGACATAAATTACATTACTGTGCTTCATAACTGGACAAATAGTTTAACAAAAGAAAAGAGTTTCTCTACAGAACCTGATCATTTGAAGTGCATCATGCCAGCAAATGAAGATGTCACTTTATTTGCTACTAAGCACTTTGCATCTGTTTTGTGGTACCTCTATATATATACAATTTGTAAAGTGAACTAAATACCAGCCTTTCCTGCACATTTCAAATAGCTTTCATTCTTGGTGCTTTACCTGCCTTTCAGCATTGAAGGCTGCCCTTGTTTCTGCTGCAGAGCTGGATTTTTATGATTGATAAATATTTTTACTTGCTGGTGAATGCTGAATGTAATTAGCAGGTCAGTCTGAAGACTTGCAAACACAGTGTGTCTAGAAACTGAGAGTGCTGAACATTTACCCAGTGCCAGGCAGAAACATCAGAAATCTGGGAGATGAAAGGGGAGATTTAAAAACACCTCACCCCTACTAATGCCTGCAGCTGAATTTAATTGGGAAGGGGCGTAATAAGGGGCCATAGAGGATGCATTATTATGGCTCCAATGCACATTCTAAAGAAGTGACAAACTTGTGTTTTCCAGGCTGAGAATTAGAATGCCACTCAGATCTTCATTTCACCCACCCTCAATCCCAGTTTGAAGTATGTCTTCTGATCAAACAGCTCTATTCCCTTGTTCTTTCTTGAGGAGGCCTTATCTCTTCGTAGGTGGGATACAAATCACTCCAGCCAGCCCCTCTGCAATCTGATCCAGCTTGTGCCTGCACTCCTCCTGCAGTCGTTTCAGCTGTCTCCCCAGCTTGGCCTCTTGCATTCGCAGTTCACTGATCACCTCTGTGGCATGAACAACATTTATAGCTGGCTCCTTGGATGCTGTTCTGAGGAAACCTGTTTTGCTAGCAGAACGCTTGTCTTTAAATACCAGCCTGTACGGGCCATGCATTCCATTTTTTTTATGGGCACAATGGTATTTGAGATCTGATAGTTTTAGCTCGACAGCTTCTGTTATTGTCCTGACGGCAGCACAAAACTCCCTTTCATCTGGTAGTTCTCTTTCTTCTGATTTGACCTGTAGAGAGAGAAACATGGTCAGGCTTATGTGCAAAATTCCTCAGTCCACACACCAAGGCAAAAGGTCAAGACTGGAGTGCAATCTACCAAAAATTCTCTATTTCACGATCAAGGTAGGAAGCAGAAGCAGTGACCAAGCTTAGTGTGTAAACCTTTGTGCTTTTACTGACAGATCTTCAAAGCCCTCCCTCCTCTGATGAGTGACACAGGGAATTTCTTCTCCAAGCCACCTCCTACGGCACTTATAAAGCATGAGTGGTTTGAGCATGCAGACAGACAAGGTGTATGTGAAAATGTGCATGGCCTGTTTCTCTATTCATACCAGTACAAAGGACGTGTAAACCAGTGTAGAAGCTGTACTGTCATGGACACAATTACAATGGTAGGACTCCTTTTATGAGTCTACTTGAATACATTTGTTTGCAAAAAGTCGAATAGCCAGTGTCAAGAGTGTAATGTCATGGACAGAAGTACACTGGCCATCCAACCTCTTGCAAACAAATGTATGCAAGTGGATTAGAGTTCCTCGCAGAAGAAGTCTTACCAATGTGAACAACTTGTGTTTTTCCCCATTTAGTGTGTTTCTGAAAGATTGTCTGCTTCAAAACACTTTGGCTTTTTAATTTTTTTTTTAAATTTAATACTTTTTGGTCTTGAATTTGAAAAGAAATTGGAGGACTAAAAACACTGAACATAGGGGACCCCCAGCTAAATAAGGAAGTTGAACACGGGACAACCAGAGCTACACAGTGGCTAGCTGTGAACCCCTCCTTTCCTCTGGCCCCCCACAGTAGGAAGGGGGAGAGTGAGGGAATCCTTCAGCAACTGTACCCCCCTCCTTTGCCCCCTACAATTCTCTCAGCAACTGCGCCCCCCTCCTCTGTTCCCACCAAGTGTCTGGCTGGCTGTTCCTGGGGGGCAGTGCAAACTCGAACTCCTGGGGAACAGGCAGCCGTGCAAGTGAGGGATTCTCTCAGCAACTGCAACCAACCCATCCCCTCCTCTCCTCTGGTCCCTCACGGCAGGAGAAAGGTGGGTGGGGGATTCCCTCAGGAACTGCGGCCCCCCTCCTTTACCCCCTCTGAGTGTCTGGTTGGCTGTTACCAGGAGGCAGCTCAAACTCCTGGCGCAGAGGCGGCTACGCAGTGGTTTAGGGAAGGTGGAGGGGTCACAGCTGCTGAGGGAATTGCCATTGAAACCTATAACCATCGTGCCATCTACTGGAGAAAGGTGGGAAAGTACAGGGAATACAAACAGAAGCACAGACAGGAGTGAAGTTTATAGAAAGGTCATCTAAGGTGTAAGATTACACAACCCTGTCACCTGGTGACTCCTGACACCCACTGACAACAGAATGCACATCTCTATCAGATCTGGTTCCTTTGGTTTCCTTTCTAGACTAGAGCACATGTTGTGTGAAGGGACAGAAGAGCAGGAAACAGCTCACCACCTCCAAGGTTGAAGAGAACACAGTGCTCATGTTTAGAAGAATAAAATTAAACGGACTGGAGGTTTTATATGGCAGTGGTTTTCAAACTTTTCTTCTGGGGACCCAGTTGAAAAAGGTCATTTACGCCCACGACTCAACTTTCAGCAATTCATTCCACTCCTTTGGTGGAAGCAGCAGAAGGCACCGCGACCCAGTGCCTGAGGGTCTGTGGCCCAGTATTGGGTCCCAACCCATGGTCTGAAAACCACTGCTATACGGGACTTGCTAAAAAATGGGAAATAATAGAATGGTTCAAAGTTGGAGCAGGATCAAACCAAGTGCTTGGTTGTCTTCCTGTGCTTACATCAGTAAAGCATTCAGTATAATGCACTTGGTTCTGCTGTTGAACTCTATGCCTTCACAAGAGACAGACTTTTCTGCACAGCACACATTAGATGCAAATATCAACTCTTTGCCCTTTAAGCAAAAAGCCTTTGTATTGCACTACCAACCCAAAGCCCGACATTTTTCTCTACAATAAATGCTTAGCAGAGCTTCACTCCAAGTCTTGGTTACAGATATGCATATGCCATAGTGCAGGCTCACTGTGGTTTGTTATCCACGATGATAAGAGTTCACTTACAGGAGTTGGGATTACCTATATTTGATTCTGATTTAAGGTGTCCTTGAGAGACCCATCCTCACCTACCATGTGGTGGATTTCTGGAACAGTGACATTTATTTTTATTGTTGTCACCGTGTTGTTTCAGTAGATTATTTTAATTGCTTTCTGGTTAACAGGCTTGCTTCAATTCGCAAATACACCCCTATGTCATAGAGACTTGGAGTCCCAGGTGTTGGCTGCTAATGAATGGGGAAAGGTACAGCTGTCTATAGACTCTTTAGTTCTCATTACACACTGCTAACAGATTTGCTAATTGGTTTGCTGCTTGTGAGAATGGCCCATTTTCCCCAAGGAGCTCCCGTACATCACTGCAATAGACTGTAAGCCTGTAATGAAATTTGGAAGAGGACACAAGCAAAAATTAAAAGATGGCCCCACCATGAATGCAGTGTCCCCTGAAAAACAGCTGCAAACATACACAAAATATTGGAAACGAGTCAATTTTCAAGTTAAGAAAAAAATACTGGTTCAGTAGTGGGCAAAAGTACATTCAAACAGGCATGCAGCAGATTTAATACAAACAAGAAGAAATACTTTTTAACACAACACATAATTAACCATGTGTGGAATTTACTGTCATGGAATATTGTGATGGACAAAGGGATAACTGAGGACAAAAGAGAATTAGGTGAGTTTATGGGAAAACTCCGTAAACAGTTATTAGCTGAGAGGGTGAAGGAGGGAGTGGCTCTAAATCTCTAATTGACAGAAGCTGGGAGGGGGGAAGATGAGTAGATCTCTCCAAAATTGCTCTGTTCTGTACACTGCCCCTAAAGCTCAAGAAATGGCCACTGTCAGAGATAGGATACAGAGCTAGATGGACCATTGCTCTGTTAGAATATGGCAGTTCTTGTGGTTCTTATATTCCTAAACATGATCATCTATTTATGAAATCGCTCTAGGTTTCTTTGTGGAATTCCCCTCCTCTTATATCATGTGTACCATAGATGGAACAATAAGCCTGTTTGAGAGCTTCTGGTGGGTTTTCCATAAAGTCATCACTATGAGGAAAAAGTTAAGTTAAATCCCCCCCTCTATGGAGGTGTGTTGGTGCCAGCACTATCTAGTTAACCTTCACTAGTGATTCCCATATTTTCGTAAAAAAGTGATGTGCATAATGGTATATTTCCTTTGCATTAGATTGAACAAAATTAACTATCAGCTAACAAAGAGTTTGGGAACCAAAATATAAATATTTAAGAGGAAAGCACCTGTTAGGCCATTGATCCGTGTCCACTGCAGAATTACTCCATGAAACACATTTTCTAGCATTTGTGTCATCTACTTTTAAGTATTCCAACCAATGGAGCCTTGAAAATTGTATTTATCCCTCCCCATGATAAATTAAACCCCTTTTAATCCCTCTCCCATACTGGATGAAATTCTGGCCCCCTTGAAGACAGTGGCAAAAGCCCCATTTGATTTCTATGGGGCCAGACTTGCACCCAATGCATTTATATCAAAACTTTCATCTGATTATCTTAAAGTGTTCTGTGGATAATTAATCTAGCCTCTCCACACTCATGCAAAGTGCGCACTGCCCTATTCTAATGTGAGCAATGAAATCAAGTGGGAAAAGTTCCTTACAATTTTTTAAAAACAGGAGGTGCTTTATCAATGCACGGCCTTCTGTTAAATTGGCCCCCATGCTTGTTAAGGTGCTCAGGAACTTGGTCTTGTACAAAACATAACACAAAAAACCCCCATGCACATGCGTACCCACACGCATGAGTCCCAGAACATATCCTGGCTAAAAAAATGTCTAAGGACCAATTTTCTGACACAGATTTAGGAACAGAACTGAAAAAATAAAGTATTCATAAGCAATTTGGTCTTTCCCCACTGCATATGAATAAGCAATAACTGAAACCTGTACATAGGGAACTTAACAATTTGGAATACTTGCAGGAAAATGCTCCTATTATTTGCACAACTGGAATGCAGGCTCATGGAGGACATTTGCTGGTCTGGTAGATAGATTTTGTAAATGGAACGCATGTTTTTCCATGCTCTTTACTACCCAGAAGGAGTTTCTCTTAACTGCTACGGATGACACCATGATAGCCTTACAGGACCTCTTGGGATATCTTGTTCTTTCCAGCATAAAGGGCACTCAATTTCAAATGATCAGAGGAATGTTTAATTTTACTTGCCATGATGCAGGGCCGGCTGTAATGACATAAAACAATACCACTTTCTATCTGCAAATTCGCCAGGACAGCCATTCTACTATGGGAAAAACTCTGTGCATTTATTAGTAAAGGTCACCTAAATTCTGCAGCAAGGCCCCTATTTTCTGGGGCAGAGTTAACTGGAGTCAAAAAAGAATTAAATATGAAAACAGATAATACATCCAGTACAACACGATTCGTGTCATTTAGGACTATGAGGGATTAGGAAGCGCTGTCTGGTGGTTTGTTTCCCCCCACCCCCACCCCCAGTAAGGAGGTGGCTGAACTGTTTGATAATGAGTAGACTGGTGGCAAAGTCCATAACCATGAATCACAGAACGGGGTAGTTGCTGTCTAAGAGGCAGGAAGGTCAGTTACCTGACCTCATAGCAGTGTGCTTTTCTCACATTTTGCACCTTGCAGGCTCAAGGAAATGTCAGCAGCCTCCTCCAGTATGCTTAGTTAATAGTTGCTCCTTAGGCTCTCTGGCTATGTCTACACTTGTAATGTCGACGTAGCATGTCTACACTCAAAAATTAAGTCGACTTAAAGGGGACCCTGCCAAATCGACTTAGAGCGTCCACACTGGACGTCTAAATCCACAAATGCTAGGGGCTAGGTGCACCTGGGACTGGTCCACAGTGGCGGGGGGGGGCACCCCTTGCCAAGTGCCAGGGGGCTCAGCATTTGCTCCATTATACCCGGGTACAATGGATGCTGAGCAGGACAGGGACACTGGCAGGGCATAGGAGCAGGGTGGGCAGGGCTCTGTCCTGCCCTGTGGGGGGGCACGCCAGGCTCTGGCTATGCCAGCCACCCTGGCAGGGAGGGCAGTGGGGGAGCCCTGAAGCCCTTTAAGTCGACAAAGTCAATTTAGGGCTAATCCGCATCTACACTGACTTAAGTCGACTTAATAAAGTTGATTTAAGTGCTAGTTCGAATTAAAATGAGGTGTTATTAATTCAAACTAACTTTTCCTTAATTTGATTTAAGGAGCAGTTTAAGTTGAATTAAGGAAAATGTAGTGTAGACACAGATTAAATTAAGTTGATTTAAGCAAACTTAAGTTGACTTAAGTTGTAAGTGTAGACTCTGTAACTCTCATTAGTCAGCAAGTCCTGATTATTCTGGACTGAAAAAATCTCATCAGGCCACTTTGTATTAACCAAACATGTTAAAAAAAGATATGGATCCTCAGAATCAGGCAAATGGCTCATCTAGTCCAGGATTCTGTATCCTTTCCGTTTAGCTCTACCAGCTGCAGCTGAGATTCAAAGTTTACTATGCAGCATAGTAGGACAGCTGCTGTGCATCCTCTCTGAATAAAATAAAGTAATAATCCTGGTTTCTACATGTATAAAGCTCACTTCACCCAAAGGAGCCAGAGAGTTTTAAAGAAGCATTCAGAGAACACATCACCCACCAGTGACATGCAGCCATCTCTGAAATGGAGCAAACCATGTGTTTAACTGCTTACAGTAACACTTTACAAGAGACTGAGATAAGAAAAATCAGGTTACAAAATATTTAGATAAGTTAGTTGTATTTAAGGAAGTAAGGCTTGGTGAAATTCACACTAGGGTACTTAAGAAATTAGCTGAAGCCACCTTGGCACTGTTAATGATTATCTTTAAGACCTCATGGCAGACAAGTGAGGTCCCACAGGTCTGGAGGAGGGCAAATATAATAAGTATTATAAGAAGGGGAACAAGAGGACTCAGGGAATTATAGACCAGTCAGTCAAACTTCAAAATCTTGGAAGATACTGCAACAAATTATTAAAAAACCAGTTTATAAGAACCTAAATGATAATAGGATCATAAGTAATAACCAACATGATTTTTCAAGAACACATCATACAAACCAACCTAATTTCTTTCTTTGAAAGTATTACTGGCAAAACAAATGGGCAGAAATAGTGGATATGATATATCTAGATTCTAATAAAGCTTTTGTCACAGTCCCACATGACATTCACATAAACAAATTAGGAAACTTGTGGTCTAGATGAAATTACTACGAAGTGAGTGCACAGCTGGCTGAAAAACCATATTTGAAGTGTGGTTAAGAACAGTTCACTAGAAAACTGGGCAGGCATATCTAGCACGGTCCCACAAGGGTCTGTCTTGGGTGCCATAATTCAGTAATGGAATAGGTGGAATACTCTATCTGTCCATTTCTGGTGTCCACAATTCAAGAAGGATGTTGACAGACTGGAGAGGGTTCAGAAAAAAGCCATGAGAAAGAATATAGGAGTAGAAAATATGCCTTATAGACTCAAGGAGCTCAATCTATTTGGCTTAACAAAAACAAGGTTGAAGTGGTGACTTGATTACATCTGTAAGTATCTATATGGGGAACAAATATTTAATAACGGACCCTTCCATCTATCAAAGAAAGGTATAACACAGTCCAGTGGCTGGAAGCTGAAGCTAGACAAAATCAGACTGGTAATAATGTATGCATTTTTAACAGGAAGAGGAATTAACCCTTGGAACATTTTCCCAAGGGTCATGGTGGATTCTTCATCACTGACGATTTTTTAAATCAAGATGGGGTGTTTTTCTAAAAGCTCTGCTCTAGGATTATTTTGGGGAAGTTCTCTGGCCTGTGTTACACAGCAGGTCAGACTAAATGATCACAATGGTCCCTTCTGACCTTAGAATCCACATTTTACTGCTTTCTCTAGTTTAGTTTTAAATGATTTTTAAAACTGGCAGCTAATTAAATCCTTTACATTAATATAATAATTAAACTATTATTAAAATTTTAACACATCCATGGAAATCTTATTCCATGGGTTATTATCATTCAGTCAGGAAATGTTCCAGACAGCCTAAACTTTCTCTTCTTAACTTCATCCCATGACTCCTATATAAACCCATTGTACCATTCTCTAAGATAATTCTTCTCCTTTTTGGTGTGTGAACCCTTCAAATTCTCCCAGGTATTTATTCAAGTGACCAAAGGATTGCCATGCCAATTGGGCAAAGTGGTTCATCTAGTCCAGAATTTTGTCTCTGGCTGGTGGAGATGCTTCAGCAGAAGGTGCAAGAAGCCCCCTGACAGACAATTAATGGCTTTTCTAAAATAATGACTATGCTTAACTTGACTACCACAGACAAGACTACTTAAGTACCTTGCTTGCAGAACCAGGGCCATATGGCCCTTCTAAAAAGATTTTTACCCAATCTAAGATAACCCTAGACATTCTCATTATCCATATAAACACCTTTAAACAAAAAAAGAGCCTGCTTAGCTCTTGGACTCAAAACATGCAGCCATGAATCTACAGGCAAATCCTGGATTGTGTTATACATGAACTTTTATCATTTTTAAATTGTGCTGCCTTTAATTTATGCTTTATACATGTAGAAACCAGGATTATTACCTTATTTTATTCAGATAGGATGCACAGCAGCTGTCCTACTATGCTGCATAGTAAACTTTGAATCTCAGCTGCAGCTGGTCCCTTGTTCTTGTGACATTACAGAAGGAAACTAGGAGAATGTGATTTTCCTCCTCTAGACCATTCATTATTTTGTCATTTCTCCTCTCCTAATAGAAACAGTCTCAGTCTTTTCAGTGTCTACTCCTAGGAATTGCCTGGACAAGCTATAGATTTAGCTCTCTTAGGCTATGTACACACTACCAGACTTTTCGCGCAATAAGCCTGTTGCACATTAAATGTTCCGTGGTTGTTGTTGCGCAAGATCGCGTACACACTCGGCAGACTCTAATGGAACAGACCCCCCCCCCCTTCTTTTCGCAGTCCTCCAGCAAAGCAAACTGAACTGTGGGTACCTATCCCACAGTCCCCCGTATCAGTAATTCGCAATTTGGATCCTGGGAAGAAGAAGGCTCGCGCTATGCTGCATGGGATAATTCTTCATTTCCCGTGGTGCATTCTGCTACCGACGCCAACCAGCAGTTGCCACTAGCAACGAGCGCGAAATTTAAACTTAAACGACCGTCTTTACGGAACTGCCTTTTCAGAATGACCATGGATTCAGCTGTGATCTTGAATGCTGCGTTCAGCATTGTAAACACAGCCCAGCTTCTGATGCAGTACGCCTTTGGCTCTGATTCAGAGCAGGATTCGGATGACTCGAGTACGGAGACTGACAGCCTTGAGAACAGAACTGATATTCTGATCAGTTTCGCAGACCAGCTGCACAGCCTGAACTGCCGTGTCTGGTCACGGCAGACAAGTATAGATTGGTGGGACCGAATTGTTCTTCAGCTGTGGGATGATGATCAGTGGCTACAGAACTTTCGAATGCGGAAAGCCACATTTATGGAACTCTGTCAGGAGCTAGCCCTGCCCTGCGGCGCAAGGACACGAGGATGAGATCCGCCATCTCCGGGGAGAAGCATGTGGCAATTGCCCTATGGAAACTGGCGACTCCGGACTGCTACCGCTCGGTCGGAAACCAGTTCGGGGTCGGACGGTCGACCTTCGGAGTAGCACTGTCACAAGTCTGCAAAGCCATCAACCGTCTTCTGCTAAGGAGGACGGTGAACCTTGGGAACATGAGGGACATCATTGCTGGATTTAATGAGTTGGGCTTCCCGAACTGTGGTGGTGCAATAGATGGCACTCACATTCCTATTCTCGCGCCCGACCATCTCGCCAGCGAGTACATTAATCGTAAGGGATACTTTTCTATGGTTCTTCAGGCACTGGTGGACCATCGTGGTCGCTTTACGGACATAAATGCGGGTTGGTCAGGAAAGGTGCACGATGCACGCATTTTCAGAAACTCTGGACTGTTCCGAAGGCTACAGGCGGGTACATTTTTCCCGGACGAGAAAATGACAGTGGAGGGTGTTGAGATGCCCGTAGTTATCCTTGGGGACCCTGCCTACCCACTGATGCCATGGCTTATGAAGCCTTTTACCGGGAAGTTGGATCCTGCAAAGGAGCGCTTTAATTACAGGTTAAGCAGGTGTAGAATGGTTCTAGAGTGTGCCTTTGGCCGTTTAAAAGCGCGCTGGAGATCGCTGTACGGCCGGCTTGACCTACATGAGGACAACATACCAATTGTCATTTCTGCGTGTTGTGTCCTTCATAATATTTGTGAAAACCGGGGAGAGAGATTTCTGAACTCGTGTACAAGGGAGGCAGAACGTCTAGAGTATGCCTATCAGCAACCGGACACCAGGGGTATCCGGGGGGGGCGCAGCTTAGGGCTGTGTGCATAAGGGAGGTGTTGAAGAATCATTTCATGATTTTGGATTGAAAGGCTGCCTTTTAATTTCACTAATCACTGATATCGCTCTGTATTTTTTACTTTAGAAACTCTATGTATATTAGTGGTTTGCTTCTTTCTCTTTTATTTCTTTAGCACCCCACGTCAAGGGCATTCAAAAAATGCAAATAAAGAAAGTCATATTAAATTTAACAATGTTTCAACTTTATTAATACAACAGAAATGAGAAGTTAGCTGTAAGGAGAGGGGGGACTAAAGATGGGTGTAGGTGAAGGACTCCACGCCATACGTTGGGGGAGGGGTTGAGGTAACGTTATACCATGGGTGTCCATGGGGTTCAAAAAACTGTTTGGGGGGAGAATGTTGTGTGGATGGAGGGAACGGCGGCTGTGGCTGCGGGGGGGAGGTGCGAGCCTGGAGCAGACCAACCATGGTCTTCAGCAGGTTGGTCTGTTCATGAAGAATGTCTATTAGGGCATCCTTCTGCTTCTCCCGCCTCGCGCTGCTCTCTCTCCTGTCCTGCCTGCACTGCCTCCTCCATTGCCTTGTCTCCCTCGCAGATGCCTCGTGGGAATGCATCAGCTCCTGGAAGATATCTTCCTTGCTCCTGCGAGGCCTCCGCCTTATCTGTCTCAGATGGTCAGCAGCAGCTGTACACCGTCCAGCGAAGGTCGTTCCTGTGTAAATATGAAACAGTTTGAATGCCGCTATTGTTCTCACCACGTTCAGGTGCAAATAAGGATGTTCTCCCTACACATTCCGAGGTTACACGGGTGAAGAAATACTGGGGGGCAGCAACAAGTTTTGCCAAGCGAGGGACGGGTTGCTGTGATTAGGTCCACGGGACAGTTGACTATTGCCACTGCTTGTTCTGATCCTGTGTCAGAGATGGCTGCAATAGAAGCCGATATCACACTGCTTAGAGTGCCTCTGCAAGTGAGAATGCATCCCCTGCATGTGGCTGACTTCCAGCCGGGACCTTACGCTGCTGGATTGTGCGCGGCTATGGTTCCCGCGGCAGTGCTTGCGAGCTTGAGAGGGAGAGTCTCCCTGAATGGGGGAGGGCAAAGGCTCGCTCTACCATCCAATTTTAAAAGAAGCATTTGGAGATATTTGGAGTACACGTTTAGTGACTTGAAAGGGAACGACTACTTGGCAATCGAGGTATGCATTGATGCGCTTTTTATGTAATGCCAGTAATACCCCGCCAAACCATTAACCCACAGAAAAGAAGACACAGAAAAGGAGAACTCAATGCCTTATCTTCATGTACACGCTAAGCTGTAGCTGCTAGAATAGAGAGCACTGCAAATGTAACTTACCGGAGCTGGTATCGGCTGATTCAGGGGAAGGCGTGCAAAAGGAATCCGTGGAGCTTGTCTCTGGCGGGGTGGCGAATAACTCCTGGCTCCCGATGTCGGTGGCTCCGTTGTCACCGTCCTCGTCCTCTTCCTCCTCTGCTTCCTCGTCTACAACAGCATCGTCGCCTTCCGCTGCCTTGTCATTTTCGGACGCTGTCGCCGAAGTGTCCACGGTCGAGATCGGGGTGGTTGTGGGATCGCCGCCCAGGATCGCCTGCAACTCCTTGTAAAAGCGGCATGTTGCCGGTGCGGAGCCAGAGCGCCAGTTTGCCTCTCTTGCTCTGTGGAACGTTATCCGCAGCTCCTTCACTTTGGCCCGGCATTGCGGAGTGTCTCTCTCGTACTCCTTCTCAATCATCGCCTGAGATATTTGACTGAAAATGTCGAAATTCCTCCGGCTGCCACGTAACTGTGACTGCACGGCGGACTCTCCCCAGATGCCTATCAAATCTAGCACCTCTGCTGTTGTCCAGGCTGGAGCTCGTTTGCTGCACCGCGACGACATTGCAAGCGGAGCACACACAGGCAGCAGCACTGAACAGCAAGCCAGAAGGGAGAGTGGGGAATTCAAAAATTCGCGGGGCAGAAGGGGAGGTCGGGAAAAATGACGTCATGGCAACAGAGTACAGAGGGAAGTGCAGAAGGGATGGGACTGGAATTGTGGGCCATTTCCGGAGGTTTCGCATTGCGCGGTAACCGTACACACACGGACTGTCGCGCAATAGCTATTCCGCGTTAGACGCTACCACGCTCGTTTTGGTGGTTTACATTTTGCGCAACAAGAGGGCTCTTAACGCGCAAAAACTGTAAGTGGTGTGTGTACATTCTGCTTCTTATCGCAGAATAAAGGGCTTTATCGCGCAATAACTTCGTAGTGTGTACAAGGCCTTAATTTTCCCCCAGAAATCAGCTCTTCTAGCCCTTTATTAGTTTTGGCTGTGCTTTTTTGAATTCCCTCATATGTGTGCTTCTTGCTTGTAACAAGGTCCCCAGAACTTAGTAGCTGATCCTGAGAGGCTCATCAGTAGTTAACTTGCTCAGAAGTAGGCCACAGTGAGAGTCATGGAGAAAATGGTTCCTTTTCAGCTAAGCTCCCATTCCAATCTCAGCATGTTCAACAGTTTCACATGGTAGCCTAAGGGCTACAGTGTATAGCAGAGCAACCTCTGCCTCTTGCAGTTTCATGCCTGAATGCTGATGCCACTACGGATGAAGTTTAAATCTGAGCAGCAGTGCAGCAGATCTTTGAATTCCCATCACAGGAAAGGATGTGTGGGTGGGTGGGTGGGTGGGTGGCTAGGAGTGATTCTATTCTGCAAGTGGATCATTGCCAGTTTAAGGGAAAGTTAGTTAGTGTTAACTGCAGTTAGTGTCACTTGCGAGAGAAGATGGGGTATTCTGGGAGAGGACTCACTCCTTTCATTTTCAAAAGCCATTCTCTTTTTATCAGCCACAGTCATTCCCAGGACTTTTGAAGCAAACTATTTCAGGGTTTCAGAACGTTACTGTTCAGAAAACAAACTGCAGCAAGCTCCAAAACAGTAAATTTCCACCTCCACTGGCCATCATCCCTTCAGTCACTGAGCCTCCTCTTACTCCCCTGCCCATGACATGACGAAACGCATGACTCCAGGCATACTGAACACATTCATTACAATTGTATGGTGTGACCAAGTGCGGGGACTTTCTTGTATTCTTAATGGTTTGCATGAATCCTGTAGTGTGTCTCTCATTTCCTCTATGTGGTGCTTGTTTAAGAAGATGGAGGGAGGTGTTGTTGAGGACCAGGGGTGACCCCTGACGATGATTTAGATTGGGTTCCCCACCAGCTGGTGACCAAGAGGCTCTCCCCATCCTGGAAATCATTTAGTTTTGGTCAGTGGGAGGACAAAGGGTTGAGAAAAGAGGAGTCCAGTGACCTGACCAGTCAGTTTCAGCCAGTAGGGGCACATTTAAATACCCCAGACTGGGCTTTCTGCCACTGCCTTTGGGATTTTGTGTTAAGGGACCCTATGGTCACAGCTCTCTCCTGATATGCAGTGCACTGGTTCACAGTTTACAAGCCAGTCTATATAGAGCTTTTTCTGGGACAGCAAGAACCTGCAGCCCACAATTGGGCTTGGAAGGATTCAATTTTATTGATATATGTTGGTAATTGTCAATTTCACTGAACACACAGAAACTAATTAGAAAGTATTTCCATTCATAATCAAAATTTACACATAGGCAAGATAAGAAAAATGATGCTTGAGTACTCTGGTTTAAGGATTTTTACTTTGTATATTTTGACATTTTATGCTGACAATTTGTGTTTTAATGGTTTTATTTTCTGTATATGAATGTCTACCGCCATTAACTAATTATCTGATCCACCCCAGAATTTCCCATAACAATGAAATTTAACTTGATAAAAACAGAAAAAAATTCTTTAAAATAAACATCAAACTTACAAAGAAATAAAAATCAATTTCTGCCAAGTTAGATGGCACTCAAATACTATGGCCAGAGGTTCTGTGGGATTAGTGATAGATGTACTATAAAAACTTAGATAAGCAGATGTTGGAGGGCAAGATGTTAGAGTTAAACTTAGTATTGAAAACTGTGAGTATTTCCAGACTTGGAAATGAAGGTGTGAATATTCTAATCTACTGATTTTCAAATATTTGTGTTTAATAACTGCAATGTTCAAATCATATTTGTTTAAATTGACTGATCAATATGCCGTCTGCAATACAGTTTGCATCTAGGAATTTCTTTTTCTTTAAAGACAAACTTCTGGAATGGTATTTCTCTTTCTTATTCACATTACTTTTAATTATTTACTTGAAAATTATATTTGAAAAGAATGAAGGAAAGTTTTAACACCTTATGGACAGCACTCACACATAAATCAATCTCCCTCCTGTGTGTGTATTTAACACTACCCTATCCCACCCACTACTACATTTATATGCAGAAAGAACATATGCAAATGTGCAAAGCAGTGCTGAGGTGAGGTGAGGGAACAACAAGATGAGTCAGCATGGATACATAAATTTTGGCAGACACTCCATTCCTGCTCATTTAAGAAAAGATGGTTAGTCCCCTTGGGTATGTCTACACTGGAGGCTCTGTTAAGTCCACTTAGAGCGTCCACACTGAAAATTCCACTCGACTGCCTGAGTCCACACTGGCAGGTGCTAGGTCGACAGAGGAGTGGCCAGGAACTCTGGGAGGGGGGCAGTGTTCCCTCCAAGCGGATGATGCAATTGAGCAAGATATTGTACTTGTTGAGCGGCAATCTGGGAGGCATGGTGCCTCATGGGCAACAGTTTTTTGGTGCTGGAAGCATCAGCAAGCCTAAGTACCTTAAGCCAAAAGAAATGCATAAATGTTGTCTTTTCATTTGAACTTCAATAAAAATGTTAAAATGAAATATTGTAGTTTTATTAATTTATTATGGGTCAGGCTGGAGAGAAGAAAAAGAGTTGTGGCCATCGGGCTGGGGAAAGCCGCAGCCAGGGAGATTGGGCTGGGGAGAAGGGGAAAGCCATGGCAGGGGAGATCGGGCTGGGGAGAGCCACGAACGGGGAGATCAGGCTAGGGAGAAGGGGAAAGCTGTGGCCAGGGAGATCGGGCTGGGGAGAAGGGAAAAGCCACGACTGGGAAGATTGGGTTGGTTAGTAAATTAATTAATTCATTATTGGAGGCCATTTAGGTTGACTTAAGCCTTAAGTCGACCTTCAGAGATGGTGTAATTAAGTCAACTTAAGGAAGCGCTTAAGTCGACTTAATAAGCGCCCAATGTGGACACAGGGTTCTTTAGGTTGACTTAACCCTCCTTAAGTCAACCTAAGGCTCCAGTGTAAACATACCCCTTGTACAGTAACTGAGGTTCTTCACAATGTGTGTCCCTTTGGGTGCTCCACAGTAGGTGCTGGCACGTCCTTGCATTGTTGGTAGAAGATTTTTGCTAGCAGTGCTCATCCAGGTTGCACATGCACCGTGGCTGTTTTGTGGCACCATTAGTACCCTTTTGGACACATGTACAACACACCTCCCTCAGATCTTTCTCCATCATGAAGCTCATCACGTGACTCTGAAGTAGAGGGGAGGAGGGTAGGTGGTGAAGCACCCACAGGGACATACATCTCAAAGAACCTCAGTTACTGCACAAGGTGAGTAATCCTCTCCTTCTACAAATAGTGTTGCTCCATCTTAGGTGACTTCAAAGCTGTGCCCCTAGTTGACTGGAGGGACTTCAGAGTTGGTAGGTTGTAAGGATGAGAGAATTGAAAGACTGACTGCAGCATCTGTCTGTGCCGCCTGGTCAATTACATAGTGTTTGACAAAAGCGTGGGACAAAGTCCAAGTGGCAGCTTTGTATATTTCAGTAATTGGTACATTCTTTAAAAAGGCTGTGGAGGTGGATAAGGCTCTTGTTGAATGTGGTCCTAATATGTTGTGGTGGTGGAATGTCTGATAGTTCATAGCACGTTGAATGCATCCTGAGATCAACTTTGATAGCCTTTGTTTTGATATGGCTGATCCCTTGCATCTATAGGCAATGGATATCTAGAGCTGAGAAGTTAGATATGAAATCCTTTGCTCTGTTGAGATAGAAGGCTAAGGCACGACATACTTCTAGAATGTGAAGAAATGGATGTTGGACATTTACATGTGGTTTTGGATAAGAAGTAGGCAGGTGAATAGGTTGGTTTAAGTGGAATGTGGATGTAACTTTTGGGATAAATTTTGGGTGCTGTCTCAAAATGACCTTGTCCTTATGAAAGGTTTTGTAAGGTGGGTTTGTCATCAAAGCTCCTAATTCTCCCACCTTTCTTGCAGATGTTATTGCCACAAATAATGCTATCTTCATGGACATATATAAGAGGGGAAAAGGTCACTAGTGGTTTGAATGACAGTTTGGTAAGAGTTCTTAGTATAATCAGAATATTCCATTTAGGAGTATATGGAAAGATCTCCAGGTATAGATTTTGTAAGCCTGCCATGAAATGTTTTATCACATGTGAAGATTGTGCTATTACCTATGTGATCATGGAACATTGTGAGAGGCAAGGTGCACTTTTACAGAGCTAATTGTGAGTCCTTTTCCTTTAGGTTGAGGAGATAGTCAAGAATATGTGGGATAGGAGTTGCAGTTGGAGAGATTTTGGTCTGTTGATACCAGGAGGTAAATCTATGCCACTTTTGATGATAAGTCTTCCTCATGGATGGTTTCCAACTGTTAGTAGTACATGCTTTACCTGCTCCAAGCAGCAGTGCTCTTCCTGATGGAAACAACCAGGAACTAGGCTGTGAGGTGTAGTCTGTTGGGATCTGGTTGAGTGATATGTAACCATGTTCTGTGTGATGGTAGGGGAATTGGTTTTTGAGCTGACATCTGGGTGAGATGGGTGAACCATTGTTATCTGGGCCACGCTGGAACTATCACTATGACCGTGGCCACATAATGGCATATTTTGAGTAGGGTCTTGTACATAAGAAGGATCAGTGAGAAGGAGTAAAGTAGGTTCACATTCCAGGTGAGTAGGAAGGTGTCTCCTTTTGATCTCTTGCCTACGCCCACTCTTGAATAAATACACACATTGCATACTTTCATGCATGAGGCGGTGGAGAGGCCAAAGGGTAAGACAGTATATTGGGAGTGATTGGTTCTTAGGGTGAATCTCAGGAAGCTTTTGGGCACTGGATGAATCGAAACATGGAGGTATGCATTTTGGAAATTGAGGGCTGAGAACCAGCCACCCTGCTCTTGAGCTGGAATGGTCATAGACGAAGTTACCATTCTGAATTTTTGTACTGTTACAAACTTGTTTAGTTTTTTGAGGTCTAGGGATTAGCCTCCAGCCACCTGTTTTCTTTTGGGTCAGGAAGTATGGGAACAAAATTCTTTGCCCCTGTATGGTGGAGGGGAACGTGTTCTATAGCCCCTATTTGTAGTAGGTTATGGACTTCCTGTTGTAGAAATTGTTCATGAGATGTGGCCCTGAAGAAGGACCAGAAGGGGTATATATGATGCGTACTGATTGAAAGGGGATAGCATATCCAAATTTGATTATTTACAGGACCCATTTTTCTGAGGTGATTTTTGCCCAAGGTTGTAATAAAGGGTGTAACCAGTGGTGGTAGATGGATCTTGTCAGCTCTGGAACGTAAGGGAGGTCTTGCAGGCAATCAACCAAATCCTCAAAATTGGGATTTTGGGCGACTGACTTGAGATGTTGATTGGTTTTGGTTAGGCTGTCTGTGATGTTGCTGCCATTGCCTGTTTCTAGGTTGGTCTTGTCTTCTATTTTGTGGGCAGTATTGGCATTGATATTGCTATCTCAAATTGCAAGGTTGGTATATGAAAGACCTTCTCGTGGCAGGTGTTTATATGATGAAGGTGTGGAGAGTGGCGTGGGAATCATCTGAAGTGTGCATTATCTCACCTGTCTTTTCAGCAAACAGTTGCTTCTTTTCAAATAGAAGATCTTCTATTGTTGCTTGGACTGGCTTGGGCAGATCTGTTGAGTGCACCCATGGAGATCTTTGCATGATGACGTCATTGCAATTGTTCAAGTGGCTGTGTCTGCCACATTGAGGACCGCTTGGAGTGCTGTTCTAGAAATTAATTAACCTTCCTGTAAGATATCCTGAACTGTTGTTTTTTGTTCTCTGGTATGTAATTAATAAATGCATCTAGTTTGGTGCATTTGTTATGATTATAATGCCAAATAGTTTGCCACTCAACTGCAGAGTTGACAAGGTTATACTTTTCTACCCAAAAGATCCATTCTCTTGTCATCTTTATCATGGGTGTGAATCTATTAAAAAGTACTGTTTACTCCTCTGGTTAGCAGCCTCCACTACCAGGGAACTGGGTGGAGGGTGGGTTAAAAGATATTTAGAGTCTTTGTTGAGGACATAATATTTTTGTCAGCTCTCTTGCAGGTGGGAGGGATAGCGGCAGGTGTCTACTTGATGTTATTGACAGGTTCTAGTAGAGTATCATCCAGCGGTACGGCAAATCTTGAAGAAGCTTTAGTTTGTAGTATCTTCAGCAGTTTGTGCTGAGATTCGGCTACTTCCTGCAGTGGGATATCCAGACTTTCAGTAACTCTTTTAAAAAGGTCTTGAAATTATTTGAAATAGTCTGCTGTAGTGGGTGGGGGGTGGAGAATAATGGCTTCATCCAGTGAGGATATTGAATTATGTAGGGGTGAGGTTGTGTCTCATTGCACACCCTCAGCTATCAACACCCTCAGCTATCTCCTGTTCCGCTGGTATCGTGGCAGGTTTGGTAGGAGGTGGGGGTCTGTGTGCCTGAGAAGTAGATGGTCTGCTAATCTGAGCAGAGTAAGAGGACCATGTATCCTATCCTGGCCAATAGATTCAGAAGAAGGGCAGTGGGCTGCACTCTGGGGGTCCATGCCATGGGTGAAGTGAGATGTGGGTGTGATGACACTTCCTGTGGTGCTGCAGTAAGGGGGAGGGTAATTCTGGGGAGAACATGGCTTGTCCTCCTTCAGAATCATCATTGCTCAAAAATGGGATAGATGAGATGGTGCCCTTGCTGGAGAACTGTTAAGGTGATTTGTCGGTACCATATAGTGGTGAGATAGGAGATGAGGTTAAAAATTCCTCCTCCTCAGTACCATGAGGTTTGCACTTTTCAGAATGATACTTGTATGCTGCTGGTGTTGCCAGCAATGGGTCTGGCATGCGTGCTGCCACTGGGTGAATGCTATGGGCTGCTCCATGCCAGCTGTCAGCGCTGGAACACTGGTGGGCGTGGTGGGCTGTCAGTGGCAGTGCAACGGACATTTGCGATGCAACTGCTTGGTTGTTGCCCATGACTGGCGCCATGGTCACTGTCGAAACCAACGGCTGTGTTGGTGCCAGTAAAGCGGCACTTTTGGAAATCTTTCAAATAGTTCTTTTTATTGTTTCCTGACAGGGATGAATGGATTTTGCTTTGTGTTCTGTAGGAGAGGTAGAAGGCTTTTTAGACCTGAGGATCCAAAAGTCTCTCTGGTACCAGTTTTTTGGTGGGTGGACTAGAAGATCTCTTCTTGTGAGAGCGAGAGGTGAAGTGAGATGTCTTCTCATGGTGGTCTTTTCTGGTGGGGCTGGTTTAACTTGCCCTGGGTCAGAGGCAGGTCTGAGGGAGCAGTCCATGAGGAGTAATTTGAGACAAAGGTCTCTATCCGTTTAGTCTTGGAGGTAAATTCTTGCAGTGATAGCAGTTCTATGTGGCTCTCTCCCAAGCACTTAATGTAGACTGAATGGACATCTGACATGGGCATGGAGTCATGATTGGAGCTGTATCTTTAAAGCCGGGGGAACTGGGAACACTTGATTATGGATTATACTAGCTCATATTATTTTATGTTTGAGTGTTTTATTTCATGAAGTAAAAAAGTATAAAATAAGCAGGAAAGTTCCCTTTGGGAAAGTCTCACAGCCTATTTTCTCCGGGGGAACTGGGCATGTCTCCATTGGTAAATGGAGACAAAAAGTAATAGAGTTGGGGAGAGAGGATGAGGGAAAGAAAAAAAATATGGGGGGGGATCGTTAACCGGGAGTCAATTGGAAGAGAATTGAGGAAAAAAGATGAAGAAAAAACTCTACGTATCTATAACAGAGACAATTATGTTGACAAGCTGAGGAACTGCTAAAAACTCTGTCTCTTACCATGGAAGGTTGAGAAGGAACTGAGGCAGTCAGGTTGTGTGCATGCTCAAAAGGGCGCCAATGGCACCATGAGACAGCCATTGCACATGTGCAACCTGAACAAGCACTGCTAGCAAAAATCAACGAACAACAATGTGAGGACACACTGGCACCAATGGTGGAGCAGCCACAGGGATATTACTCGAAGGAGAAGCTCTGACAGCTCCTCCAGATTGCAGAGCTTTCATCCTGTCACATTTTCATCCTCCATTCCCTAGTCAAGGTCTTGCTCTTAATCTTTAAGGCCATCAATAAGTTGGAACCTAGCTGCATGGGAGATAGCTTCAGCACTGACAAGGCACCGTAACAGCTCCTTTCCTCTGAGACACAGGAGCAAAGAGGGTACTAGACTTGCCAAAGTCAGAAAAATAGGAAGTCAGTTGAGAAGGCCCTGCCTCTGGAACATTCAGAGTTGAGAGCTAAACATTTGCCAAGAACCTATAAGAAAAACCTTCCTGACATAACTGAAGGAATTACAGCAACAAGTATGAAAGAAGAGGGAGACAGAAGTAAATCTGATAAACCCAGGAAAGGGGAAGTGTAGACTCCACTATAAACATCTTAGTGAAAATAGTATTTGCTGTAGCAATGGGCATCCTGGAAATACTACTAATAGATCAGACAGTTATTTTAGGAGGAAGGCCTCACAAATTAATCTGCTGCAACCAATTTGTGTGAGAAGTGTGAGAGGGTAAAGCCATAACTTCACATTAATAAGCTGTAAGATATGCATAAGATCATATAGGTGGATACACTTGATTATGGATTATACTAGCTCATATTATTTTATGTTTGAGT